>LPNX010730042.1:1876-52751 GCA_001517045.1 Pseudotsuga menziesii | reverse complement strand
TATAAGATATGGGACTTCATTAAAATAAATGAATGTTGATATTAAAAAAGTAATCACTTGTTTATTTTAATCAAATGTGTCCACACATATACATATAAACAAGGTTTAGTTGAAAAGTAACTTGGTCCTTACATAAGCGATAGATACATTGTGCATCTAACTACTAATTCACCTAGATAAGACATTGAGAGTTTGATTGACATGGCCATGACATAAGATTGGTGCAACATTGAGGTACCTAGTACGACATTGAAGGTATTATAATATTTTTATATATATTTAACATTTTATGGTTGAGAATCAACATCTCACAAGGATCTAGTGAGAGTTGTAACAAAGTTGGAAGTATATGGTTGAGAGTAAGGCAATTGGCCCTTAATATAAATATAAGGAGATTAGATGCTTTACTTCTAGGTTTTTATTTCTATGCATTTCGTCGAGGAGATTAGTTCTAGTCGAAATCATCTAGCCATAATTTGACTCTTGTCATTGGTATAAAGCCTTGCAACTATAAAAAATCATGTAAATCAAGGTACATTTATTCAATTAATCAAAGTCAAGGCACATCACACTACTTCTATAGATATCGTCTTATAACACCAGTTATTGGAAATGTCGGGGACATTGCCACCTCATGGCTCTTCCTCCTCTTCCTTGGATGCCAATCCATTATGTTGGTTTTGATTGACCATTTGATAAAAATAATACTTAATAATAATAAAAAGAAAAAAAAAGACATAAGCATAAATGCAACCACATAAGCGATCATCTAATCAAGGATCTTCACAACAGGTGGTAGACTACATCGACTACCGACTGCATGGACTATTGGCAATAGCAGGTGAAGTATGTCGTGGTCACTGCCTTTACCCGTCACTGGTATATATTAATGGAGAGGCTTGGTTGGCGAGCTAATATTTTCTTGCATTTTCAGTTGGAGAGAATGCTGAGCTTGGTGATCAATTTCCTTACAGGGTTGTAGTGTATTCAGTAAGGTTTCTAGCTCCACTATGTCTGTTTTCTTCTTGATGCATTAAATTCCTGAAATTTGTTGCAGAATTATGCCATTTTTGTCCAGGCTATGGAGTTTTTGTTTTTGTTGAATCCTGCATCAATCTCAGCTCATTTTAAAGTGTTGTTGCCCTATTTGGTGACTTATTTATATATTTCTTCAAGCTTCCGCGAAATTCTCACCATGCTCGCCATCTTTTCACTCATTCTGTAGCACCTTGACCACTTTGGAGGTTATTCTAAAGCTTTAACCTTTTTTTTTTTGCAAATGCAGACAATTGTCCCTTAAATATAGCAGGAAATTGTTTCTTTACCTCGATCTATAAATGACGGGTTCCTTTTTAATCTGTCATGTTTTATACAGTTCACACACTGCAATTTGACTCGGATTATGGTAACAACAATAACATCAATACACCGACGAAGTGTGGATTATGGCAAGAATTCAAATCAGTATATTTATGGATTAGGTCATTCAAATCGACATACTTTACCATAATCCGTCAGATTATGAAGAGTCTTCACAGTAACGTCATATCTATTTGAATAGACAATCGTAGATCCAGGAAGAGAAGCCTACAAGTTTGCAAGTGTTAGTTTCCACTTCTGATTGAATTCTTATGTTGCAGCATTTATTCTCTTGTTACATGGCATTTTAGCCTTCCAGCAAAAGATAAGTATGTTCTCTCTGAAGGAGAACACCCCAATATAGATAGACCCGCCACCAGCATTTTTCGATCCCCTGTATTGTATACATCATGTCACAAACTCCTATCAATATTAATATTCCTAACTACAAACATCCATTAATGGCTATAAAATGCGCATATTGTTAGGATATTTAGACACTTAGGAGTTAGTTAAGATCAACTTGTGTAATATATCCATTAGGTAAAGTTTGTTTCTTTAGTATGCATTAGTATGCATTTGTAAATATTCTAATCCAACGGTCATGATCTGCTTTAGACATAACGTGATATGACGGTTCAACTTCTCTTAGATCATACCTACCATTGATCTGTGGCTTAAGACCCGATTGGTCCATGTTCTATATTTAAAGAGCATGGAGAGTCCCTGGCCAGTTGATCGATTATGAGAAGCTCATATGTAACTTTATTTCTTCTGCATAATAAATTTCTCCAAGTAGCTATTTGGCTTGGGCCATGGACCGTTTCCCTCTCGAGGGTTTTAACCATGTGACAAACATTGGTGTGTTGATCTGTGATCTATTTGTGTGAATTGGTTTCTCAAGATGTTCAGTATTTTGGGAGTACCATTTGTACATGAACATGGTATCACAACGTTTATGAAGAGACGCTTTCGGTTTTGATCAAGATCTAGAACCGGTGTTGCCGAAACTTTGAAAGGGTTTTTGGTTCTGTAGTTTTTGTGTATTTTTGGCCTATGCAAGCTATTCCATTGCATCTGGAGTGTCGTTTCCATTGGGAAATAGTTCTCATTTCTCCGAGATCCGTTTCCGTTTGATCCAGAAACACCCATTTTGGCAAATCTGAAGGCATAATGTTACACTGACGGATTTGTTTAAATTTTTTTTTAAATATCTCATATTTTTTTAGTTTTAATTAGATATTTATTGTTTTAGTCTCTATATTTTTCCTTCCCTGGCTACGTATGCTCTTTTCCGTGCACCTTGTGCGATCGCGGCGAATCAAAAACAGAAAGGGAAAGTTTTTTTCTTGTCTTCTCGGCTACGTATGCTCTTTGTCATGCACCTTGTGTGATCATGGCAAATCAGAACCAATGAGAAAACTTCAAAACGTATACTTTTCGGGTAAGCTAACCAAGATCTAACCCCATTGTGTGGAAAAAGTTTTTTTTTGTGATTTGCAGGGAAAAAGGCAAGCACAGAGAACGAGAGAGAAGAGTGAAAAAAAAAGCCCCCTTCCTCTTTCCATTCTTTTACATGCCTTTTAAACTTAGCTCACTTGGTCCAAAGTTGATTTATTCCTTAATAGGTCTTGAGTTTAAGTCTTATTAACCTACTTTTTAGTGCATGCAATTTCTATTTTCAAGTTACTTTATTGTAAAAGTGCATCTCACTTGAATGAAATAAAATAAAAAGTGAGTCACTTAAGTCTTTTGATTTATTGCCGCACTATTTAAAATAACATTATTGTAAAAATGAACATTGCTTATTCTACAAAAGTGATTCACTAGTTAAAAGCAACTTTATTGTAAAGTAATTGTCAAAGGTTGGTCTTGGAAAGAGGGGGTTCTTTTTTTTAGTTGGTCAAGTTAATATATACCACGTCACTATTGGGGACATCTTCAACATTTTCTTTAGTCAAGCATAGCTTTATCATCTAGAATCAGTTTTCAGTGCCGTTTTTTTTTAACCGCACATTTTTTCGAGCTCTTTGCGTCCAGATATTCAATTTATATTCTTCCAGCCATTATTTTACAGTATGGTCACCCCTTGTGATATTATACTTACAAGTTCTAACTATTTGTCATGGAAATCTTGTATGGAGGATGTTCTATGAAGTAGGGGACTTTTCAGGATAACCTCAGGGAAAGAAACAAAACCCACTGATGATGATAAGAAAATTAAAGGGGAAAATAGATGCAATGAAGCTCATGGATTGATTGGGATGTCAATCTCTACTGATTCATGATTCCACATATCTAGAATTGATGAACCTGATAAAGCTTGGGAAAAGTTGGAATCTGTGTTTGGTAAACATACTGAAATTCGAGGTCATCAACTTGAGAATGAGTTGATTTCTTTGAATCCAAGTGACTTTTCATGCATTCAAGACTATTTATCTAAGTATAAAAATATTAGACTCTTATGTGAAGAATGCAAGATTAATAAAGAAGACAAACAATGTATTTATCATATTCTTTCCAAGTTGCATATTCTGTTTTTGTATCTACATTCTACTCCATGAAAGAATCCTTGATTGCAGCTAGCTATCAAGAGCCTAGTCTTGAATCCTTTTGTGATTCCTTAATTAGAGAGCAAGATAAGCTCATTCATCTTGGAATAATTAACAATGCAGATACATCTAGGAAAGCCTTATTGTCCCAACATAAAGAAAAGTCTAAGATTCCCAAGAAATAGAATTTTCTCAATAATAATCCAAACAACAAGGGTCCCAAACCCTCTCAGTCAACTCCTTCTTTAAAAAATGACAAAGGATCCAAGCCAAAAATAAAGAATACTTAGTGTCATTGCAATTTTTTTGGAAGAGATAATCATGATGAATCTAAGTGTTTCAAGAAGATGGCAGCCTTGGAAGCAGCAATGAAGAAGCACCACATCAGCTTAGATTCGTCTTCAGAATCTACCTCTCATGGACATGCACTTTGTGCTTCTGGTTACTCTTATACCGCATCTTCTTCTTTTACTTCAAATGAATGACTCATTAATTCTAGAGCATCTTATCATCTGTCTAAGGATCAATCCATCTTTTCTACTATCCATGAATGTAACACCAAGAAAATATTTGTTGGTGATGATAGATCTCTAAGTGTTGTAGGATTTGGAACAGTTCCAGTAGAAACTGGTCATTTTAGTGATGTCCTATGTGTTCCAAAAATTTCCTGCAATTTGTTATCAGTCTATCAAATTACTCATTCGAGTGAAGGTAAAACTGTGACGTTCACCCCTCACCAAGTTGCAGTAATCAAGGATTTTAAAAATCCTCAAAATTTCCTTGCTAATGGAACTATTGATGATATTACCATGTTGTACAAATTTAACAACTTTGGGTCATCACATTTTCCTTCAGTTTTTATTGCTCATAGTGATAGCTTGAGCAAACTTTGGCATGAGCAATTTGGTCACTTAAATTATCGCTCAATGAAACAACTATGTAAAGAAAATATGGTGACTGGTCTTCCAATGGTATCTTGCAAGGATGGTGTTTGTTCCGGTTGCGTACTCGAAAAACATCATCAGGACAGTTTTGACAAACATGCCTCTTGGCACGCCTCGGTTCCCTTGGAGCTGGTGCATAGTGACTTGTGTGGCCCTCTTCCATCTACTTCCTTTTCTGGTTTCAAATATTTCTTAACTTTCATTGATGAATACTCTAGATGCACTTGGGTTTACTTCCTAAAACTTAAGAGCGAAGTATTTAACATGTTCTTGGCCTACAAGGCTCTTGTTGAAAAACAATATGGTCATTAAATTATTAAGTTAAGATCTGACAATGGAGGAGAATATGTTAACAACAAGTTCACTACTTTTTGCACTGAACAAGGAATCCAACAATAGCACATTGTTCCATATACACCACAACAAAATGGTGTAGCTGAACGAAAGAACCGCACTTTAAAAAAATGGCTAATTGTATGATCCAATCTAAGGGACTAAGTCTTCAATATTGGGCTGAGGCCATAAATTGTGAAAATTACATAGTTAATCACACACCCACTAAATTTTTACAATTTATAACACTAGAAGAAGCATGGAGTAAAATTAAACTAGATGTAAGTCACTTTCGTGTGTTTGGTTGTGAAGCATGGGCTCACATTCCTGATGAAAACCAGAAAGCATTACAGCCTAAAAGTGAAAAGTTCATATTTGTTGGATATTCAGAAGATGTAAAAGGTTATAGACTTCTTCAACCACATTCTCATGATATAATCATTAGAAAAGATGTTAAATTTGATGAAAATCTCTTGGCCTGCAAGCCTAACTTGGAAGGTGTGCCATCTTTGGCCTGGGATCCTAATCCAGCGATTGTGTCTTCTACTTCTTCCAAATTCCTTGACAAGTTTCCAACTCCATTTTCTGATGATGACAGTGAGGATGAAAATCCACCTCTGCCTGCTCATGTTCCTTTAGTTGCACCAGCACCATTGCTTCCTCGATGGGTCTGTTCAACATGTGAAGCAGTTGGTGATCTTGCCAATGATCCTAGAGAGTAACGCCGAACACGTTCTCAGTTTTAGCAAGCCTGTTCTCTTTTGGCTCAAGTTTCCAAGAATCATGATCCAGAAAATTTTGCATAAGCTTCAAGAAATCCAGATTGGGATGCAGCTATGGATGAAGAATATCGTTCCTTAATGTCGAACAATACTTACTATCTTGTTCCTCTTCCAAAAGGAACAAAACTTGTCAAATGTAAATGGGTCTACATAACTAATTATGCATCATATGGAAGTTTTGAAAGGCTTAAGGCGAGGTTAGTTTCCAAAGGTTTTTCCCAAGTTGAAGGTATTGACTACAATGAAACATTTTCTCTTGTCACATTAATGAATTCCATCTGCCTTGTTCTTTCCATTGCAGCCTTACATAACTGGGAATTCCATCAAATGGATGTCAAGTCTACCTTTTTACATGGTTATTTACCGGAGGAAATTTACATGGAACAACCTCTTGGATCTGTTCAGGATAACTCTAGCCTTGTCTCTCTCCTTAAGAAATCCTTATATGGCCATAAGCAAGCCCCTAGAGCTTGGTATTCCAAAATGGATAGCTTTCTCCTTGACACTGGTTTTTTTAGATGCCATTCTGACCCCAATGTCTATACCAAGAAATTAGGAAACCATCTCATCATACTTGTTCTTTATGTTGATTATCTTATCCTTACTGGTAGTGACCCTAAACTTTTAACCCATGTGAAATCCAGTCTTAAGCAAAATTTGAAATGTCAGTCTTAGGACATTTGCATTATTTTCTTGGTCTCCAAGTCTTACAAACAAAAGAAGGAATATTTCTTTCCCAGTCTAAGTATGCTTGTGACCTTATTCATCACTTTCACAAGGAAGATTGTAAACCAGCCCCTTCTCCCTTCGAGTGTGGAGAAAAACTTTCTGCCACTTGTACTTCCCCTGAAGTAGATGCCACCTTGTATCATCAAGTTGTTGGTAGTATTTTATACTTGACTCATTCCCATCCTAATATTTCCTTTGTCGTTGGTCATGTTTCCTGTTATATGCAAAATCATCATGAAAGTCACTGGAAAGCAACAAAAAGAATACTTCGATATATTGGAGGTACAATTCAGTTTGGAATTCGTTACAGTACAGGGGGGTAACCTTTGTTGGTTGGTTTCACTGATTTAGATTGGGCCAGCGATCCTGATGATCAAAATCCTACTGCAGTTATGTTTTCAGTCTGGGATCTTGACCTGTCACTTGGGCTTGTAAGAAACAACAAGCTCTTGCTCTTTTTTCTGCAGAATCAGAATACCGAGACGTAGTTAATGCCAGTCAGGAGGCTTTATGGCTTCGACAAATCCTTTTAGAGTTTGGATTTGAGAAGCAACAACCTACTCCACTTTGGTGCGACAATCAAAGTGCCATCAATCTTGCTAAAGATCTAGTTCTACATTATTGCAGAAAACACATTGAGATACACATGAACTTCATCAGAAATCATGTTCATGAACATGTTCTTGAAATGCTCTATTTCCCTACAGATGATCAAGTTGCAGACATCTTCACCAAGTCTCTTATAGAAGTGAATTTTTCTAAACTTTGAACTAGGTTAGGAGTTCAAGAATGTGTCCTTAAGGGGGGATAGGCTCTAATGCCTTTTTCCTTCTCCTAATAGTGTCACTTTTGTAAATCCTTCAATCCTATCCCAAGTTGTCCTTAGGGGGGGATGTTAGGATATTTAGACACTTAGGAGTTAGTTAAGATCAACTTGTGTAATATATCTGTTAGGTAAAGTGTGTTTCTTTAGTATGCATTAGTATGCATTTGTAAATATTCTAATCCAATGGTCACGATATGCTCTAGACATAAAGTGATCCAATGGTTCAACTTCTATTAGATCATACCTACCATTGATTTGTGGCTTAACACACAATTGGTCCATGATCTATATTTAAAGAGCATGGAGGGTCCTTGGCTAGTTGATCGATTATGAGAAGCTCATATGTAACTTTCTTTCTTTTCCATAATAAATTGCTCCAAATATCTATTTGGTTGGGGCAATGGACTGTTTCCCTCTCGAGGGTTTTAACCATGTGACAAACATCAATGTGTTGATCTGTGATCTATTTGTGTGAAGCGGTTGCTCAAGGTGTTTGGTCTTTTGGGAGCACCCTGTGTACCCGAACATGTACATTTTTCTTACAATGTTTTGCACTTCCTTTTCATAGATCTAAACTTCCTTATAATATCTTCAATCCTAACCTTAACTGTAAATTATAGTAAACTACATTTTTCTTCCCTACTTTTAAACTGTAAAAACTACATTCAAATAACTCCTAAAACACTAGACTTCCAATATTTAATCCCATGAATATGAATCTCGAAATGACAGAAGAATAACTAAAGTAAGGTTGTAACCTATATATATTTAGAACCAAGACTAATGAGATAATATACATACTAAGAGACAATAAATTGAGCTGCATGAGGTTAAATCGAAGGTTTCGGGGGTTGAAATTAAAATAACTGACGTTGAAATCAGCATTTCCCATACCAATGTAATACAGGGACTCGCAAATAATTCTGGATGCTTCTTGTGGTCCTACGATACCTCATAATTGTGACTGGTATTCCCTCAGATATTGCATATGTTGCTCAAAACGTATTACATTATGAAAAAACATGCAAAATGCCATCACATTCAGTACAGGAACCAACTAAAGTAAGTACAATTCCCATGAACGCCTAAATTGGCCATGGCTTTTTACTTACTCAACTCTCTGAAGTAGCATTGTCGTAGCCAGAGTCAGCCGAGGAGAATGTGACTCCGGTGATTAAATCATCCGACGTCAGTTGTGGGACGAGGTATGCAGGGATTTTTTCTTTCATACCCAAGGCCGAAGCTGCAGTTCAAAATATACAAACTTTAGACTGAGAAAAAATATTCAATCCTTGGAATGTATATAGAAATATAAACGTTTAGTATTTGGAGGTTATAGCCAAGAAATCTGAAGAAATATTTCCATTAGAGAAGCGTCGAGTAGGTATTCCACCAGGAAAATCTCTACTATAAGGCAGGAAGTTGCACTTTGCCGGTGTATTGATGTTATTGTTGTTGCCATCTTCAAGAGTAGAGTCTACTAACACAATTAAGAAATTGTGGTGTGCGTTGACCTTGAATCACCTCTGAACTTGAGATTTAACAAAAGCATAGTAAGATGAAAGTAGTCGCGACGAATTCAGGCTTCCAGGAGGCCACCATTGATGGTGACTTTTGTAGCTTTATATTCTATGTTTTCCTATTTAAAATAATCATTGGAGAGTGGTTGTTCAAAGATGAATTAGAGTGTAGAAGCAGTTAAATGGTTCGGTGAGTTGTTAAATTAGGTCCCATGAATTTGAATGACAGTTCAATAAATGCCATTGATAAAAATCCAAGATACCTTAGTTGTCATTGTAGTGGTAGGGGTGCCACGAGTAGTTGTGCTGAATTGACTTAGCTTCATGTTGCAAATGTCCCAGCTACCATTGTAAGTGAAATTTAAGAACATTCATGTAGATAGAGAATGTGAACGGGTTACACATCATCCCACTCACTTTGAAATTAGGGCACAGAAGTGACTCTGAGATGGTGAATGATATAAATAGAAACCAACAAGGTATTAAAGAGCTTCCAACCAATCCATAAAAATTCAATCTTTATAATAATTCCATATCAACTTTTACAGAAGTGTACATTCTATACTAACTAATATTAATAATAACTAGCACGATCCACAAAAAAACCAAGTTAATGCTGCTAACGTGAGCCTGCCGCCTACGCCTGAAGCGGATTCCCGAGATGGTGAGGTTAGCTGCTTCTAGCCAATAACCAAATGACAAAATGACAATTAAAAAAAATACAAATATAAAAACATTGTAAAAACAAATGTATATTTTAAAAATTAAAAACAAACTAATCCAACTTCACCAAATATATATGTCCCCCGTCGAGGACATAACAAAAACTATTAATTATCAAATTGTTTTTATTGTAAGATCAAATTGTTTTTATTATAATATGTTAAGTGATTTTGATTTTAAAGAAAGATTTGACATATACATTTTAAATATTGAAAAATTAATTACATAATTTTAATTTTGAATAGACAAGTTATTTTTTGGTATTTGTAATTTATTTTATATTGAAATATAAAGAGTACTTTTATTTCTAAGTACTTTAAGAGTACTTTCATACATTTATATTATATTCACAAATAATCTGAGTACTATTTTCATAATGAGTACTTTACTTACAACATTGATATAGTTAACTATCGTCTTTCACTCACCATTTACAATTTGACAAATAAGCATCCTTAACTCAACCAATGCCACCTCAACTATTCTAGATGATGTCATCCTCTAGAATGTGATTGGTTCTTTTAAAACGGATTTTGACAGTACATTTTTTGGTTTGAGGCCCATTTTTTACCTCAAAATTCCCCTAATGCCTTGTCTTTTACATTAATGATTTCTAACAATAAAATGGTGAGATACCTGGATAGAGTCATAGAATTAAGAGATCAATTTGCTAGCAAAGGGAAAAAAAAGTGGAGAATATGGAGTTGGTATCAAGTTCCATTAATGGGATTTTTCCATCTTGGAAAAATTTTGTTCAATTTGGTTGTGGTAGTGGCTATGATCATTTTCCTAGCTTTGAAAAGCCTTAGGATAACCTTGTGCATGAAGAGATTAGCTTGGAGTCATGTTCAAAGAAAAAATGAAGTAGAGAACCCAGTTATTTTTTGGAAGATAAGGAAAGGAAACAAGAAATGATACAGGGGTAAGAAGGAAGATTCAATCAAAGGTAAGAAATATTCAAGGTGAAATGTTTTATGTGTTAGTAGAAGGGACATTATGGCAACCAATGTCTAGAGAAGATGAAGGGAATACCAAGTAGACCCAAATTATAGTGAGTATAGTGACTTTAATAGAAGTGGATGAGGGATCATCCACGTTTGAGATTGTATTCTATGTGTTCTCTTGTTTTTCTTCTAACATAATGTTGATTTTTGGATGGTATGTTGGTAGTGGGGCATTGTTGGGTTCCAATCCACTAGTGTAAAATAGACCTTAATTTTATGTCAATCTAAAGTTTGTAGACTTAGAGGCATATCCCAAATATAGAGACTCAAAGCTGGAACTAACTGGAAATTAAGTTTACCTATGAAACAAATCTAGTGAATGCTAGAATGCTTGTGACTTTGAAATGCAAAACCTCCCTTACAGAAGCAACTTCATTTGATCTCTGAGTTTAAATAGAAATTCATATGTGAAATATTCTAAGATAAAAAAAATTAAAACTAAATCCTAAAAATAGATCACAATACACTGCCTATTATCTTACTGTTGAAAGCAGTCAATAATTGATGTCCTTTACAAGAAGACATTCACAATGTATAACTATCCTCAACAATTTGATATTGAATAAGCAATGCATAGCAATTCAATATTGAATAAGAAATCTAAACCATTCCTACAGCATGTAAACATCTAAATAACAGAGTTCCTAACCATGTTCAAACAATCTAACTCGTTCTACAATGTATGAGTAATTAAAATGAAGAAATCGACTTCTACAAGATTTAATAAAACATACCACATTCAACGATATAGAAATATGTGTGCAGACTTGGAAAAAGGGGCCCTCAAATGCTTCATTTACACACACAGAGAAAAACACAGAGCTCTAAACTTCAATCGCATTCACCATATCGAATTGGGCATACACAGTAATTTATCAAATCCACGGTCTTTATTTCAAAACCATACGTTTATGATCCAGGGTTTTTTTCATATGTAAAATCAAATACTTATACAATCTTTAAAAAAATAGGAAATGCTACAAATCTGGAAGACTCATAATGATATGCGACCCTCGAGATTCTCCATCAGATCCATCAAAATAGACAAAATCGAAACTATCATATTTTTATGCTAAGTGGTAGCATAGGTGGTCGTCTTTGACCGGCATTGAATCGACACCTATGAAAACCATATCATCTATTCATTGGAAGTTTAACCATCCTTGGACATTGAGGATATTCCTCCCATCTCTCAATTTGCACCTAGCTGGCCTGCAAGTATCCAACCTAGGAGAAATTACGGGAAGTTAGCACATTCTTTAGTTTTGAATAAAACCTTAATTTAAATGCCTTAAAAATATGATAATTCAATTTGTTAAGAAGAAACAACATTTATACCTTTGACCAAAGTTTTGTGGATGAAATTAAGGTTTTATTGATCAAGTATGAAGGTTTATGGAGAAAATTGGAAGGTATTTAGATGGCAAAAATAGGTAAAAATGGTGCCCAACATCTCCCCCAAGAGGAAGTTGTTGCATGTCCTCATGCACAAAAAGTATCTGAAAAATTTGACCCTTCTTATATCATGACTAAAATTTTGTTGCTAACCCTCTACTTTTAATCTCCTGTCTGAGATGATGCATCTGTAGAAGTTCGAGATGCATAAAGGACTTTCAGTTTCTCATACTTGGTTTTGTAAGTCTTCTTTTGTTTATACCATCTATATGCATGCTTGGATATTTGTGCCCTTTGAAATTTAAGCTTCCTATCCCTTTCTTTTAACTTTTCATTCCTCAGTTCTAATTCCCTTACTTCCAGTTTCAATCTCTTAATATTTTTACTATTTTTGGAAGTTTTCTTCTTTTCCATCTTCAATGGAGGCTGCATAGAATTAGTGTACATCCCCAATTATTCATTCTCTTGTACTAAATCTCCCTTATTTTCTTTTTCTATAGTTTGTTTCTCTAAGAACGGAGAAGTTGGATCATTCAATCTTTCTTGTCTTAGATGCTTTTTCTCTTCTTTTTCTTGCTGCTCCAAGAAGAGATTAATGTTTTTAGTCTGCTTTATCACTTCATCTAAAATCTTTTTAGTTTCTTGGTTATATTTTTCTTCATGGACCTACCGTATCTCACCTGTTAGACTTTCTTCTTGAATTTCCAAGGATTGTATGTATTCATACTGTTTCTGTTGGCTTTCATCATCCTCTTCTAGTGCTGACTTATTTCGAGCTTGCTGATGCTTCCTTGGATTTTTCTTATAAGTGGTGAAGATTTGATCTTGCTTTTGAAACTGTCTTTCTTCTTTCATCACACTCTTGGTTCGTATCCTTCTCTGAGCCTATTTTGAGCTTGCTGCCTCAGAGTTGTCTTCATCATCTGTGATCATTAACACCTCTCTTTCTTTCTTTTCCCCCTTAAGAAATTTTGAGCTTGTTGCTTCAAGGTTTTGTTCTTCATCCTTGGGGTATGTTATCATCAAAAGTTTGTCGTCTTTCAAAACTTCTTCAGGAAGCTCTTCTTGTCCTTCTAAATAATTATGAATTAGAAATTCTTGCCATGTCAGGTTTTCATTCTGTAACTCATATGTGATGATTATTTTGATGAGCCCACTGTGGAAAAGGTTTGTTAATTTATCTTCTGCACACTTTTGAACAGCCTTATCCATCTTGGAAAGATTTTGTAATAAGAAATGGGGCATTTTAATCTCACATTCACCCCTCAGATGATGCAATAGCTTGATATGATAAAAATATACAATACTAAATCGGCATTCACAGGTGATGAATCTTTGGATGATATAGACTATTTAGTCCTAGGGATGAACCAACCATCTCCTTGGTATTCTCTTCTTCCAGTTCATTGATCCTGCCCTTGACCTACACACAAAGGGTATCCATCCCTTCTCCTTGAATTTTTTGGTTTTAAAGAATCTCTCTCCTTGCTGTGGAAATCCAACAATCTGTGCCAAAATGTCTTCAGACAGTCTGAAATTCAAATTTCCCACTGTAGCCCTTTCTCCATCAAACGAGTCAGCAAAGGCTAGGCTAACATTGTCATTGTGCCCATCAAACTTTTCAAAAAAAGTCACACACTGTTCCTTCTCAAAAATTTCCATACATTTCTCATGAATAACAATGGAATCGAATTTCTCTGGTTCCAATCTAGATACCATTTTGTAATTTTAACAGGAAAAAAATATGCAGCAGAAAACCCCATCTTTGCAACTCTGTAAACGTTTTCCTATTTCAAAATGATACTCTTAAACTAGAATTGCTATTGATCTATCAAATTCTTTTCGCAAAATATTCAAGTTTTACCTTTCCTCTGGCGTTATTACTTCAAAATTTCTCCTGCGCGTATGCATTCTTTAGAAAGCTAGTGCCTGCATCCTTCCTCTGTGATACACGCCTTCTTTTCACTGTGAAATATTATCCCTGTATGCCTTTGCATTATACAGCAATCGGGTCTGCAGATGGAAGAGTGAAGTTTGGGAAATTATCAAAGAGGAATGACCATTTTGATATGCAATCCCAATGTCACAAGTTTGCAATGCGATTTTCCATGGACATATATATTTTCGTGGGAGCATACAACTGTGATTCCCATGTCTTTTATAATCATTATCTGAACATGCCACCTTTTTTTTCAAATCACTGGTTTAGGTACAAATTTATCAAAGAGAAAGATTAAAGGTAAGGTTAGAACCATTCCATCTCTATACAATGCGCTCCAGTTCCCTTGCATACCCCAGTGTTTGATTAATGAGTTGCAAGGAAGGAATTTCTTTACTTGGAGTGGACTCTTTTTCCTTTTGGAAATACACACAGCCATTCCTTATATCGAATGTTCAATATTCCATATATATTTTTAACTTAATGCATAATGCACTAATATTTGGAGTATGAAAATATAAAAACATTTGAATTCCGTTTTTTTTTAAACATTTCACTTCTTGTTGAGAAGGAAACCTTGCCTATAGAATGCAGTTTAGGTTTTGAAAATTTGAAATTTGCTTCTGGGATTGATTCTGACCACCATTTTGACACCTAGGGTAGGATAATGAGAAGTAAATAGAATGTTGGCATGGATTGTGAAGGTGATAGAGTATATAATCAGGTTTATGAGGATAGGTAGATATGTCATTACTTAAAAACAAAGAATCATGCAACTTTTAAAGCATAAAAATTAAAATCCTTACAGACTTTGCTTGATATCCCTTTGTGTTGTGCTTGCTACTTGATGTAGCTGGTTTGAAATTTGTTTCTGATTCACATATGTCCTTCTGATGTCTACTTTTAAAAATGTCTGCCATCTCAGGTCCCTTCTGCTAAAATGGAAGTTAGGTCCCTCTGCATTTGGAAAAAGGCTTGGAACTATCTCAGATTCCTTCTGCTTTGCTGGAAGTTAGGTCCCTCTGCATTTGAAAAAGTCTTGGAGGGTTCCATGAAAGAAGAAAAATAGAAAGCATGAAATGCTTATCCCCCTCACAGGCCTACTTATTGACTTGTCCTCAAGTCAAACAAAATCTTTCTTAGGAAAAAAAAAACTACCTATGAGGCATGAAATTTCTAATGCTAGAAAGTGAAAATATTTTTGTGAATTTTCAATGGCCAAGAAAACCTGGTTTTCCAAGGAAAATTTGAGTTTATGTTGTTCCAATTGCCTGGTTTTCACAACTAAAATCCCCTTTTTTTTGTTTCTTGTTTTTTTTTCTTTGTGTTTTGTTTTGTTTTTTTTTTTTTTTGTATTTTTTTTTGTCAGATCAGAAAAATGGCTAAGAAGAAAGTGAAGGAGAAACACCTATGTGTTTATCCAGCACTTCCATCTCCCATTGCTGTGAAATCTGCTATATGAAATCTTCTTTGTTGATAGGCTTGGTGTAGAGTTTGAGTCGATGGCTATTGACCACAAATGTACGTGCTTCATCATCGATTGTTTGGAGTTTGACTGAGCCATTGTCATATACCTCTACAATCTCATATGGACCAAGCCAATGAGTTGTGAACTTGGCCTTGAAGTCTTTGAATTTTGAATCAAACAATAGGGCCCAGTCACCGATGTGAAATTGCTTTTTTTTTATAAACTTGTCTTTCCATTGGGTTCTCTATTGTTGTATCAAAATATTGTGTTGTATTGCAGCTTGTCTCATCTCATCTAGTTGATTCAATTGTAGTATCCTTTCTTGCTATGCTTTGGAAAGATTCATCCCCAAATCTGCTGCTAACTTGAAGGTATGAATTTGAAATTCTATCGGCAAGAGGACTTGCTTACCATAAACAAGATGGTAAGGAGAAAAACCAATACTATTTTTCCAAGTAATTCGGTATGCCCATAAAGCTTCAGTAAGCTTAGCTGACCAATCCTTCCTATGCATCTAGACAGTTTTGGTGATGATTCCTTCCAAAGTCTTGTTTGTAGATTCCACCTGACCATTGGCTTGTGGATGGTAAGGTGTAAATTTTATGTGCTTAATCTTGTACTTTGCTGCTATCTCTTGCACTAGTTTAGAAGTAAATTGTGCACCCTGATTAGTGACAATCTCTCTAGGAACCCCAAATCTGACAAATATCTCTTCAAAAAGAAATTTTACCATTGTCTGTTCTATGGCTCTTGGTAATGGTTTGGCTTCCACCCACGTTGTAACATAGTCGTTACATACTAAAATGTACTTATTTCCTTTGGATGGTGGATGAATCGGACCAATGAAATCAAGAGCCCACTTTTCAAATGGTTATATGAGGATTTGTGGTTGGAGTGGCATTTCATCAGATTGGACTGGTCGTCCCATCCATTGACAAGTATCATAGCTCCTAACATACTTTTTAGAATCCTTGAAAATAGAAGGCCAGTAATACCCCAAATTGAGTATCTTCTATGTTGTTCTTTTCTCTGCAAAATGGCTACCACACAGTTCATCATGACATGCTTTCAAAATATCTAAAACTTCATCTTGTCATACACATATCCTAATAATTAGATCATATCATTTGTAAAAGAGATCACCATTGACTCATATATGTCTAGCATTTTGTTTAATAATCTTTTTCTTTTCTTTAGATGACATAGATGGAGGTAGTTGTCCTGATGATAAATATTTGGCAATATCAGCATACCAAGGAGTGATAACAGAAATTGCAATCAAGTGTTCATCAGGAAAACTATCTAAAACAGGAACAACCTCTCCAGTATTGTGTAACCAAGACATGAAATCTGCCACTTGATTTTCTCGTCCAGGCCGATATAAAACAGTGATATTGAATTCCTGCATTAATAGTAACCATCTAGTTATCTGACCATTAGTAATAGACTTATTCATCAAATATCATTGTGGAAATTTAACCCAGTGATAGAACAATTACACTCACAACAATTATCAATTGTACATGCAAAATTACTCACAAAAGAGACTAAATATGGAGCTAAACACTAAACTGTATTCAATAAGTGTACAATAGCCAACCCTATGAATTCATAGGCTGCCACAGTAAATAACTACATGAGGGATTCGAATGCATGAATATGCCATTTGAATCTAGTCAAAAGCAGGCTTACTAAATCTAAGCAAATCCCCCATATGTGCATAAAGCAGTTTCCAAAACTGTCTAGGAGCTCACGAATTGGCAAAATCAATTAGGAAAGCTAATAGTGTGTGGAAGGAAAACTCATACATGCTTTTCATAGGAGAAAAGAGTGGAGGATGTGGAGGACGAAAAACAAGTTAACCTCACCTAGTCAAGCTTTCCCAATTGCCTTAAAACACTGAAAAAGTAGGCAATAAAGCAGAAAAAGCAGACATGCACTAGGGAAGCTAGGAATAAAGCAGATTTGATTCTAGGAGGTTTCCCAAGCGCTCCATGAATCAAAATTGGAAAGTTTGACCACTATGGATGTGTAGATGACAACTTGCATAAGGTGGAACATGGAAACTAGGCAAATAAGAAAAAAAATGGATTAGTTAATGTCTAAGGTAGCTAACTATGGGTTGATTATTCTAACACCCCCCTTAAGCTTGACTTATGATTAATATATCAGAAAATTATAGGGCCTAGCAACAAGGCTTAGTCACCCTTTGCATACTACATGTCCATTTAACCAAGGAAAGAGGTAAAAACCTAGTGAAAAAGTACTCCCTTAAACATGGACTATAAAACAAAATTTGGAAATCTTGTCATCACTCATGCTTCACAGCATGATCAGCTATCCCCAGCAGTGATTTGAGATTGTTTAATGTCTTCTCACAAAAATATTTGGTGAAGATATCAGCTACTTGTTCTAAAGTTGAACAGAAGAGTAGGTGAATGGTGCCATCACGCACAAGCTGTCTGATGTAGTGCATATGGATCTCAATGTGTTTGTTTCTCTGCTTATGAACTGGATCATTGCAGATTCAACTAGTACTCTGATTATCATAGTAGATAGTAGTTGAGTATTCTGATTCGAAGCCACATTCTCCAAGTAACCCTTGCAACCATATACATTGAGTTGTTGCATTTACAACTCCTATGTACTCTGTTTCTGTAGATGAGAGTGCAATGGCACTCTGCTTCTTACTTGACCAGCTTATTGGCCCTTCTACAAGCATGAACACATATCTTGATGTTGAATTTCAATCTATGCTGTCACCTTCCCAATCACTGTCAGTAAACCCAATCAAATCAAGATCAGATTTAGCTTTATAGAAGATCCCATGTGTCCTTGTTCCCTGAACAAAGTTAAGGATCCTTGTGGCTGCTTTCCAATGGATCTCATGAGGCTGATCCATGTATCTAGAAGCCACACTTACTGCATAAGAAATATCAGTTCTAGTATGTGTAAGATACAGCAAACATCCAATCAATTGCCTATACAGTGTATTGTTTACCATAGGTGAAGAATCATCTTCTTCAAGCTTCACTACTGAAAGGAAAGGAGTCTTGTTTGGCTTGCAATCCTTCATTTTGAATTTGTTCAGAAAATCCAAGGCATACTTGGACTGGTGCACCTTGATTCCATATTTGGTTTGAGCAATCTCAAGCCCCAAGAATTGGCTTAAGAGCCCCAAATCTGTCATGGAGAAGGCTTGGTTCAATACACCCTTCAAGGAAGCAATTTCATCCTTTGAGCTTCCTGTAATGAGAAGATCATCAACATATAAAACAATGATCATTAATGAACCATTAATCAGCTTCAAATTTACATTTGGATCTGATTTGCATTGAACAAAATTCAGTGATAGCAGAAAGCTATCAATCTTGGCATACCAAGCCCTGGGGGCTTGCTTAAGCCCATACAATGACTTCTTTAGCCTGCAGACAAGAGATGGGTTAGTAGAAAATCCTTGAGGCTACTGCATGTATATCTCTTCAGTGAGATCTCCATTCAAGAAATCACACTTCACATCCATGTGATGTACTTCCCATTGCTTTGAAGCTGCAATGGCTAAGGCTAGCCTGATGGAGTCCATATTTGCCACTGGTGAAAAGGTCTCATTGTAGTCTATGCCATGAACCTGTGAGTAGCCCTTGGCTAAAAATCTGGCCTTGTACTTCAAAGGTGAACCATCAGCAGCAAATTTGGTCTTGTACACCCACTTACACTGAACTAGCTTCCTCCCTGGGGGAAGATTAACCAGCTCCCAAGTGTTGCTCTTATGGAGTGAGCTGAACTCTTCCTTCATGGTTGCTTGCCATCTTGGATCTTGTACTGAATATTCATATGTCTGAGGATCTGATTCCACCATCAGATAGCATTTCTTAGCAAACATAGGATCTTTCATGCACAGAGCACTCTCAAATTGAGATCTAGTCCTTTTAGGGTCATTAGGATTTCCAGCTAGCTCTCCAGCTGCATGAATGGTATTGGCTGCCCATTTTGGACTTGTATGGCTGTTAGGATCTGCAATAAAATAATCACTATCAGACATATCAGAATCAGCATGTTAAACTATCTCTTCACATACATTCGGAGGTTCTGGTGGTGAAGAGGCTTCTCCAACTTCCATTGCTGCTAGGGGTTCTTCTTGAAACTGAACACACCTTTTAATGAAGAATTTGTTTGTGCTCAAATTTATGAGCTTGTACCCTTTTTAATATTCAGAGTACCCAACAAATAGACACTCTTGGCTTTGGGGCTACAAAGCCTTTCTCTTTTCTGTTGGAATTCTAGCCCAAGCCCTTGAGCCAAAAATCCTGAAATGGGTCACATCTGGCTTGTGCCCACTCCATGCTTCGAAAGGAGTCATACCATCAAGATTTTTATGAGGCACCCTATTTTGGATATAGGCTGCATAGTTTATAGCTTCGACCCAGTACTTTGGTGGCAAAGTCTTAGCCTCCATCATGCAGGTTGTCATCTCTTTTAGTGATCTGTTCTTCCTCTCAGCAACACCATTTTGTTGTGGTGTGTAAGGGATAGAATGATTCATCTGAATACCTGGATCTACACAATATTGAATAAACTCAAACTTGACATACTCACCACCATTGTCAGATCTGAGGACCTTGAGTTTCCTCCTAGACTGGTTTTCAACCAAAGTCTTAAAGACTTTGAAGAGGCCAAAAACTTCAGACTTGTGTTTCAGGAAGTAAACCCAGCAATACCTGGAAAAGTCATCTATGAAATTCAATGCATATTTGTCCTGACTCATGGACATATGATGGAATGGGCCAGCAACATCATTGTGGATCAACTCAAGAGGTGCAAAGGTTCTCTCATGACTAGCTCTCTCAAATTTATGCTCTGGGTGTTTTCCTAGGATGCAACCTTGACAGACTCCTTTGGAAAATTTAATCTTTGGTAACAATATGACCATTTCTTTTTCACTAAGATCAGAAAGATACTTGTAATTTAGATGGCCAAATCTTTCATGCCAAAGCTTTTTTGCCTCATTAGCATGAATCAGAAGAGCAGAGGGATTTGAGTAGGGTAGGAAGTGTGAGAGCATGTATACCTTCGAAGTATGATTTGCAACTCCTTATGCAATGACTTTACCACTTGAGATCTTTGTGATCTCAACTTCATCAGGGGAGAATATGACCTTCTTTGGAGACCCTATGTGGGTCATTTGATACACTAATAATAGGTTAGAGGCAAGACCTGGAACATACAACACATTGCTGAACTTACCATGATCAAGATCAATCCTCCCTTTGCCCAAAATTTCAGTGAGAGAGTCATATCCCAGTACTATTAGTGGACCTTTCGACATGTCAAGTGAGGTGAATGCCTCCTTGGTCGAAACCATATGTCTTGAAGCTATAGAATCAATGATGAAACTAGGTGAGCTTGATGTGCCAGCAACCAATGCATGAACTCTCTCTCTATCTTCTGAATTTGATCCTCCTTCCCTCTTCTTTGAGCTATCTAGAAGGGAGATGCCATTATTCTCTAGGAGTTGGGTCAACATGTCTATTTGCTTCTTCATGCAAGAGCTTTCAGGATTATTTCCCTTACTGCAGTATGCGGACTTGCTCATTTCTCCTTTGTTCTTCTTCTTCTGGTAGTTCTTCTTGGAACCTTGAGGCTCCTCTGGAGACTTGTTATTGTCTCTCTTTTGCTCAGGTGGTTTCTTAGCTTTCTTTTTGCTTTTTGAATCCACCCTTGAATCTCCAGCAACCAAAGCTTGGTCTTTGGAAGTTTTGATGGTGCCCATCATCACCAATTTATATTGTTCTTGTGTGAGAGATTCCATGAAATCTGCAAGACTAGGCATCTTCCAGGCTCGAGCTGTCAACTTTGTGGCATATAAGGTCGAAACAAACACTGAATAGTCAGGCCCAAGCTTCGAGAGTATGGCTAAGACCAGCTGATCATCCTTCTTTTTGATCCCACATTGTTTTAGCTGCAAAACAAGTGCTTTGAACTTGGAGAAATAGAGTTGCAGGGATTCAAAGCTATTGGGACTTAGGGAGATCAGTTCATTTTCAATTTGATGTCCCCTCATCTCATCTGTCTTTCCAAAAAGATCAGTAAGATTTTCCCATACTTCATTCGGTGATGCCAATCCATCAAGATAGAAAAGGAGGTCTCTAGATATACTCAGACACAGGAGACCATAGGCCTCATCCCTCCTATTGTGCCATTTAATTTTCTCTGTAGCTGCATTGGGCTCTTCTTCTATTGCCATAGTCACTCTGTAGAGGCCTTTTTCTCTCAATAGTATCTCCATCTCGGTTTTCCATTCAAATAAATTAAATGGAGTCAAGATGATCTTCTGAGATTGATCCATAGCTTAGAAATTGTCCCGGCAGTCTGTAGAATGATCCCAGTCAATGATGTCGAACCTGCAAAACAAATTGGAAGGAGAGAAATTGATCTACAAAGGCTCTGATACCATGTGGAAATTGAACCCAGTGATAGAACAATTACACTCACAACAATTATCAATTGTACATGCAAAATTACTCACAAAGAGACTGAATATGGAGCTGAACACTAAACTGTATTGAATAAGTGTACAATAGCCAACCCTGTGAATTCATAGGCTGCCACAATAAATAAATACATAAGGGATTCGAATGCATGAATATTCCATTCGAATCTAGTCAAAAGCAGGCTTACTAAATCTAAGCAAATCCCCCATAGGTGCATAAAGTCGTTTCCAAAACTGTCTAGGAGCTCACGAATTGGAAAAATCAATTACGCAAGCTAATAGTGTGTGGAAGGACAACTAATACATTCTTTTCATAGGAGAAAAGAGTGAAGGATGTGGGGGACAAAAAGCAAGTTAACCTCACCTAGTCAGACTTTCCCAATTGCCTTAAAACACTGAAAAAGAAGGCAATAAAGCAGAAAAAGCAGACATGCACTAGGGAGGCCAGGAATAAAGCATATTTGATTCTAGGAGGTTTTCAAAGTGCTCCATGACTCAAAATTGGCAAGTTTGACAACTATGGATGTGTAGATGACAACTTGCATAAGGTGGAACATGGAAACTAGGCAAATAAGACAAAAATGGATTAATTAATGTCTAAGGTAGCTAACTATGGGTTGATTATTCTAACAATCATAAAGTGGAATGATCTGTGTGGAAAAAAAATTTGTATCCAGTAATGTAATGACGGAATTTGTTCACAACATGAACTACTTCCAACATCTCCTTTTCAGTGACTACATAATTCAATTCTGCAGGTGTTAGATTTTTAGTGATAAAATAAATAGCATAAGTCATGATATGCTCTTTTTCTGCCAAAGAGGCCCCTATTGCAGTATCAGATGCATCAGTAGAAATATTGAAGGGCAATGTCCAATTTCGTCCCCTTAAAATGGGAGTAGTCGAGAGCTTCTCTTTAAGTGTCTGAAATGTAGATTGACAGTTAGTATCCCATTTGAAATGTACGTCCTTTGAAATTAATTTAAACAGTGGCAGAGCTATCTTACTGAAATTTGCAATAAATCTACAATAATAGCCTGCATACCCTAAAAAGCTTCTTACATCTATTTGAGTTGTTGGTTCAGATAGATTTACAATGATTTGAATTTTAGCAGGATCTACTTTTATTCCAGATGAAGAAATGTGATGTCCTAAAACTATCCCTTTAGTCATCATCATAAAACACTTTTCATTGCTAAGGGAAAGATTTGAGTCAACACACTTCTTTAAAATTTTCTCCAGGTTTGCTAAGGAATCCTCAAAGTCACTTCCATGCACAGAAAAATCATCCAAATAGACTTCAACACATTCATGAATTAGATTTGCAAAAATGGCCAAGACTGCTCTCTAAAAGGTAGCTGGGGAATTACATAATCCAAAATGTAAAACCTTGTAGGCATATGTGCCCAAGGGACATGTAAAGGTAGTTTTGTCTTGGTCCTCTTTTGCAATGCTAATTTGATTATATCCACTGAAACCATCTACAAATAAAAAATATTCTTTTCCAGCTAAGGCATCTAACACTTGATCAATAAAGGGCAATGGGAAATAATCTTTTAGTGTTGCCTTGTTTAACTCTTTGTAATCTACACATATCCTCCATCTGCCATTTTTCTTAGGAAAAACAACCAAGGGAGAAACCCATTGGCTGTCAGAGATAGGGTAGATAAATCCTACCTTTAATAACTTCTGCAATTCCTTCTTAACTGTCTCTTTTAGTATGGGGTTCATTCTACATTGAGGTTGTCTAAGAGGTCTGATTTTATCATCTGTGTAAATGTGGTGAGTGCATGTTTCATGATGAATGCCTGGCATGTTGGTGTATTCCCAAGAAAATGCATGGGAATATTTATTCAGTAAGTCAATCAACTGTTCTTCCTGTGATGTAGTAAGATGTGCACTGATATTCAAATGTTTTTCTAGACTGATTTCAAATGTTTTTCTTTGGACATCAGTGATTGAATGAACATTAAAAATATCATGAAGTGCCAATGCTAGAGAATGTACTATGCAATTTTCCTGAAAATTATGTCCCAAAACTTTATCTGCTATAGTATACTGCATGTCTCTTAAATCTTTAAAAATATCAGGTTCAGCAATGAAGTAATCTAGCAAATCTTCGTTGATTTCTTCTTGAAAATGAAAGAACTGATTGATACTTAGGACAGTCTAAATCACTTCTTCTTCCTGTTCTTTGGTCTCATTAATCCATGATAACTGATCTAATACAGAAGGTCGCTAGGTAGAAGGATAAAGTGCAATTTGTTTTCTCTTTGTCCCATGTGAAATGAGCATACTTCCTGATCTACACCATATGAAAGCATCAGCTGTTGTCAACCAGGGTCTGCCAAGAATCAATGGATTCCCTCCTAGATTAGACTTTGGTTGCAGCACTATAAATTCTACAGGATACTCCCAGGAGTCTAAAGAAACAATGATATCTTCTAATATTCCTTCAGGTGTCATTTTAGATATGTCAGCTAGTTCCAAAACTGTAGTGGTTGGTCTAAGATTTTTCAAGTGAAGGTATTCCATTGTCTCTAGTGTCATGACATTAATGGAAGCACCTAGATCAATCAGTGTTTTTGGAATTGAAAAATTGTTAACAGTAATTGTGACCATTAGGATTCCAGGATCTACATACTTTTCAATAAAAACAATGTTAGACATTAATCTTGCTAATTTTCCTACCACGTGAATTTTTTATGGATCCTTCCTTCTTTTATTAAGACATAATTCCCTAACTTCTTTAGTATAGATTGGAATATCCTTTATAGCCCGCGGTAGGGGAATTTTGACACATACATTGGTTAACTCATTCAAAACATCAAAATGAGGTAGGAAGATTGAAAGTTTTTCTTTGACCAACCTTTCTGGAAAGGGAGGTATATAAGGTACTAATGTTTTCCCCTTTTTATTGTGATTTTCTGAGTATGACTTTTTTTACTGTGACTTTTATATATTTCATTTTTTTGGAGTTTTCTCATTTTCTGCTTTTTCTTCTAAAATAACAGGAGATTCTTTTTGTAAATTTTTTCCAGATCTTAAGTTGATGTTTTGAAGTGGGAGGATTGAGTAGGGGAGTTCCATTCCATCATCAACATTATACATGGGTTTATCCATTTTATTATTCGGATATGGGATTGGCTAGGCTGGCAATTGTGTTGGCCAAGGTGGAGGCTGATTGGATGGAAATTGAAGCTGTTGAGGATGTTGGCCTAGTTGAGGAGCAAGATTGGATTGTTGGAAAATTGGGGCTTGATTCTGCTGTTATTCGAGATATGCAGAAGGTTGTTGATAGGGCTGTAGATAGGCCTGTTGATATGTCTCGTTACCATGAGTATACCCTCGCCAATTTGAAGCAGATTGGGCTAATTAAGGAGACCAATTTTTCCAGGGCATGGGTGCACTCCATGAATTCTAAACAGGATTTTGATAATTTGAATGAAACTGCCACATAGGATCTTGAGACATACCTAAAAAACATGGCTACCATGGTCTTTGTTGTCCCATGAAATAAAGAGACTCCATGCTTTAATTCTCCTCCATTCGGGCTGCCTACAATTCTTTCTATCTGGGGAAATCGTCAGTTTTATGATTTGTAGTACATAAGCCATAAATTTGAACAGTATTTAAAGGACATTCTTTTAATGGGTGTTTCTTTCTACATTTAGGGAAGAAAATAGACAGGGCTTGATCTTATTGGTCTTGTTGTTCTTGTCTTTTCTTAGTTCTTGATGTTTCGACCTGTGTTCCTAAGGTATGCAATAGATCAGTCTTAAAATATTCTAACATATTCCCAAGTTCAGCTCTGGATATGCCATTGGTTGCAGGTTTAGTTACGTTGGAAGTTACATCCCTCTTCCCATTTCTAGCCTTTCCTCTTGAATACTTCTGACATAATTCTTGTATCTCATCAAAGGGTAAGTAGGAGATGTCACCTTTGCCCATAACATTCAAAATATCAAGATATTCTTCTCTTATTCCTTTTAAAAATATGGTCTGAGTGATCTCAGGTGTCAAGGAATTGTATTTGGATTTCTGCAAGTTGTATGAGAATCTTTCTAGATACTCTTCCAATCTTTCGTCTTCCTGCTGAGAAATTCTGAAAATTGCATCTTTTAAATCCTTTGATCTATAATATGCCTGATATTTTCTAATAAAAATTTTCCTCATCTCATCCCAGCTAGTTAAATAATGCTCTCCTAATCGCATGAACCATTTCAAGGTAGCTGCTTTAAGAGTAGCAGGGAAAAGACAAATTTTGTGGGTGTCATTAGTATATCCATAGGTTCAACACAATATATCAAACTCAAATAGGGAAGAATCTATATCTTTATAAATCATACCATAGAAATTTGGTAGGACAGATGGTGGAATATTTTTAATCTTGACCTCTTCCCCTAGGATGATGCTAGTGTCCAAGATGGGGAATTTAAAGGTGGCTTCCTGGTCTTCTTCTACTCTTTCATCCCTTTCATGTCTCCTCTCTTCTACAGTTCTCTCTTGTATTAGTTTATTTTCCATTTCTAACCTTCTCTCATACTCCCTTCTTTGTTCTGTAGTTGGCCCTTTTGATGTTTCTTCCTCAGCCATTTTAAAAGTATCAACTGTTGTAATGAATCCTTTTTTATCAGATAAAGAAGTTCCCAATACTTCTATTTTTGGGGGGTTTTTGATAAATATTCCTTTCTCATCTCTTTTTCTTGACATAAAAATAAAATCTACTCTGTGTTTTTTTTTTGAAATTTTCTTTTTATCAGAGAACTAAAGTTCTTAAGTCTGCTTCTAAAATGCATCCCCGGCAACAACGCCAAATGTTGGGTTCCAATCCACTAGTGTAAATTATACCTTAAGTTTATGTCAATCCAGAGTTTGTAGACTTAGAGGCATATCCAAAATATAGAGACTCAAAGCTAGACCTAACTGGAAATTTAGTTTACCTATGAAACAAATCTAGTGAATGCTAGAATGCTTGTGACTTTGAAATGCAAAACCTCCCTTACAGAAGCAACTTCATTTGATATCTAAGTTTAAATAGCAATTCATATGTGAAATATTCTAAGATAAAAACAAATTAAAACTAAATCCTAAAAATAGATCACAATACACTGCCTATTATCTTACTATTGAAAGCAGTCAATCATTGATTTCCTTTACAAGAAGACATTCACAATGTATAACTATCCTCAGCAATTTGATATTGAATAAGAAATGAACAGCAATTCGATATTGAATAAGAAATATAAACCATTCCTACAGCATGTAAACATTTAAATAACATAGTTCCTAACCATATTCAAACAATCTAACTCGTTCTGCAATGTATGAGTAATTAAAATGAAGAAATCGACTTCTACAGGATTTAATAAAACATACCACATGCAACGATATAGAAAGGTGTGTGCAAAATTGGCAAAGGGGGCCCTCCAATGCTTCGTTTACACACAGAGAGAAAATCACAGAGCTCTAAACTTTAATCGCATTCACCATATCTAATTGGGCATACATAGTCATTTATCAAATCCACAGTCTTTATTTCAAAACCATATGTTTATGATCTAGGGTTTTTTTCATATGTAAAATCAAATACTTATACAACTTTTAAAAAAACTAGAAATGCTACAAATCTGGAAGACTCATAATGATATGCGACCCTCGAGATCCTCCATGAGATCCATCAAAATAGACAAAATCGAAACTGTCATGTTTTTATGCTAAGTGGTAGCACAGGTGGTTGTCTTTGACTGGCATTGACTCGACACCTGTGAAAACCATATCATTTGTTCGTTAGAAGTTTAACCATCCTTGGACATCAAGGATCTTCCTCCCATCTCTCAATTTGCGCCTATCTCTCCTACAAGAATCCAACCTAGGAGAAATTACAGGAAGTTAGCACATTCTATAATTTATGAATAAAAACTTAATTTAAATGCCTTAAAAATCTCATAATTCAATTTGTTAAGAAGCAACAACATTTATACCCTTGACCAAAGTTTTTTGGATGAAATTAAGGTTTTATGGATCAAGTATGATGGTTTATGGAGAAAACTGGAAGGTATTTAGATGGAAAAAATAGGTAAAAATGGTGCCCAACAAGAATAAAAAAGTAGGACTTATGACATGGCACTCTTCAACAAGTTTCAAGAGAAAGAGGGAAGTGTGAGAGTGGATCTGGGTGATGATTCCTTTTATCTTGTAAAATGGACATGCTCTATTTCCTTTTAGATACCATAAAGTGATGTTCTTGGTCATAGTGATGGTTTTTTTCTTGGTTTAAAGAAAAATATTTTTTCAATTTCTTGTATTACAATGCTTCAATATAAGTTGCATTTGAAGGATAATTTTTCACTATTAATGATTATAGTCTATAAATTTTGAGGAATTTGGTTAGATGCATGCGATATGGTTCCCTTTATAGGTTGCTTACTTATCATGTTTCATTTTTACATTCCGTAGGAAGGCATTCTAGACCTGAGGAGGCATATACAAAGCATGTGCAGTAGGATTTCATGGAAACGAGTTCAAAACTAAATTAATGATTGATTCTAGGCTTGCAACTGATAAATATGTTCTATGGTACAAGGATATATTTGGATTCTCTTTGGGATAGGGAGATGGCCTTAGTGTTACTCTTACTTCAATATTCTCTTAAAAATAAAGAGGTGATCTTATTGAGGTTCATATTTCAATGGTTGAAGGTTATAATATGCATGGAAATATACTTATGACTAAAAGTTATATTTAAAATTTTGATTTGTGATCATGAATTGATGGATGATGGTATTAGGTGGGGGCCTTATGATCAAGGGTTATAAGTGGTTAATTTTCCTTAGACATTTGAGATGTTGTGATTGTTTTTTGTATTGTTGGATACCCTAAGACTTCCATAATTTACATCATTCATATTCAAGCACAATGGAATAATTTGGTGAGACTATATGTGAAGATTTATGAGGATATGAGATCCCTTGTTCATAGGTATCTCCTTCATAGATTGAAGGGAGTGTGGAGGTTATTGTATTAGAGTTTGATTCATAGGTTAGAGATTAGTTAGACTCAAGGGTGGAAAATTTGAGATTGTGGGTGATATGCCTTAACCTTCCACTCTTGCATGCATGAAGCTAATATTTCTCACCCAAACATTACAAGATGCACCTGAGAATGTAGGAGAACCTCATTCTCCAATGAAGGTGAGTTCACCTCATAGGTGATACGATAACCAAATTCCACTAGCTACTTCTATTTGTGTTCCTTCTAGTTGTTTTGAGTGGGTGAGGTGGAATGCCTTGATGGAGGAGTAAGATGTACAGGGGACAATGCATTTCTAGGAGCTAGTGGTCGAGTATGAGACTAAAATAGGTTCATCTATGCAAATCACATGTTGAGTTGAGTTGCAAAAGGAGTAGACTAGTGTTGCTAAACACAATTTCTGTATCAAGGTAGAGTGTTAACTCTCAATCTTACTCTAAAAAAAATTATACTATGCTTGGAAGTGCTTCACATGATGTGGGGTACAAGGTTTATGAATGAATATTAGTTATTTCACAATGAACATACACATTGAAATTATCTTGTTAATGGATTGCTAGACCTTGACTTGATGCTTGTGTAGCATTCTTTCTTGGAGCAACGTCGTACACCAATGGAACTTGATGACTTATTGATGTAGTAGATGGAATATGTTTGTTTTCTTAGGAGGAAGATTTATTTTGGAGGAGAAGTGCTTGGGAATTTTAAAGGAAGGAATTAATCCCTAGATGGAATGGGGACACTTGGTTTTTTGCATGGAGGCTTGAAATTGACTTGAGTACGCCTCGGTTGGGGAGTGATCATGTAGTTTTGGAGGAATTGAAGAAGCATATGGATTAGGAGGAACAATCAAGATTTAGAGACCTTTGGAGGAGAAATGGTGGACCTTTCTTGGGGATATTTCAACCTTGGATCCTTTCTTGTGTTGATGTATTTGTAACTTTGGAATGTATTCACTTGTATATCTTACATTGTACCCCGATGTTCCTATTGGGAGAATCATTTATATTTCATTGTACCCCGATGTTCCTATCGGGAGAGTCATTAATATAATAAATTTTTAAAGTCATTGAGGTTAACCCTCCATTGTAAGTTGGGGAAATAGTCCCCACAATTGGGTTGAGATTAACCCTCCTTGTTGACTAGGGGGCAAAGTCCCCACAGTTGTGGGGCACTAGGGTTATTAGACTCTCCTAGAGATGTCGGCCCTGGTAAGTAATTGTCAAGTTGGAAATTATTATAAATAGAGAGTGAGCCTCTCTATTTGTCACACACACACACTCAACTGGGCGCATGAGTGAGAGAGGAAGTGCTCACACAAGTGAGAGAGACAACAACTGTTGGAGATCATCTTTTCTTACTTTGGGTTTTAATGATGCCATTGGTGCTCATTCTATCTCTGAGGAATTTGTGGGGTTTTTCCTTTATGGTTTCCCCAAGGATAAATCTTTCTGTCTATTGTCGCTTGTGATTGATTGTTGTGCATGTTATTCTCTCAGATAAGATCTTAAGATCATATTTCTTAAATGATAAAATTCTAACATGGTATCAGAGATAACCTGATAAGAAGACACTATGCAGCTGTAGAATCTAGAGCTTCTTACTTTTGGGGTCTCTCTCCATAATCCATCAACAAAAGGAGGCTAGGATAACTCTCCATTGAAGGGCGCATCTTTCTGTCGAAGCAGAATTTGATTCCAGGCATTTTCAGTTTCTGCATCGGGAAATTAGGGATTTTCACAAAAATGGAATTTTTGAGTGAGCCTAGCACATGATTTCTCCCCTACTCAAAATCAAAATTTAGAGACCAAGTTCGAGATTTTTGGATGGGTAAAACTCTGGGAAAGTCAAACCTTAGTTTAACCTCAGGCCTGAGAAACCCTAAAATACTAAAATTGGTAGTTTTGGTACATTCTCTATATCTCGAGATTGAAGAAGGCTCAGGAGCTGAAATTTTCACAAGATTAAGATAAAATCCTTATGTACCCTGTGTAAAATTTTCTGCCTCAAAGTTTCTATATTCTCGGAGATATGATTCTTCCAAATCAGGGTTCCATCCCCTTCCAAGATTCATCCCTAAATAAGAAACCTAGGGAGAATTGCTATATCTCAGGCTACGAAGGCCCAAATGAAATTTCTCAAGATGTTCTAAATAGGGCATGGAATTTAATTTATGTGGTAAAATTTTCAGATCCCTAAGGTGAAATAGTGACACATGGAATTCTATACAAGTTAGTTATGCTAAACAATCCTAAAAGAAGTCACCGTGGGAGAAATCTCATAAGTCCCAATTGGAGAAACCAATTCTGCTCAAACCTATGGTGTTGGAAAGAGGGCAGGTGAGGCTACCTCAGTGAGTTTTAGACATAGAGAAGTGGTACTTTTGGAGATACCTCAAAAACAATATCAGGAATTTATGCAGAAGAAATTGGAAAACTAGGGCTTCCTGATCCGGCATCTTCCCTCCAATGCTTTTAGAAAAGGAGTATATTGCACAGCTCACCTTGAGGAGGTGCATCTTTCTATCCAATCAGATCAGAAAGATTCCAAGTTTTGAAAATTAGGGTTTCTCTAACAAACCCTAGATCAGCCAGCTCCGGAATGAGGACGGACACCTCAAATCGTTAATATCTAATCTTTTTCTATTTATAGTTAAGGTTCCCATTTCAAAATGACTAATCACACTAGCTTGACGACAAGCATGATTAAACTGACAAATTCCAAGCAGAGAAGTATTGGATCTCACTAGTTCTTGAAGAAAATGAATTGGACACCTAAATAAGTGGAAAGGTTCCATTTCCAGAGGGAGATGAAGCTAAATCCTTACACAAGAATAACTTGGTCAAGGCCAAGAGGATCACCTTATAACACAAGTTTATTCCCTAAAAAAACCGAAAGAGATGTTTGGTTCTTGACCAAGATATTTGAAGGGAAGAACATAAATCAGAAGATGACTTTGAGGAACTAGTTAAAGAATGTGAAGATCCAGAATGCAGAGACCATACAGTCATACTTTACAATGGTCTCTCAAATTAAAGAACAACTTGAAGTAGGAGAATGAAGAAGTTGTGGTAACCACCTTGAATGGACTCCCAGAATCATGGGATTCATTCATTTGAGGAATGTGTGCGAGAAGGAAGTGATTACTTTCAGCAGACTCTGGAAGAGCACACACAAGATGAAGATCAATCCATAATAAGAGAAGAGAAGATGGGAGCAACTGAAGATCAAGCCCTCATGATTTAAAGAAGATCCCTTAAGCGACGAGGAAGATGAAGAACTCAATTCTTGAAGAACGTCTTATCTATCTTAAGCATTTGGATAAGAAATGATGCTGTTATGAATGAAGAATATGATGAAGATTAAAGGAGTCTACTTATGAAAGAAATAAAGATAAGTATTCAATTGTCATTTCATGATATTGTTTTGTTATGCATTTTTTTATATTAAGTTGATGTATTATGTATGATAGAATGATTGCATTAATGACAGTATACTACTAATATGCATGTGATGGGTAAGTAGCTCATGGCTCTATACAAATATTCATTGCTACTTATCTAGAATGAAACCTCTTTGCTAAGATATTGGATTAGTGCACAATCTCAATGTTGTCCTGGTAGAGATGGAAGGCATCTAGAAAGTTTCCGTAAGATATGGATGAATGTTGTATTGGCTAAAGTAGTTGCATGATTATATCTTGATGAAAAAGATTTTTTTCATTATGAATATACCTTATGAAATTTTTCTAACCATACAACTAATGTATTTGACTTGTAGGAAAGATCACGTACAATCGCCTACAAGAAAAGAAGGAGGAGACTTGTTTCAAAGAACAAGTGACAGCAGTTCGAGAAATAATACAAAATGAAGAATAGTACGATGAGATTTCAAGAGAGCTCAGTACAATTATGTGACATTGTTGAGCGACATCATTGATGTAGAGCCTTCCAGCTATGAAGAAGTATCCAAGAAGAAAGGGAAGGAGAGTACCTGTTCAAGAAGAATGATGTCTAGGATGCAATATCAAGACCTAAATGGAAGTCAGTAAATACAGCATGCAGTAGATGACAACATTGAGGTATACAAGGCAAGATTTGTAGCACGATGCTTCTCACAGAAAGAAGGCATAGACTACAAAGAGACATTTGTAGCCACTAGAGATAAGACACATGACAAGAATAATCATGTGTGCAAATGAAAGAAGGCCTTGTACGAGCTAAGAAGGAAGCCATGGGATAACACATACATGAGGATCTTGAATATCGCCTAGAGTGATGAAGATATTAACCTTTTGCTACAAGGTTGAAGATGAAAGCCTATAGAGGATGACAAGCTCATAGATGGGTGCGAGAAGAACGTTTTCAAGATAGAGGATCTTGGTATACACTGAACCTAGATGGATACATAGAAGATTAGTAGTAGAGAAAGATACTTGTCCCTCTGATACAGAATGTTTCAATACATAGAGTATAAAAGGCATAGGGAGAATGGTGCTCCACTTCAGAGGGAGTGACTGTAGAAGATCCTGAGGTTTGACATGGTATGACAGGATGGAAAGTTTACTGATGGCTCTAGGATTTACTGAGAGTAAAGAAGATTCCAACCTTTTATTCAAGGCTGAAAGTGGAAGACTAGTGATGCTCCTGTTATATGTCGATGACTTGTTCTTGAAAGGAAAAGAGGAACTCATTAGAGATGCAAGAAGGAGACTTGTTGTCATGTTCGATATAAAGGAATTGGGTATGATGCACTAATTTCTAGGCATGGAGGTGTGGTAGAGTGTGGATGGAATCTTCCTTGGACAAGCGAAGTATGCAATATAGAACCTAAAAAGGTTTGGGATGATGGACTGCAAGGCCATGGCCACACCTATGGCATTGAACCTGAAGCTATTGAGTGATTCTTCATCAGAGACGGTTGATGCCACGAAGTATCGTCAGTCCTTAATGTACCTGACGAATACGATACCAAGTATTGTCTTTGATGTGAACACATTGAGATATGTTCACCTGATGGTTGCAAAGCATGCAGTGAGGTACCTGAAGGGTATAGTTGAGTATGGGATCAAGTATGATACAGATCAGAAGATTAACCTGGCGGGTTATGTGAATTCGTATTGGGAAAGCAATACCATTGATAGGAAGAGCACTTTGAGTTGCTAATTCAGTATGAAATTAGGTGTGATCTCTTGGTTTAGCAAGAAGGAGTCCTGCATGGCGTTGAGTATAGTCAAGGAAAACTATGTTGCCACTTGCTCGACTATTTGGGAGGTAGTATGCTTCTTTTGGAAACTACTATTTGATTTGATTGATCTGACTTACATTTTTGTATGATGCAGAGAGGATAAGTGAAGCTCCAGTATGTGATCCAGATCAATATCTCTCGAAAGAGGGAGTTCTAGCATAGCCGATGAGACAGGTTGTCGGAGCATAAAATCCTGGTTAAGCTCATAGGTTGCTTAGACATAAACAGTCCTCTAGGTTGTCCTCGGATGTAATCGGTCTTGGTGAAGCTCACAAGTTATCCTTGGATGCAATCAGCCCTAATATGATTCTATGCTAGAAACGCCCAGAGTGAAGTTTGAGTACTTCAAGGAGAAGCTTGGTGTTCTCTATATTGAGGTTCCTTCCAAGGGGAAGTGATGATTATATGTTCCTTTCTGACATGGTGGTAGGTGGGGTCTCCCATGGTCAAATGTAAGTGTTATTCCCTTATGATGTGGTGGTAGGAAGGGCCTCCCATGGTCATATGTAAGTTTTGTGCCCTTCTGACATGGTGGTAGGATTGGTTCCTCCCATGGTAAAATACAAGTTTAGTGACATACATCTAGTATGAAAAAGGACTGGCTCTGTATAGACCCACATCCAGTATAAAAAAGGGCTAGCTCTGTGGAAGTACATCTACCATGAAAGGGGTTGGCTCTATAGTGACCTACATCTAGTATGAAAAAGGAATGGCTCTATAGAGACCCACATCCAGTATGAAAAAGGACTAGCTCTGTGGAAGTACATCTAGCATGAAAAAGGGATAGCTCTGTAGTGCCCCACATCCAATATGAAAAAGGGTTGGCTCTGTAGAGACCCACATCTAGTATGAAAAAGGATTGGCTCTGTGGAAGTACATCTAGCATGAAAAGGGGTTGACTTTGTAGTGGCCTACATCTAGTATGAAAAAGCACTGGCTCTGTAGAGACCCACATCCAGTTTGAAAAAGGAATGGCTATGTGGAAGTACATCCAACATGAAAAACGGATGGCTATGTAGTGGCCTACGTCCAGTATGAAAAAAGACTGGCTCTATAGAGACCCACATCCAATATGAAAAATGACTGGCTCTGTGGAGGTACATCCAATTTGAAAAAGGACTGGCTCTGTAGAGGCCTACATCCAATATGAAAAGGACTGGATCTATATAGGAAGACCTACATGGAGGCTAGGCCTACAACCAGCATGAAAAAGGGCTGGCTCTGTAGAACTTTCTATGACAAGAAGAATTGAGAGATAGAACCATTTGATCGAGATAGTGGAAGTAGTGATGATGGTGATGATCCAGTGATGATCCATCTTTAATGATGATCCAGTGATGATACAAATTTGATGATCATCCAATGATGATCCATAGAAGAAGACTTGTGCTGATGAATTGATTCAAGAGAAAACCTTTCTAGTTAAGAGGGAGTGTTGATGTATTTGTAACTTCAGAATGTATTCACTTGTATATCTTACATTGTACCTCGATGTTCCTATTGGGAGAATCATTTATATTTCATTATACCTCGATGTTCCTATCGGGAGAGTCATTAATATAATAAAGTCATGTAAAGTCATTGAGGTTAACCCTCCATTGTAAGTCGGGGAAATAGTCCCCAGAATTGAGTTGAGGTTAACCCTCCTTATTGATCGAGGGGAAAAGTACCCACAGTTGTGGGGAACTAGGGTTGTTAGAATCGCCTAGAGATGTTGGCCCTGGTAAGTAATTGTCAAGTTGGATATTTGTATAAATAGAGACTGAGCCTCTCTATTTGTCACACACGCTCACTCAACTGGGGCGCATGAGTGAGAGAGGAAGTGCTCACACAAGTGAGAGAGAGAACAGTTGTTGGAGATCATATTTTATGTATTTGGGTTTTACTGCTGCCATTGGTGCTCATTCCGTCTCTAAGGAAGTTGCGGGGTTTTTCCTTTATGGTTTCCCCGAGGATAAATCGTTGTGTGTATTGTCTCTTCTGATTGATTGTTGTGCATGTTATTCTCTCAGAAAAGATCTTAAGATCATACTGCTTAAATGATAAATATCGAACATCTTATTGGATGTTCCAGACTTGTGGCATGTGTCACATAGAGTTGGAGTGCTACACATCTGTTCCTATTTTTTGTAGAGTTAGGTTTCTTGTAGTGGACTATATCTACTTTGTATTGTTGGAATCCCTCACCTCTCTTATAAATTATGGGGGAAGAAATTGTTTTCATTCATTCATTCATTCATCATGCGCTTTTAATAGAAATGTGAGCAGTGGAGTCTACTAGTCTATTTTGTACTCTTCTTCATTGTACTTTCTCTCTTTTTCTTGGAAGAATTTCAAGGGAAGACAAGGGCTAGGTTTTCACCGTAAGGTGACAAAATAAGAGTAGAGTTTGTGATAAATACTAAAATGGAAAACATAAGAATTTACAAAACATGTGAATTTCTTTTAATTATTGTGAAAGAAGAATGTGGTTTTGTAGCATTTGGAAACCTTAATGCTACTTATTATGCTTGCTGTGGAGAAAAAGAGGAGACGTCATGAACACATGTGGCATGCAAGTGTCGGTACTTGGAAAGGAGGACTTGTGAGTGTTAGCACTAGCTTGTTGAAAATATTTGGTGAAATGATCATCGTGGTTAGAAGTGGGAGCCTAGCTAGGAGTTAATGGCTAGGGATTTTTATGGTTTCCATAACTAAGGTTTGGAAATATTGATTTGCAAAGGCTTTGAGATAAATTTGTGCTATATACTTGCATTTCATCTCTTGTATGCATATGTAGTTTTCAACGATCTGAATATTGTGCATTTGCATAATTGAATTTCAACTTATGTTATATTCTCGATTGAGTAGATTCCATAATTTATTGTTCATGTGCATTCAAAATAACATATTTTTGAACTAAATAAGTGTTTTAACACATATCTTGAAGATAAAGGAGCATATTTATTGTTGTTATAATTTGTTGGAATAAGAGAATTCAAATATTTTATATGCCTAGAAAAGTGCACCCTAAGGGTTGAAGCATTATGAAATTGAAGTACACTTGTAAAGTATTCATTATTTCGGGTTTTCATGTGAAATTAGGTTGAAAATAAGTTAAATATTACTTTTCTAGTTTAATTGTTTAAAAAAATAGGGCTGAAGTTCATAGGGAATAGATGTATGAAACCTCATGATTAAGGTGAAATTTCAAGTGTTATTTCAGACAAATTTTCACAAGTAGTACTTCTTTTAGTTTCAAACTATTTGATATTGGAATTATGGATACCTTTAATATATGTGATTGTTCTATGTTCCCTTAAAACAATTATAATATTATGATATCGAGAAATTATAATATGAAATCCATCTAAACCAATATAACCACTAGCTAAATGTTGTCATTCATGTTCCAAAATAATGGAATAAATCCCTAAATCTATATTGGCTTACCTAAAAATTAAATATAGTGCAAGTTCAAAATGTGCACATGGATATAATAAGATCCTTTATTTGGCCAATGGCTAATTGTACCTTCTTATTAAATGTAAGCATACTTTCAACTTTATATATACAATAAAGACCAAGTCACCTCATAATGATTTTAGACATGAGATTTGACCGTGAGCCACAATCAATAAACAAGAGTAAATGATCTTACCCACTATTTTCATTGAAACACAAAAAGGGGATATTTAGGCTCATGTCTATTGTCAATTACCATCTTTGTCACTTCTTCCTGCACTTCTTTTTTTAGTGAAAACTATGGTAGAATATTATTTTAACCTTTAACATGTGTATAAACAAAAACTCTTATACCATGAAGAAGGAGATCCATGATGCTAAGAAGAAGCAGAAGATGTAGATCTAGCCACAAGATAATTATCACAAGCATGTACACGGAAAATAAAGAGAAGAATAAAGAGACCGAATACAAGATAATTGATCCAATATATGTCCAAGTATTATTGATCAAATGAATTGATGATTATTACAATAGTAATACATCCTTATAAAGGAAAATTGAGTTGTTATAAGATAACTCATGCTAGCTCATAAATCAAGCTTACTAATATGATAAACCCCCATAGGTGACTAAAGCACTTTCCAACACTCTCAAGGACCTCATAAATTAGCTAAAGAATGAGTGAGTTGTCATGAGTGATGGAAAACCATGCTAATCCTTGAATCTAGAGAGAAAATTATGGAGGATGGGTTGGCAAGAAAAGATAGCAGTTTCCTAGTTGAATAACTTTACCTTATCCACTAAAAGGCGGGAATAAAGCATGATAAAGACATAATCTATAGAAAGGTGCAGTTACTAAATCCAGTAGTCAATAAAGTGGGCAATATCTAGCCAGAATCAAGAAAAAGGTGCTCCTAGGTTATATATGGCAAGTTTTGACCAAGTGGTGCAAGTGGATGCCAACTATCTAGGCTACTGAATAGGAAATTAATCAGAAATTATTAAATATTGTTACTTAAGTATGGAGTGGGTTTATAATATTCCAACACCCCCCTTTAAGTCTAGATTTATGATTATATGTCTGAAATAATCAGAAATATAGATGTATCAACCTGAAAACATGCTTCTAAATCATAATTACATAATTATAATAATTTGAATAGAGTGAGTAAGGGTTGCTTGAAGACAGGTAAGGATCTAGTGAAAATTCACAAGTATTGGTAGATGAATCTAGTACACTGATAAATGGATTATTCAAGAAAGAAACTGAGATTTATAATTTTGATATATCACAATATGAATATATATCAGAGATATGAAGAAAGGATTTAACTCTGGAACTCAAGGCATAGTTTATATTACTTTAGGACTATGCACTATGATAGTGTTCTAAGGATTCAGCTGGCTTCTCTAGCTCATATGGAACTTCAATATTATGATTCTCAAGTATTTGAGACATGATGTCCATCTTATTATTGAAACATTTCTTCTCAATATGAAATCCCTTGCAGCAATAAGAACACTTGGATGTGCTCAGTTTCTTCTTGGCTTTCTTCATTGAACCTTCATAAGTACACTTCGAACTTTTATCTTCACTATCTAACTTTGGCTTCTTCTCTTTCACAATTTACTTCTCTTTTGATTTGGAATTCTTAATTCCTTATAAGAACATGATAATTTTGCTTGGAGGATCTAAGAGCACTCATATGGATCAATTTATCTTTCTCCTTTGTTATTGAATCAAAGAATGTACTCAAAGAAGGAAATTTTCCAATTCAAAATAGAAATCCTAGTAGCATGAAAAGTTGACACAAAAAATGAGTATTCAGGACCCAATTTCCATAAAATGGAAAGAATCAATAGATCTTCCTTCTTCTCAATCCCACATTACTTTATCAATAGAAGGATTGACTTGAATTTGGTGAAGAATACTTTAATGGAATCGAAACTGCTTGGACTCAATGAGAATAACTCATTCTCCGACTAATGCACTCTTATCCCATCTTGTACTCCAAAGAGAGACTCAAGTTTGTTCCATACCTAATTTGGAGTGGTAAAACCATCTAGATAAAAGATTAGGTCAGGATAAATAAAGAGGAAAAGAAATCCATAGGCTTCATTCAACTGATTATGCCACTTAGATTTCTCAACAATAGCATTATGCTCTTTCTCCAAATCCAAAGTGACTCTGTATAGTCCCTTACTGCACAATAGAATGTCAATTTTGGCTTTCCATTCATGATAGTTGAAGGGATTCCAAATTCAGTGGAGGGTATAGTACCTTGGGATTGGTTCATGAAGTTATGTGCCGCACCAATCGAAACACCGCAAAAGACCCTGGAAGAGATCCGAGCTGCAATGATCTCTAAATTCAGGAAACCTAAATCAAAGTCATAGTGTATTACTGAGATCAAAGAAATCAAAGAAGCATTGATATAAAAGGTATGGGATTTTGACCAATGGCTTAAAAAATTGATGGCTAAGGCAAGCTTCCAAATGTCCGATGTGCAACATAAATATTGGTTTATTGTTGCGTTGTTACCACACATCCAAGGGTCATTAATGCAACAAAATATTGAATCATAGACATAAGCACTGGAAATGGAAATTAAGTTAGAGGCCTCAACCATTGGCGACAGTGCCGCAAGAATGGTACAGATCCGGTTGCAGTTGGACAATTTGATGATACAACTTTAAGAAATGAAGAAGGGTAAAGAAGAACCAAAAGATTTATGGTGCACAAAATGTAGGATAGACGGACATACTAAAGATAATTTTCCTACCTTCCTAAACTATGTCACATTAGGTGCACCCAACCCATTAAATGGCCATGGGATACCGTGGTGTTGCATATGCCAGTCAAGAGGCCATCGTGACGAAGAATGTTTATATTTGCAAAAAGTTGTAAGTACCCAAACAAACCTATTCTATAAATTTTGTAAATCAGTAAGACATGATGAGAAGGATTGTAGAGAATACCAACTCTTGAAAGAAAAGACTGTCAACACCTACTTAATGAAAAATGAAGGTTTTGCTTAGGCTAAATTGATGCAAACCTTGTATCATCCTATGTAGTTCCCACCTAATCAGTACCAACCAAAGTACACACCTCAGCATCCATACGCGCAACAAAACCCCTATCAGCCACACTACCAGCAGAACCAGTTCCCACCACAACAACCACACCCCTAGGGAAGGGGTGGTGAAAACATCAGAGGAAGAGGTGGAGGAGGACGATTTGGTAGAGGAAGAGGTTAAGTTACGTTCTATAACTATGGACAACCGGGTCACTATGATAGAGATTATTTAGAGCCTACGAAGACATGTTCATACTGTAAGGGATAGGACCATAATGTCAAACAATTTCCTCAGCTGATCATAAAGTGGCAAGCAAGGAACATTGCAAGACCTAAACCTGCACAGAATCTGAACCTGAATCTGAATGTGAATTTTCAAATTATTGCGGTTGAACCACGAGACCTAACATCACTGTTGTAACTTGAGTAGGTGCGATGACTAGAGCAAACTAGGATAAACCACAAGAACAACCACAGCCACAAGTAAGGCCAGTGACGCAGAAAAAGGAGCCACTGAATGTCCAAAAATAGAAAGAAGTATTCTAGGACGTACAATCAGAATTCATAAGCCCAGAAGTACCATTGAATTTCGTAGTAGTCAAGGAAATGCCTGAACGATTTCAATGCATATTCTAGAAGAAGGTTCCACCAAAGGTTAGTAAGATAAGAACCTTTCTGTCAAGTTGTTTAATGCTAATGCAAGATAAAGATGCCATTGCAGAACTACAAGAAATGATAGAAGAGATATTTGTAGAGCTGCGACCTAAAAAGAAAGTTAACCAAGTATGGAAAAAATGTAAAACTGGACGGGAGTTAAGGATGACTGCATAGATAGGTGACTATGACATGGATTATATCATCTTGGATATGGGCTCAGATGTCAATATTTTGATGCGACAAACTTGGGAAAGTATGGGAAATCCGCACTTGGACTGGTATCCTATCTAGTTGCGACTTGCTAATCAGGCAATGGTTCTACCCATTGTCCGGTTGAACAATGCCTCCGTCGATGTCGAAGGATTGTGCACATTTGTAGACTTTGAAGTCATTAACATTGTTGATGACATGAACCCATACCCCACTATGCTAAGAATAGATTGGGCCATAGATAATTAGACCATCATATATTTCAAGAAAAGGATTCTCTCTCATTCAAAGATGAGGAAATGAGGGTAGTATCACCCATCGATCCATTAGAAGGACAAAAATATGTTGAGCTTGTCTATAATGAGGGATAGGGTGACTATCTTGACCAGATCCACAATGTCACAGCTATGCAGGAAGATTATACGAATATGAAAGAATATGGAAACCTGAGTTGGATATGTGTGAGTTCATGTACATCTGACTCAGGTGAGGCTTTAGAGGGTTGGACAAATAGAATACATGAAGTCTTTATGAGAAGGTGTGCAAGAGTTACAAGGTCTGTGCGACAGGTAGAGAATGAGTCAAGGGAGCTACACACCTATGAGGGTTTCAGATACACATTGGAAATGACACCTAAAACCTGGTATACCTCTATGGAGTTGCGACAAGGAACCCAAGAATGCAAGAGAATCACTAAGAAGCGTGCGCATACATTTGAATTTGTTGATAACCACACTACAATTAATGTTGCGCTTTAGACAGTAAAGGGGAATATAGTTGCTGAGATCCCTATCAAAGAGGCTAATTCTCACCAATGCAGTGCAACCTTTCAGAAGTACAGCCTAACCAGAGACCCAGATGATGATCCAACTAATATTAGCAAACCAAAATCAGAGGGCACGCAAAAAGTAGAAGGAAGTAGCATTTCAAGTGATCAGTTCCTCCATCCCTTGAAAATCAAAGAAGTACATATCAGATCGCCAAAGAACCCAAAGTTCTCCAATATCAAATATTATTGGGACGAGGAAGTAGTTGCAAAGATCACAAATCTACTACATGAGTATCATAACCTATTCCCTACCAACCTATCAAAAGTGAGGGGAATAATGGGAGACTTAGGGGAGATGAAAATACCCCTACGACTAGATGCTAAACCAAGTAAGCAGTGACAAAAGGAATTGCATGATTGACATATCAGGATTAAGCCAATCGAAGAAGGAGGAATCGTCTTATGGTATGACAACAAATTGTCCAAGCACCCGATCAAGCTGAAGACACATTGGCTAGGGCCATCTAAGATCGCGTACATCAGTGATGCGGGTGCAGTAAAACCCCAGAATCTAAATGGTACCGATGTTGCGGGTATGGTGAATGGTAGTTTCCTGAAGCCGTACTATGACACGCATAACATCTTGGGTTAAAATGTGTAAAAAAAAGATGAGAGGCCAAAGGACGTAACCTACTCTATCGCAAGACTATGATAGAACCAGCATAAAAGCGCAAGAGATAAGCACAAGCAAAGAAGCACGTGAGAATCAAGTCACCACGCAAACTCAATCAAGGAAAAGGAAGTGCACGATGGGTAGGGAAGGAATTTGCATGGGCCAAGAATGCTGCATGAAAGAGGAAATTGACACAGCAGGAATATGCGCAAAAAGGATGTCACTTGCACGGAAAAAGAAAGCAAAGAAAAAATCCATTAGCACACGGGACAAAGCAAAAAGGAGCAAACGGATGCAAAAAGCGGGAATGACAGGCTGGCCGGCATTAAACTACGAATCTCTAACAAATATCCTGGTAGTTGTGACAACTAAGTGACATTAATTCGATGCACTAAGATGAACAGGGTGGCGTACTTTTTGGTCCCATCACCCATCCTCGGTATAACTACCATAACTATCCTAACATGTACAGCCCAGAAAGTGAGCTAAAAAATTTAATGAAGAATGTGTCCGCAAAAGTAACCCAAGAGATCGATTAGAACTTGACCTCCTATCAAGTGATGAGTGCAGGACGCATAGGGATATATAAACATTCGGCCTCCCCATCAAGCATTCTATTATGCACACTGAGACCTGAGAAAAATAGAGCCACACAATTACAGAGCTAAACCCTACCATGCTTGTTTGATTACTCCAACTTCCATGGTAATTAACATCCCTAGTGAGAGTGAGGCATCAGATGCCACTGTTATCTCTGGTTTCCCCATTGATGAGGAAGAAGAAATATAGCTTCCCAAGGTACAACAACCGTAAAGAAACTAGAGATTGACCCCATGGAAAGAACGCAGAAACAAGAAGTAGTTGTAGCACCGGAAAAAGAGCCAAGGAAGCCCAATGAGACACAACCAAGAGAGGTGCCCAAAACACCACCACCACAGCAGAGAAAAATCAAGGCTATGACTGTGATGGATGCACAAGGAAAGGAACCTGTTGGCGAAGGAGCACAAGATGTCATGGACAAAGACGTGCTACCAAAAAGAGAGCCAGAGGCATAGCGACTTGATCCTAATTTCCCACATTACATTCATCCAAGGAGAACTGATGCAGAGGAGAAGGCTCTCCCGAAGAAGGCGGTGACTACTCTGGTAGTGCTGTGAATTCCTATCGGCATTCCCTTGCTAAAGGATATCCTACCTGAGTTTTCTAGGTTGATGTTCAAAGAATTTGACACTCAACAACAAGAATGACTATAGATAACAGATTACATGGTCGCAGACCAGTCCACTACAAGTGACACCCAGGTGCTCAGGCCAATGGACTAGGCCAAGGGACTTGCCCGTGTAGGTCTGAAAAACATGTTGTTCATGCCTTACTTTTACCATAGCATAGAATTCAATACGTATGTGAAGCAGTTACTGGTCTGCTTCCACAGAGGATGCCTATGGCTGGATCAGCCATATTCGATCGACGTTGAGTTAATTTCAAGGATCACTAGCCTCCTGAACGAAGGTGACAATCTTGCGCCATACTTGGCCAAGCAAGACATTAACCCTATCAAGATGAAGCATAAACTTCAGTGATCATGTCAGGGCTTCTTTATTGGGCCCATCTAGGTCAAAAATGTGCTCGTCACCGCAAATATCCTATCTTATAAGATGCTCCACAACATGATACCCAATCAATGTTCGGTAACGGTGGTGGAATTCGCAGATTTATGCGTGGTAGGGGGAGTATTCAATTGGTCGTGGAACCTACTGAATGAATTCATAAATGATGTGATGCAGTCTCAGCACAATGACAGTTACAAATTCAACTATTCCAGGCTGTTGATCTTAATTTTGTTCACTGTGTGGGGTAACCCGCCAAACTACATCTAGATGGATATACCACTACCTTTCCTTGGTGCAAGGTACCAGAATTTGTGGGAATACAAGGTGGACAGCAATCGACAGAAGAATAACAACATTGCATTATTTTTACATGCAGAGGTGCTGTGTGATGTTGTCCGCCAATCCCACAAAATCTGCGCTACTACAATACACAAGTATGCCGCATTCATCAAGTTTCAAGCTAAAGCGCATAATATAACCTTGTTGCCAAAAAAGGACCCAATCAAGCAAGTGCACCATGCAGACTTCATGGTGACAAACAAGGATGTGGATGCAATTATCATTCTTTGGCTAGAGGAATGGCATGGCCCACTAGCAAAGTCACTTCCTAAAGAGCAGAATCCAGAGGAATCGTCGCTTCACCAAGTTAATGGCGAAGAGAATGAAGGCGATGTCAACAAAGATGATCTATTGCAGAAACACAATGAGGATGATGATAATATTGATGACTCAAACCATCATGCATCTGATCACCCACCAAGTCAAGAGCATGTGTAGACATGGACGCAAACACATTAAGAAGAGGGCCACTCGTCCCGCAAGAAGCAGAAAGTCGACAGAAAAATGAACACAAACACATTGACTAAGGATGATCTGCAAGAACTTGTCGATGCTGTTTCTAAGGTCACACAAGATAACCTTACTAGTATGAGGACACATCAATTAAACATTGCCAGCCAAGTCGAGGGCCATCTCAATAAGTTGATAGAGACCATCCAGGATGTCAAAGCCACTGTGGAGACTGAGACATATGGTTTTAATCCCACTATTCCACTAGTTACACCAGCATTAGTGTCGCCAATCAAAGTGGTGATTAAGAGGCAAGCACTGAAGGCAGACGCAGAGACAATTGTAGGTCCTGATGACAACAGTGTGCAGATAGACTTCTCCAAGATATCCCTGGAGGAATTCTATAGCATTCAGCATGTGGTTGCATCCAAAATTCGTCCAAGGGAAAATGTTGTTGCTTATCAGGAAACAAAATAGCAGTGGAAGGCAAAGCTGTGCAAGGCCCTATTGAAGGAGAAAGAGAAAGAATTGCAGAGGCGCATCACCCTTCTTGTTGAAAAAGAACAGGAAATAATAGCACATGGACAAAGCTGCATAACATTAGTGGACTCCATCAGGATTTCCATTGCAACATTCCTGCTAGAATCAAGACAAGAAGATGAAGACTCCCTGGCTAAAGTAACTAGGCTCGCAAAGATCGCGCAGGATCTTCGGTAGCAAATGGAGGAGTTGCAAGCCAGGAAGATGCTAAGCACACCCCTAGAGGTGCTTGAGGAAAGAAGAATAGTAGTGTCTGAAGCTATTGAGGAAATTAGAGAAGGAAAATCACTCTACACAAAGGCTGCAGATGTTGTAGCTACCATTTGGGGAGTGCTGCTCGAAGATGAAACAACTAAGGAAATCAGGCAGAGTGCATAAGAGGCGGATGAGAAAATCAGCACTGCAAAGGTGAAAATGAGGAAGCTACCTCTCCAACATAAGGTCACAAAAATGCAGAGATCAAGAGACTACATCAAGAAGTGCAGACCCTTCGCGAACGAGAAAAGTTTAGGAAAGCTGACGTAGAGAAACATCAGTCGATAGTAGAGTGAATCACACACCTTATTCATCATGTGCAGCAAAAGCTTCAAGGCCTAGTACAATAAATAGAGGCAGAATCGTTGGAACATGTCCATTCTGACCGTGTTGAGTAGTTGGCTACACAAGCAGAGGAAGTTGTAGAGGAAGTTGCTAAGGTTCAGGAGATGGTGAAGGCATTCCAGGACAAGGTTCGTCCTGCTGCGCAACCTGAAGTGGCACCGGAAACTTTAAACTATGCAAGGAAATAAGGTCGACGCACACAACAACAAAAAAAGTAGTGAGGGAGGCATCCCCAGCGTAGCTTGCACGGAAAGACAAAGTTGCATGGAAAGAGTGTTGTGCTATAAACCCGCCAACAAACCAGCCAAGAGACAATTGGCTAGAGGTCGCAGACAATTCATAGGCACTCGCGAAAAGACATCGCCCTGGTGGACCGTTAAATGCATGAGGATTCAACAAAGATTTGGCACAGGCTGATCTTATTCAAAACTCCATATTGCAGATAGGGACTTTTAATATCAATAGATTCCTGGATAGATCTGAAAGATTCACTTGTGAAACCAGTCAAACATAAATGTGGATTTGGGAGGGTATAATTTAAAAAATAAAATGTGTTTCTGTAAGCAAGCCATATTGCACTTCCTACATATCACAAGAAAACATTAACTTAACTTGCAAAGATATTCTGAAGCTTAACACAAATGGATCTTAAGCATTACATTCCATTTTGAGATGGAATAGAAATCAAAAAATAATCATATAACAAATTTCCAATTACTATACTCTCCAAGGAGGAAAAAGAGAACCAACAGAAGAAAATAGAACTTTCATCAGTTACCACAAAAAATTATCCTCAGAACTAGCTATAAAGGTCCTTTGAAGTTACTTAGGCCAATGCTAAACTTTCTGACAGATTCATTAACATCATTAAGAACTTCAAGAAGCCAAAATTGTTGGTTTAAGCAGCAGCTGCACCCTTGCCCTTCTTTCTCTGAATCTTTTTCATGTAGAACTCAAGCTCCCGACCCTCAAGGATGTACCTGGTAAACATCAAACCAGCACAGTTTCAGTACTAGAAAAATTCCTAAGCAAGCATCCCACTTAATTCCAAAAAACATATCTACATACCCATCAGCACGTCCACACTGGCCAGGGCGAGAAGCAATTGCCGCCATAAGTCGACCACTAGCAAATTGCTCTTCCAGATGTGTATCAAGTTTGTGACCTTCCTGTCGCTTCTCAATCTTCTTCAGAAGATGTCTGCTTTTCTTCTTCTCTTCCTCAGCAGCAGCTTCTCCCTCCTGAGTGTTCAAACACAACACCCAAGTAAGGGCAATTCAAAGTATCAAGAATAACATTGACACTAAGTTGTTGGCAAAAATATGTTACAATTTTTGAGAAGTAAACCCACTGCAGATCAGAAGGAAAACTCAAAGACAGCCTTGCACTATAACATCAAGAAAAATATTTAAAAATGCAATATAATATTTTTATTGCATCTAAAAAATCAGCTCTTAAAGATCGGTTTATTTAGTGCACCTGTAGGCATTGCTGGGTGAATAGTAGTAATCTACGGTTTATTTAGAGCACCTGTGGAGGCTGAACAGTAATAAATTAACAATATGCATCTCAGTTTCAGAGACTAACTTGCAAGCCACACTATTCGAGGTAGGATAAAAGTTTCCAAAACCAAAATTGGCGGATGATCTACTCTTCTCAGAATTACAAGCCCAAGAGTTAAAATAAAACTATTTTTGTTGCTAAGAAAAGATACAGTTTTAAACATCTGTAATTAAGCCAGCATAAGACCGACGATGGATACCACGTCACAATTTTAAACGTCTACAACTAATTCATATAAAGTATACAACAACTAGATTAATTTTTTTGAAACTAAGATAAATCAGACTAAATTTTTCCCTCTACCTACCTCAGCAGTCTCTTTTTTGGCAGCAGCACCGCCTTCTTCTTCCTGCCAATATCTTGGCCGTAGTGCTGTTCATACCACTGACGGAAAGGAGCAGCATCAACCTGAACAATGGCACTCTTCACCAAAGTCTGGGTTCTGACAAGCTCATTATTAGATGCATTGTAAACCACGTCTAATATACGAGTCTTTCAAGACTGATGTGGATTACATATTGCTTATCAGATGCCTTATTCCGATTGTTGAAATATGATGGAGCAGATGTAGTCCCACCCAAAGTTTCATTGAAGGGAAGTGGGAGGAGTCCTCTAAAACCCTCATCAATCCATTGAACTTCTGACACATGATTAGGATGCAGGAAGAAAGATGAAGGGAATCGGTGCCATTCACTCCCAACACAGAGCACAAATTCTGCAAAATTATCAGTTGAACATCTACTCGTAAGTTATTATTTATAGAATAAGCACATAAACACTTTCATAACAAATCAATTAAATCTTGTCCATGACGAATAAATGTTGAGCATAGAAGATGAAACACCGATTTTCCAGAAATTTAATTGGTTCTCTTATACAGAACTGCTATGCCCATCTCTAACAGATATCTGAAATAATATGTCTTAAAGTTTCAATGCAAATCCGTTGAGGAACATGCAAATACAAGTCTGCTTCTTACCACTGGGAACATTTCTCAAACCAGCCAGGTGTTTATACACATCCATAGGAGTAGAATACCCATACAGCAATGCATTAGTTCTACTGTGTCAAATGGCCAAGATAAGACCCAGAGTGAGAGGCCTAAGAACTTTTGCAACCTGCTCCCATTTACCAGACAAAAGATTAATTATAGAAAATGAAAGTGTTAACTTGTGTCTAACAAGTGCTGCATATAAATATTTGAAAAAAGCTTATGATTATTAATCACAATAAGAAGATGATAGACAATAGATATAGCAAGGAAGAATCAAAGTTTACCTGAACAAGAATCGATTCTTCATGCATTGCTTGAAACTTTTGGACTAAATCAGGAAATTTTTCTATGACAACTGCCGCAGCAAGGCAGATGAGAGGATATATGGGATATAAAAATCTGTTTGCAAAACACAGATGAATAGAAGCCATCATATTGCATCCATGACCAAGAAAACTTAGACTAACCTTCTACCCTGATATTTTTTTTAAAGAAATCCAATTTTAAGAGGATTTTATTCCAGTCCTGCATCTCACATTTTTTAAGGATGCCACGGGTTCAAAGAGGGAGTGGGAAGTAAGGACCTTTACTTGAAGTCCAATGATATGTTCATCACCTACATATACAAGATCAACATTGCTGGAAAATAGACCTGGACTTTATGGACCTTACGCACAAATCATCTTCATCGAAACTACATTTCAAGCTAGTCCAGGAGGGCAAAGGAAAAAAATAAGACACTCATAATATTTAGTTAAACACTTAACAAAAATCATTATCAATACTGAAGCATGGAAGATACATCATTTAATTAGTTCTTCCATATGATGAAAAAATATTAAAATTATGCGAACCAAGTATAATATTTGGAAACTCAAACAGTTTGTACCACTCTTCATATTAAATATGTTTGCACTTAGTGGACCAGGACTCCCAAAATTCACTGCACAGAATTCTCTATGCATTGAAGAAACTCCTGGCCCTCCTTCAAGACTACTTTCTAAATTATGATTTTACTCAACTTCTCTGTTGAAAGGTTTCATCTCAATTTTGTACTTTTAGATTAGAAAAAAATCATTTAGCAATATTTCAGGCTACAGTACTTCAAATCAAACACAGAAATACTAAATATGCCTTGGATACCAGAGATTTTAGAGTTGATAGTAGACCTTAAAAATAACAGCTTTTGCCAGCTAGGAGACAGACCTAGGAAATCACAGATCTAGAAAAATAAATTTGATTTTAATTTTGAGCTGGAAAGATCTAGGCTCAAGCATAGCCTAGGCTGGAAAGATTTCGTTTCCATTGTCTTTTCTATGTGGGATGATATATTCAAGCCAAATCTTATTTTGTTAATACCTTCATAGCCTTTGAGTTCAATTACTCTGAGGCTGCCATGCATCCTTTAATTCCTCCTGAATTCCATGCAAGCCTTTCTAACTCTAAACTAGGCTCTCCTAATTCATTTTCCTTACTATAAACCATGATAATTGGTATTTCTTCTCAACTACAAACATCAGTGTGGTCTTTAGACATACTAAGCCTTCTCCTTGAATTCTTTTTGCCCCAAAGCAAGTGCAGTCCTAGATGAAGTGTTTCTGGGCC
>LPNX010730038.1:318595-330883 GCA_001517045.1 Pseudotsuga menziesii | reverse complement strand
CTGTGCTTGCCCCCAAGGTCACACCTCTCCCACTTTCTCAAGTGAGGAGACAGCTTTCGGAAGATTTATGCTGCTGGTGTGCAATCGGCGGACAACAGGTTCAAAATGTATCCAGAGGTCTCGGCCTCCATGAATGTGGTAGGATTGCATCATCCCTAAAATTTGGTTCAAAATGTATCCAAAGGTCTCGACCCCCATGAAAGTGGTGGATTGCATCATCCCTGAACCTCGGTTCCAAATGTATCCGGAGGTCTCGGCCCCCGTGAAAGTGGTGGATTGCATCATCCCTGAACCTCAGTTCAAAATGTATCCAGAGGTCTCGGCCCCCGTGAAAGTGGTGGATTGCATCATCCCTGAACCTCGATTCAAAATGTATCTAGAGGTCTTGGCCCCCATTAAAGTGGTAGGATTGCATCATCCCTGAACCTCGGTTCAAAATGTATTCGAAGATATCGGTCCCCGTGAAGGTGGTAGGATTGTATCATCCTTGAACTTCGGTTCAGAACGAATCTAGTGACTTCAGTACTCGAGAACGTGTGTTGATCCCATAATTCCTAGAGGAAGTATTTTATGAGTTCCACATATGTGTTGATCCCGTAATTCCGAAAGGAAGGATCATTAGTAACTCCGTAAAGACCTAAATCCCGTAATTCTAAAAGGAAGGATCATTGAATTGATCCCGCAATTCTAATAGGAAGGATTGTCTGAGTTCCATAGATGTGTTGATACCGTAATTCCAATAGGAAGGATTGTCTGAGTTCCACAAATGTGTTGATCCTATAATTTCGAAAGGAAGGATCGTTAGTAACTCTATAAAGACCTAAATCCCGTAATTCCAAAAGGAAGGATCATTAGCAACTCCGTAAAGACCTAAATCCCGTAATTCTGAAAGGAAGGATCGTTAGTAGCTCCGTAAAGACTTGATCCCGTAATTCTGAAAGGAAGGATTGTCTAAGCTCCACACATGTGTTGATCCCGTAATTCCAAAAGGAAGGATCATTAGTAACTCCATAAAGACCTAAATCCCGTAATTCTGACAGGAAGGATCGTCTGAGTACCACAGACATGTTGATCCCGTAATTCTGAAAGGAAGGATCATGTTGATGTTTTGATGATGATGATGTTGATGATGATGATGTTTTTGGTGTTGATGATATTTTCATGATGATGTTTCTGATCAAAATATCAGAGTATGATGATGATGTTGTTGCTGATCGAAAGGCCAAAGTGCTGAAGATGATGTTGCTGATCGAAAGGCCAAAATGTTGAAGATGATGTTGCTGATCAAAAGGTCAAAGTGCTGAAGATGATGTTGCTGATTGAAAGGTCAAAGTGCTGAAGATGATGTTGTTGATCAAAAGGTCAAAGTGCTGAAGATGATGTTGCTGATCGAAAGGTCAAAGTGTTGAAGATGTTGCTGAAGATGTTGCTGAAAGATGTTGCTGAAAGATGTTGCTGATCAAAAGGTCAAAGTGTTGAAGATGTTGCTGATGTTGATTAAAGAATTTGCTGTTGTCGAATATTGAATATGAAGACTATATGATGTTGAAAAGATTCTAATGATTTATATATGTGTTACCTTGATGATGTTGATGATGTCCTCTATCTCTCTCCTACTATTGTTGTTGTTGATGTTGTTGTAGAATATCCTTCTCGTTAAGCGGGAGTGTTGAAATATTGTAACTTCAAAGAATATTCTATATGTATCTTTTGTGGTCCTCGATGGTCCTACTGGGAGAACCACTTGTATTATCTTGTACCCGGATGCTTCTAATCGAAAGAACTAATAAGAGTCATGAGGTTGTCCCCTACATGTGTAACTCGAGCCTACATGATTAACTAAACGGATGAATATAAATAGAGGTGTAGCTCTCCTCATTTGAACATACTCTCACTTGGGTAGCGCATTAGTGGAGAAGAGAAGTAGCTGGAGAAGGAGGAGGATCAGGATTTGATCTCCTTGCTGGTTTTATCTTTTATCTTTTTGGGGCATCTATATTAAGGAAGCTTTTGCTGGGTTTTTCCAGGATAAATCTTTGTGTTCCTTTTGTATGGTTGTGCTTGTCTATATTTCAGTGATCCTGTTTATATGCTTTTGTTATGAATTCGAAATGAAATACTAATGATCTAGCTTAGCATATGAAAATTTAACATAAACAAATTTGTAAACTCCTGTAAACCATTGCCATTTACAGCTTCCATAGTGACAAGAAAAGGGGAAATCCTTTCATCCTCCTCCTCTGAATTATTCAAATCAATAGTAGAAGCAGGGATGGATGAAACTTGAACCCTCATTCTTTTGAGTGGATTTTCCTCAATCTGGGTATGTTTAGATTGAGCTTTCTCAACAATAGTAGTCACCTAAGTAGTTTCAACCAGTTGAGAAGTTGTATTTTCTTGAGTGTCCAATGCCAAATTCATCTTGGTCAGCTTCTGTTTAATCTGTCGTGAAGTATGTAAATAGGATTTAACCTATTGATCAACAAATGCATGAGGGATTTCTTCCATGGGAATTTTCCCTTTATTTGTAATTGAACTGGTTGCTATGGATGTGTTTTTGGCTGCTTGAGCCTCCTTTGCTTCTCTGTCTTTCACCATATTTTCTTGAATTTCTACTTCCATATCCCTATAGTGACAAACCCTGTCCCTGATTTCCTTTTGATACAACAATATTTGACTCTTTTCTTCTTTGATTTTAGCCCTAACTAAAACCTCAGAAAAAAAGTATCAACTCCTTGATCGATGGATTCATTTGGGACTTCTTCATGAGCATACCTTGTTTTGAAGTGATTCTGCTTAAGGCGAAGATCAACAATCCCCTTGGGATCATGTTGTCTCTTACTAGAAAAACCTAGCTTAAGCGAAACTATATTATAACTGAGCTCTAACACCTAGGTGGAGGTTGGTATGCTCAAGGATCCAAGGGTTTGAAGAAACTTGGGCCAGACTTTCCTCTTACGCATTACACACTTCTTATATATCCCTTCAATGACCGTCTGAAATGATATTTCTTCAAGGACCAACCTGTCAAGCATGACCTTTGGTAGCATATGAGCAACATTGCTTCCATAGACCTTGATGTACACAAATGATTCACCGACATACCAATCCCCCATTGTGGCTATAAAGTTTTTAGCTTCAGGGGAGAAAGAAGGAGCTTCCTTGTTGAAAATTAGGAAATAGACTCTGCCGAGGAAGCTCTCACAAATTTCATAAAACCTGCTCACATAATTGGCGTCCCACAGCTCCGCATGATAAATGTGTACACGTTGGGCTGGCAGTACCCAACTCCATCCCAAATTTGGATAACAAAACTCAACACAAAAGATGTCGACTATGTAGGCAGAGAAAAAGAAACTAGGTTTCTTCCTTGCGGTAGCTTTTTGAAATTCCTTTTGGTTGTTTTGAGTTCCAAAGATATAATTGAATCCCATGGGAGGGATTTTCCTATGGTTATAACATGATGGGAAATCGGATCCCATTCTTCGTTAAAGTAAGAACAGTTAGGGAGACCGTAGAGCCTGCACAACATCGTTGTAAGCAGGGAATAAGGCTCCTTAAACCATTCAATTAGGTAGAGGTCATCCTTCCTCTGAGAAAAATTTCACGACTCAATCATCCAAGACTTCAACATTTGGTCAAAATTAAATTTGGAATTAGCTGCTTTAACAAAATCAGCATTAAGGAGCTCCCTAGAAGGTTTGAGGGAAAATTTTTTAACAAAAGTCTCAAAATGGAAATTGGCAAGAAGAAATCCTATACTATTATTAAAAGAATGGTTTTTTGGATTATAATGATCAACAATCCATCTGACCACGTCGTTGTAGGGGAGAGTTGTAGGTCTTGCAGCAATCATGTGGATGTCGAAATACCTAATTCTCTTCAAAACAGGTTGGTCATCCTAAAAGTCTGAAAGGTCATTGTTGTCAAAGATAGAATATATTCAGGACCAATCCAACCTATAGGTATCACTAAATTAGCCACTGGTATCAAAGAAGACACCGAAATTGGGATCTTTCGTGAGCATATCTTTCTAGAGGTTTTTGCGCCGAGTGATTCGAGGCATTTTTGAGGTCAACATGTTCTGTTGGGAACATACACCATAAATTAAAAATAATTTATAATGGAAAAACAATAAATAATTCAAATAGGAAAAACAATTCAAAAACTAACCTGTAACCAGAGCGAATGATGGAAAAGTTGCTTGGTAAAATCTCAAAGTTAATTCACGTAACGCAGCAAATTATAGTTGTAAAAATGGCAAAGAAATTGTCAACAAGACCAACATATATATAATCCACAGGAGATAATTAAGACCGTAGGATGAGGATAATATTGACATTTAGGATCAGACTTTGTGGGATGCAGGATTAAATCACAAAATTCAAATTTTATTAATCATTCTATAACCCGCATTCTGCATTTGATGGATGTGGGGTGCGGAATTGCAAAACAACAAAACTTTATTCAAACCTCTCCGCAGCCCACATTCTTCACTTTGCAAGATGCGATTTGCAGAAACACACAAACCAAATGACATATCAAATGACACTCTGCACCCTGCATTCTTCATTTGCGGGATGTGGGTTGTGGGTTGACCAAAGCATATTTTTTCAAAAAATATCCTGCATCCTACATTCCACATTTTCAGGATATGGGTTGTGGGATGAGGAAATTTAAAAGATATGACTACAAAATCCTGCATTCCACAACTTGTGGGTTACGGGGTGTGGGTTGCGAAATTGAAAAACAATCCCAAACAAAACCATCTTTCTACATCTTAAAAACACACAAATCAAGCATGGATTTTTAGGAATTTTGGTTAAGTTAGAAAATCCCAGAAGTCAAGAAAAATGTAATAGAAGCCAAGAAATGGACAAAGGATTCTACTAAGTTACCTTTGTATGTGTCATTCGGCTCCCATGTGATAATAACATGGGATCTGTTGTACCTACAACAAATGGTGACCGGCTGGAAGAACAAGGTATCTCTGCAAAACAATAGGTTGTTACAATCAAACCTGTCAGTAGACAAATGATCAACTTGAGACTACAGAAGAATTTAATATAAGAATGCAACCAACAAGGAATTATCAAAGAATGATTAATGTGTTTCCACCCATGGTCATTTTTAAAGATGATGCAACTCCGATTCAGAATCGGCATGGAGGATAAGGATCACTCAGACTCAGACTGACATAGGCACGCAGTTCAAGTTGAACCCAGGATCAGAACTTAACAATTTTGGATATCAACTCATAGGCCACTAAAATGATGATTTATTTCCCCCTCTTTTTTAAAATAACATAACAGTATTGACATAGGACCACTGCCCCATGTTCTAGTGATCAGTGTCATTCAAAAACCTAACCTGGAAACTAAACAAGTCGGCTCGGTAAGGAGACCTCTTGTCTTCCAGCCATATGGCTGAAAGCAATTATCATAGTCCATGATCATAGTAAGTCTAGCCTTAGATAGGACCCCCTCATACTTATGTACAATAATATTCTTTTTGGGAACGACTGGGGTTTTATTTGAATGTGGATTTCAAGAAACTACAATGGCTTGGTGTCCACATAATAGCAATGTTACTCACCGATGATGTGTAGATCATAGATGATTTGACCTGTGATAGGATCTCCAATATTCTAGAAAACTAGAAGCCACCTTCCCAAATCATATGGAAAAGATGTCATTCCACTAAGCATCTATGAACCTAATGATTTAGATCGTGATGAGACCCCTCATCTTGCAATCCTCATAATAAAATTATATGGCCATGATTGAATTCCAAAAGAGTAAGACTAACCAGGTTATGAAGATATGTTGCAGTTATCTAATGAGACCTTAGACAAGATGAACCTCTTCTTCCATGACCTTCATCACAAGAGTAAAGTAGATAGGATATACTGACCGGGATGAGAGCACATTAATCTGAAATTCTGTAATCATTGGTTATCATTCACATATAACAGATCCTGATACAAGTTAGGTAAAATGGAAACTGACAATTTGCTTGAGGCTAAGAGTATTGAATATTGAGAAAGATTGATTTCCCATCATTTCCAAATGTGTAGAAATTACCAAAAGTCCACTAGTATCAAGCAAACATTCAGAAAATAGAAAGGAAAATAACACACCAAACCTATGTACAGGGTTGAAGAATATTTTCAAACAAAATAATTTTTAAGCAGGAAAACATTCACTGGATAAGTGTCAACAACCCCCTCCAGTGTTTGTAACCGAACGATACTAGGACCAATATTTTCTGTAACAATGAATGGTCCCAACCAAAGGCATTGGAACTTGGTATACTCCTTGTTGTATTTGTGTTGCGTGTCCCATCTTAACACTAAATCTCCCACTGAAAAGTCTCTATCATAGGAGGACTTCTCATCAAACCATTTTTCACCAACTGTTGATGTTGGTACAATTTGTTCTTTGCCTTCTCTCTATCCTCTTCTAGCTTGAGCGGAGAATCAATCCTCTATTGTAATGGAGAAGAATCATTTTCTTGGATGGATTGGGCCAACTACAACGAAGGGATGGTGAGATTAGATGGTAGAACTGCTTCCTTTCCATAAACTAGGCAATAAAGGGAGTTACCAATGGCTGCCTTTGGAGTGATTCAATCTGCCCAAAGAGCAATATAGAGTTGGGTATGCTAGTTTTTGTTATGTGAAGCCACTGTCTTTTTTAAGATGTGGGTGATTCCACGGACCTGGGTAACACTTTTTGGCAATATCATTTCGGCAAAAACAGAAAAATTCACCTCGGTCGAGGGTTTGTTAAGCCCTCGACCGAGGTCTTAATATCTCGACCGAGGGCTTGTTAAGCCCTCGACCGAGGTATTTAAATACCTCGGTCGAGATATTTAAATACCTCGACCGAGGTATTGCGGGCTTTAAAAACCCTCGACCGAGGTATTTAAATACCTTGACCGAGGTATTTAGATACCTCGGTCGAGGTTCATACCTCGGTCGAGGGCTTAAAAAAACAGACTTAGCCCTCATTCAAATAAATGGAAAATTTCCTGTGCCTTGCAGAGGTGTAAACCCTACCATTCCTAGCACATAACTGAGCGGAGTTGATACCGATAGATTCACCAACGAATCTTCTATCCATTGACGTATCATACACACATTTTGGCATTCATATGATATTTATTTTTTAAAAATTATTAATGCAAGATTGAATTACTCTACGCGGACACGAGCCACTTCTTAGCTTCTTCAAATTTTTAAGGTCACACAGTTCATTCAATGCAAAAATTCACACATTAAATGTCATCGGAATATTTTTTTAAAAATATCACTATGAAGCCAACATAATATTCTATAATTTGTTTTTTTACTGCAAGTCAAAATTCACATGGCATATATGCGTTTTCAGGGCTTCTCTCTAGTACATGAGTAAAAAATCAGGTTTTCATCGCCAAATTTGGCCAAAAAGTGTTACCCATCTTCATGGAATCACCCATGTTTATCAAGTTTTTGTTAGAAGATTCTGCAAGTCCATTTCCCTAAGAATAGTAGTTGGCAGAAAATTTAATCTCGATCCCTTTCTCAAGGGCATAGCTAGTCAAGTTAATGGATTGGAAGTATGACGTATTGTCAAAAATGAGATACTCAGGGGTGCCAAACCTGGTGATTATCTGGTTTTCAAAAAAGGAAATTACCCGATTTGTGTTACACAGTTTTAGAGGGACTTCTTCAACCCACCTAGTGAAATAATCAGTGGCTGTCAAAATGTATTTGTGCTGTAAAGAGGATACAAGGTTGATAGGTATGATGAAATCCAATCCCCACTGCTGAAATGGGAATTGGACTGCTACTAGCTGTAGAGGGAAGGCAAGTTTCTTGACTTTTCCAGTGCACTTCTGGAAAGGCTCACATCTTATTACATATGCATGAGCATCTCTGAATAGGGTAGGTCAATAGTATCCTACACAGATGATTTTTTGAGCCATTGTATCACCTGATAAATTCCCACCTACAGGTCCTGCGTGAAATTGAAAGAGGAACTTGTCAGTCTGGTCCTTTTCAAGGCATCTAAGAAAAATTCCATCATAATTATTTCTAAACAAAACATTATCAATAAGTCGATAAGGGGATTATTTTAGCCTCAATTCTCTACGTTTCTTGGGATCAAGGGTTTCAAGAGCAAACCCATTATGAAGAAATAACTTGAGGTGATCATACCATTCAAATGTCATTGTTTCAAGTGCATTAACAAAACCTGTAGGTATAGCCTCTTCTAATTCCCAATCAGCGTGTTGATCTTGAGGATCATTCGAATGGGAAAAGAGTTGGCACAACCCTTTTCCTCTAACTATATTCGCAAGATTGATCTCTAGATCATATTCTTGAAGGGCGGTCATCCAATGAGCTCTTTTTTCTCCCAATTCCTTTTGGATGAGGACATTGCAAACAACCACATATGGGACAATCACCTTGATCCTTGACTTCAAAAGATAAGGCTTGTAATTTTTTATTGATTTGTATACCGTGTAGGCCTGTGTATCAACTTGGGAATAGTTGATTTCGGCTCCTTTAAATTTCAAACTCATGAAATAAATGGGGATCTGAGTGTCCTCATGATTTTTCTGTGTTAGGGCATCTACATAAGAAAAGTCAATAGCAAAAGTATAAAGTATGAAATCTTTACTAAAATATAGAGACATGAGAGCAGGCGCTTCTGCTATAGCTCTCCTACTTTTAGTAAATGCATTCTTCTGTTCATCGGACCATTTAAATGGTACATCCTTTTTAACTAAAAATTGCAGGGGTTTAACAACTTGGGAAAATTTTGGCACAAATATACGAACAAAATTAATCTTACCCAAGAATGGCTACATTGCCTTTCGGGAGTTGGGGAGGCCGATCTTGGAGATTGCTTCAGCGCGCTCTGGATCAATGATCATACCTTCCTTCGATATGATGAAACCTAGAAACTTACCTTCCGTCACAGTGAAGATGGACTTCTTGGGGTTGAGGGAGATCCCAAAATTCCAGAATTTTTCAAATAACTATTTCAAAGCAGATAAATGATCTTGTCGTTTTTTAGAGTAAATGGTAACATCATCTAAGTATACAGTGACATAATTATGGATCAAGCCCCTGAAATCTATGTCCATATCTCTATGGAATGTGGCTCCTGTGTTTATTATCCCAAATGACATTCCTCTGTATGCGAATGTTCCCCAAGGAGTTCGGAAGGTTGTTTTAAGTTGATCATCGGGGGAAACCAAGACTTGGTTGTAACCTAAAAAACCATCTAACAATGAGAACATCTCAGATATAGCTACTTTCTGCAAAATCTGCTCCTTTGGAGGAACAGGGTAATTATCTTTTTCAGAGGCCCAGTTCAAGTTTCTGAAATCTATGCAGAGTCTGGTTTCCCCATTCTTCTTCCTAACAGGTACCAAGTTAGCGATCCAATATGTGTGTCTGATGGGAAATACGATCCTGGACGAGAGTAGCTTACCAAGTTCTTTTTTAATAAAAGGCTCTAAACTAGGGTGCATTTTCCTCAGTTTCTGCTGATATGGTTTTACCTCAGGCTTCATCAGATTGTTATGGTGCATGAAACTAGTGTCAAAAGTCCTGAGTTCATCATATGCACCAATGGAGACATCAAAGAGACATTGCCTCTTCAAGTATGCACTCATATTTGGCTTCCAATTAGCATAGTTGAAAGGAGATAGTAGAGGAACTTTTGAATCCATATTTAATTTGTTGATATGCTCTAAGAGATACTCTCTGCAACCTACAAAACAAACTAGGATAAAATCTTGTAAGCTAGACAAGCTCTTCTTCAGAGAGGGATAGGAGACTGGATGCGCTCCTCAACTCTATAGAACGTGATCAACCTTGTAGCTCTGATACCATGTAGAAATAATAGATCAATTCTATGTGCAATGATGCTAAGAAGAAGCACAGGAAATAGATCTTTCTACTAAGAATTCTCACAAAGCATACACAGGAAAAATAGAGAGAAGAAAAGAGACTGAATCACATGAATGAAGAGATGAATATTGGTGTGTATCCTTCCATTGAATAATTATGAATAATAGTGTACATAAATAGATCTTCCCTCATAGGAAAGTCGAATTGTATGGAAACAACTCATAAAGCTCAAAAAGGCTAACTTACCAAAATATAGCAAACCCCCATAGGTGGATAAAGCACTTGCTAAATCTATCAAGGACCTCACGAGTTGGAAAAATCATGAGTGAGTTGTCAAGGAGATGGAAATAACATGCTAATCCTAGAAAATGGAGAAAAACTAATGGAGGATGGGTTGGAAACAAAAGCTCCCAGTTTCCTAGTTGACTAGCTTTTATCTTATCCATAGAAAGCAGGAAAAAGCAGAAAAAGCAGAAAAAAGCAGAATCTGGTATAAGGTCCTGTATACTAATTCTAGATGAACCCAGAATCAGAAATAAATCATTCCTAGGATATAGATGGCATGTATTGACTTTAAGGTGCAAGTGGATGCCAACTAATTAAGCTAGTGGGTGAATAATTAATCAAATAATGATTAATTATTTTATCCTAAGTTGTGAGTGGGTTTAATATATTCCAATACCCCCCTATAAGTCTAAATTTATGATGGTATGACAAAAAAAATATGGATGCATATGGATGCATATAGGGCCTAGCAACAAGGCTATGGTCACCCTTTAACAATTATTATGTCCAGAAAAGTGAGGAAAGAGGCAAAACCACATGGGGAAAATTCTCCCTCACGATAGGACAAGGCACAAAATTTGAAATATGTCTTCAACATATCTTCATCTTCACTTTAATGAGCTGACTGAACTACTTCTGGATGAAGGACTTGCTGAAGAAGTCATGAACTCCATGATCATGCGCTGGAGTGTAGAACCTGCAAGAAGGAAGAGGAGAGACTCCTTGTATCTCATCAACTGATGAAGTAGGAGAATTATATGAATGATTCTTTCTTCTGTCAAACTCTGATCTACAAACATAATCTAAAATGGAAAAGAGATCTGTGCATACTCCTTTCCAAAGAGTACAAAAAATAAGGCAATTTATTTCACACCCAATTCCCTGAATAGCTGCAAAATTGTGATGTGAATCACATGTCAATCTTCCAATATGATGTAGCACATGTATACATCTGATATGAGGCTGATAAAACACTGATATATCATAAATATTAACATATGGAACAGCAAGGACAAATTCTTCAATGGCTCCATGAGGATATAGGGCTAGACTAGGAAAATTATGAGCAACTGGGGAAAACTGATAGGTGTAAAAATCTGAATGATGGATGGGCATAATATCTGGACAATAAGTGTTTAGAACAGATCCAAACATGTTTAATAGCATTCCATATATGACTAAGGACATGGATAACCAGCCAATGAAAGATAGGAAAGACTTCAAACCATGTAAGATAAATATCACTGCATAAGAGACCAATGAGGAATCAACTAGTGAGCTTGGGATTTGTATAGTCTTTGGATTATTCAGAGGTATGGTAGATGGTATGGATGGTGGTATTATATGTTTATCAACCTGAAAATATGCTTCTAAATCAGAATCCAAAGGATCACATATAAGCATATCAATAGACTCATGGGAATACACTGGTAATGAATCCTCTGTATGAAGGGAGGAAAGAATGAGATGTTCACAATATTCAAGAAGGCTCTAAGTATTGATTCCAAGAAAAAAGGAGGATATGCTGAAGCACATGAGATCAAGTAAGTTAAGTTGTATGGCACAAATAATGCTTGATTTGGCTAAGCAAACATCCTGGAAATCATTGGGTTGCGCACCATCAATGAGAGAGGCATACACAAGGTGTGAAGAATCTGGCACATAGATCTCAGAATATAAGATAGGAGATTGAGAGAACAATGAATGGGTTATAGGATCATAATTAATATCAGCAGCAGATTGATATGTTACTTCTTTTTCATCAATAGTATCACAAGAAGAAAAATCACCTTCAAGAGACACAGAAAAAGATGGCTCTTCAATATTTGCTTCTTCATTGAAGGAGGAAGCATTTGAATGAATGAGGGCAGCAGCAACATGAACTGTATGAGAAACTTATTCATCATGATAAACTTCATCAAAGAATGTAGAGGCCAAGAAATCTTGAGAAAGAGAACAAGAGGAGATGCTAGGTTCGCTCCATGCTTCATTTTCAATTTCCCGCAAACCAAAATCTTTGTCCAAAATTTTCCAAAGCTCAAATGGAAATTCAGCAGAATCTATGAGATGATATATATTTGGAGACATTCCCAAAC
>LPNX010730038.1:297768-318448 GCA_001517045.1 Pseudotsuga menziesii | reverse complement strand
CTCATCTTTGGCTTCCAATCAGCATAGTTGAAAGGATATAGTAGAGGAACTTTTGAATCCATATTGAATTTGTTGATATGCTCTAAGAGATACTCTCTGCAACCTACAAAAAAAACTAGGAGAAAATCTTGTAAGCTAGACAAGCTCTTCTTCATAGAGGGATAGGAGACTGGATGCGCTCCTCAACTCTATAGAACTTGATCAACCTTGTAGCTATGATACCATGTAGAAATAATAGATCAATTCTATGTGCAATGATGCTAAGAAGAAGCACAGGAAATAGATCTTGCTACTAAGAATTCTCACAAAGCATACACAGGAAAAATAGAGAGAAGAAAAGAGACTGAATCACATGAATGAAGAGATGAATATTGGTGTGTATCCTTCCATTGAATAATTATGAATAATAGTGTACATAAATAGATCTTCCCTCATAGGAAAGTCGAATTGTATGGAAACAACTCATAAAGCTCAAAAAGGCTGACTTACCAAAATATAGCAAACCCCCATAGGTGGATAAAGCACTTGCTAAATCTATCAAGGACCTCACGAGTTGGAAAAAGAATGAGTGAGTTTTCAAGGAGATGGAAATAACATGCTAATACTATAAAATGGAGGAAAACTAATGGAGGATGGGTTGGAAACAAAAGCTCCCAGTTTCCTAGTTGACTAGCTTTTATCTTATCCATAGAAAAGTAGAAAAAAGCAGAATCTGCTATAAGGTCCTATATTATAATTCTAGATGAACCCAAAATCAGAAATAAATCATTCCTAGGATATATATGGCATGTATTGACTTTAAGGTGCAAGTGGATGCCAACTAATTAAGCTAGCGGGTGAATAATTAATCAAATAATGATTAATTATTTTATCCTAAGTTGTGAGTGGGTTTAATATATTCCAACACTAGTTTTCCTGCAGCTAAGGCCTTCAAGACAAATTAGATCTCTTATGAGATGAATCCCTCGCTAGGATTTGGAGGTGGTGGATTTTGAGGGGGTTGGTTGGAAGTCCTAAAAGGTGGCCTATTAAATCCCCTATTGTTTGACTGATTTTCATTGTTTGTTTTCTTAAGATCTACCATCTCATTAGACATTCTTTGGAGGAGCTTCTTCACTTCACTCATGTTGAACGGATCTTGGGTGTTAGCAGTAGGCTGAGGAGAACTGTCGCTTTTCCTATGTGAGGTAGGTTCAGATGTGGTGTTAGGGTTTCCCTTGAGATAGAGCATGTCCCTTTCGACTTGTATGGATTTGGAAAAGGCGTCTTGAAAGGACCAAACGAGGCTCTAATACCACTTGAACATCCATAGTTGGATATTCTCAATTAAGTAATCTTTGAAATAACCCACATATTCATAGATAATAAAATATGAATAAATTGATAGATAAAAAGATGATAGGATATTACAACATAGCTCGCCTTTAATATGGCTTGATCGTTTCATAATGAAGAGTTATGTCCCTTCACATTAATAGATACTACTATAATAATTAACAATTATTATTTTATTTAATTATTAACCTTATTTAATTATTATCCTATTTATGTTCGTTACATGCCACTCCCTTAGAAAGGATTTGACATCAAAGCCTTATAATGTTCCTGCATCATTTTTTTGTGGTGTCGTAGCTAACAAGACATGTCGATACGAACTACTAAGAGTTGAGCACAACTTCCAATATGTGGATGAATCAATCCATCCCAAATTGATTTGTTGTGGACTATTGGCATTCCATACTGATCTATCATTAAGAGATTTGATCACATTGGTACCGCTATCTTCCGACATTTCCCACTTTTTAGAACATCTATTTTATGGTTGGGGTGTCGATATGGAATTTTCACAATGTCATTTTCTTTTACGAGTGTCATCTTTTGAGCATTTATCTGAGCAGAAAGTTGTATTTTTGTCTCTTGAGGTTTTAAGGTTTCGCTCTGTATCTTTTCCACCTTGTTTTCTAACTGCATGTTATCATTTTGAAACTTCTTAATCACTTCTACATGTGATTTTCTGTCATCTTCAGACTTCTTAAGTTGTTCCTTAAGATCTTCATTATGCCTTATGATACAATGATTTTCTTCTTGTTTGTCTAGAATTTTTTGTTCAATGTCTTCCGTAGATTGTTCTGTCTTCCGACTACTTTTCAACTTCTTAATTTTTGTGACTAGTGTCTTGTTATGGTTACTTAATCTGAAAATTTCTTCGTAGTGGCTTGAAAAAACCTTGTTGACTTTTTCCAGTTCTAACTTATGTGTCTTCTTACTATCGTCATACTACTGCTGGATTTTTTTCTTTTTGTTGTTTATGATGACGTAACTCTGTTTCTTGATTTTCTAACTTCATCCGGACTTGCACCAATTCAGCATCTTTTTTCATCATGAGTTTGTTTAGATGCTTTATTTCTTCTTCTAGTTCAATATCCCATTCATATGGTGATTTGTTGTCATTTTTTGACTTTTTGATCTCGTCTTCTAAGTTTTGATTATAAATTTTTAAACACGATATTCCTTTATCCTAATCAAATAACATTTTCTTGTTATCACTTATGGCTCGTTCTAGATGTCGATTTTGATTCCATAAGTGATGACTCTCATTGTCTCTCCACTCTTTCAACTGCTTCTGCATCTCAACATCGGCTTGTATACATTTATTGATCGCCTTATATTGCTCTAACTCATCCACTGTTGTTTGTAGTTGTGACTTCATTTCTAAATATGTGGGTGCCATTGTTTGTGACTTTGTTTTTACTTCACTTTTGTCTTCTTTTCTTGTTCTCTTTTTTTTGACGTTCCTTTTTTTACGGCAATCTTCCTTCTTCTTCTCTTTTTTTTTCCCAAAAGTTTTGTAAAATGCAAGTAGATTGGGTGGTTGGGAGGAATAAGTGTCACCTTCCCCACCTAGGTTCAAATCTCACTTGATTCTTTGTAGTTATTATTATACACTTTTTATATTCAAACCAAACCCACTTCAAGAAACCAGGTGTGATTTCACTTTTACCCTCTCTCTCTCTTTTTTTTACTTTTATCTTTTCTTTTTTAACCTTTTTTTTCTTTCCCTTTTTTTTTCTTATTCTTTTAGTTTTTTTTTTTTTTTACTTTTTCACTTTTTTTTAACTCTCTTTTTTTGGGGGGGTTACTTTTACCCTTTTTTTTTTTTAAAGGACCAAGTCATATTTTTTTGGGAAACCCAAATCTACATAAGGTGTAAATAATGTTGTCCAAGGTCCGTATCGCTTTGATACCACTGTAATGTTGAAGCAAATAATTATTTGCTCATACAATATTATTCACCAAAACACCTGGAATATTCGATAAGCCATAAGGCAAGTATATATTAATGATAGGATGAAAGATGATTACAATGATTGATAACCCGCCTATTAAATAAGGCTTGGGAATTGTGAATGAAAGTTCATGTCATTTCATCTTAGGTATAATTAATTATGTTTAATATTAATTATTTAATTATTATATTTATTTTATGTTTGTTACATTCCCTTCCCCTTAAGGGAATCTTTGTCCTCAAAGATGTATTGGCATAAATGTCCGATTTACTTTAATCTTCCATCTCAGGGTTCTTTCTCTTTTTGTATTTGTGACATTTGAGGAAATGAGCTAATACAAATTACTGATCCCCCAAAAGAATTATCGCATTGTATCTGCTATGGTCCATCCCAGATCTATTTTTATCAGAGTTCTGAGATCTTTTTGTGGGACAATTTGTCTCAATTGTTGCTTAGTATGTAGATAGTATTGCATGTCCACATAAGTCTTCTATGAATATTCATTTTGACCTTGTCGTTGGTCAAAATGACGATTATAATTAGGATGTCTGTAAGGTGTAGGTATTGTTTGTTCTTCTTTCTTTTTTACTATGGCAAGGACTGTCTTCACTTCCTTGATTTGATTTTTGGATGCATTTTCCTGGATTTGTGCTTCTTGGTTCTCCAGTCGATTGTTGTGATTCTGAATCTTTTCGATTATTTTATCTTGCGACTTTTTTTCAATTTCTAACTCCTTGATTTGATTTTGTAGTTCCTGATTACGATTATTTAGACACTAGTTTTCTTCTTTCTTTTCTGAAATTTTTCCTTCGAGGTCTTCACCGGACTGCTCCCTCTTGCTACTATTTTTCAATTTTTTTATTTTTGTAATCAGGGTTTTGTTATGATTTCTTAATCTAAAAATTTCTTCAGAATTGTTAGATATTGTTTTATTACTCTTTGCGATCTCTAGCTTGTGTTCCTTTTTAAAGTCATTATTTTGTTGTTGAAGAACTTTTATATGTTGTCGATACTGGTCGACCACTGATTCTTGATCTTCTAATTTTTGTCGTATGTGCGTCAGTTCTTCATCTTTATCATTAACGATTTTGTTCAAGCGTATTATTTATGCTTCGTAATCACTTATTTCTTTCTTTATATCTTGATTTTTTTGTCTCTGATTGAAATCACTTTTGTCTTTTAATTTCTCAATTTAGGCAGACAATTTTTCTATATGATTTTTCTGGTCGAAATTTTTTTGTTCCTTGCAATTTTTTTTCATCTTATGTAATTTAATCAATACTTCTGATTTCATATTCAAGTCTTGTCACTCTTCATTGTCTATTCGATAACAATTTAACTTCGCTTCTAATTTATTTATTTGTAGTCGTAAACCAGATTCCATGATCTCTGATTTCTTCCACACTAGATGATGATGGTCTTCGATTTTTTTCAATTTTGTTTTTCTTTGACTATTTCTTCAACAATAATTGGTCTTCTTTGTTAGGTGAAATAACCTCTTTTTTTTCAACAATAATTATTATAATTTTCTTTTTATAATAATAATTATTAATTAATTAATAATTATATTAATGTTTTTATAAACTATATATATATTTTAATAAATAGTTTTTTTAAATAATAATTAATTATTGTATTAATTATTATATAATAATAATATTTATTTTATTATTTTATATAATAAAACAAAAAATTGAACTATTATAAATATATTATAATAATTCAAATCAAAGCAAAACTTGGGTTGAAGCAGAAAGCAAAACCATGTGTTTGTTTTACTCTATCTTTTCTTTTTTTACTTTCCTTTTCCTTTCTTTTGTTTTTTTTACTTTTTTTTTCTTTTATGTTTTCTTTTTAACTTTTTTTCTCTCTTTTCTTTTGTATACCTTTTTTTTCTTTTTTCTTTTTTTACGTTTTTCTTTTTCTTTTGGACAATGTCCAATATTTTAGGGAAACCCTAAAATAAGGCTACAAGCAAAAAATCAGACAAAGTCTGAGAATTAAGGCCAAAGGCTCAGATCAAGCAAACGAGGCTCTGATACCACTTGAATATACATAGTTGGATATTCTCAATTAAGTAATTTGTGAAATAACCCACATATCCATAGATAATAAAATATGAATAAATTGATAGATAAAAAGATGATAGGATATTACAGCATAGCTCGCCTTTAATATGGCTTGAGTGTTTCATAATGAAGACTTATATCCCTTCACATTAATAGCTACTACTATAATAATTAATAATTATTATTTTATTTAATTATTAACCTTATTTAATTATTATCCTATTTATGTTCGTTACACCCACACGGCTATTTGGGTTAAGAGACCCTTAATATAGTATGCTGCCAGTAACTCCTCAACGGGAGTTCCATACTTGGGATCATGTTATTTAAATATGAAAACCGGTGATTGTAATCTTTGACTCTTTCTTTACCCTTAGTCTTCATGGAAGAGAGCTCTCTAACTAACTCCTTTGGGGTCTTGTCATCCCCAAATTTTTGAGTGAAGAGTTCAGAAAATACATCCCATGATGGGATGGAACTAGATTCTAAGGAAACATACCTGGTAGAAGCCTTTCCCTCAAAAGTGTAAGGGAACAGTCTGCAAACCACGTCTTCATGTATGACATTCCTAAGTCTGATGGCTTACATAAAATATTTGATGTTGTCTTCCATAAGGATTTTGTCATCTGGATTAAATTTTGGAAGCCACTTCTCAGGTTTTTTAGGCAACCTATGTTGATCTCCTAGAACAGACACGGCATCTCCATCCAACCAAGGCCTGTTAGGTATTTCGTCAGCCATGGGAACAGATTCTTCTGATGAGGTCAAAGGTCCAGAATCTGACGATTCATTTGAGGAAGATGAACAAGAGGGAGGAGATGGTGGTGGTCCTCCTGCTCGGATGATGTGTCGGGGAGTGGTTGTTAGAAAACAGGACCACAGAGCAATAACAGATATACAGTTAAATCAATAAACAAGATGCAAAACACATTAAAACATTACAGAGAGACACGACTATAACATGGTTCACCCAAACGATGAGCTACGTCCACAAATAAATTGCCATTCCTTTTATTACAGTCCAAAAAGATGAAGGGATACACCCTGCAGCAAAATCGTTGCACTTCCTCTTCACGCTCTCACAGTCTCTCTTCCAATATAATACAATACAATACTCAATCGTTTTACAATGCTTTATTTTATAGGGGAAATACAATGGGAAAATTCTAGGGTTAACCCAATACCATGGTTCCGCAAAACTGTTGGCCAACACACATCCCAAAAAAATTTCTAGGGGGGCTCTGCCCCCAAACCCCAGGTGAAGATTCCAGGTTAGATGTTCTTTGTTGAACTTCTAATCTCAACAATGTTATCAAAGTTACCCTTCAATAATTGTTCTACCATGATGGGACCTAGACTAGGTGATACGAGAACTTATATGTTTGATGGGGTACTCTATTCTTATGCGGGGGTAGCTGGGATAGTGTCTGAACCTTGTGCTATTTGTTCCCCTGATGTAGACATTTGGGCATGACTACGAGTGATGATCGGATCTCTTGCTAGAGGAGTTGTCTGTGTGTTTCGTTTACGCATGATGAGTTGGCCCTCCTTCTAGTGCCATTTGTTGAAGCCTCGGTTATGTATTTGGATAAAAAGCATGACCAAATCTTGAAACACATGGAGAAAACCCAGCCAAAGGCTTCAAGCAATCCCACACAAGTACTACTTTATCCTTGAGCTATTTGAGGTAGTGATCTCCCATGGATATTTCAATAGCCTCCGCTAGCTTTTGTGAGTTTGATCCACAACAGATCTATTTCCCAGACTAGAAAACAAGGTGGGTGATAAGAAGAAAAGATAAATCAGATCTAACTATGAAAGTAATCCTGATCTAAATCTAAGCTACCTAAATAGAATTGTTAAATTGATTTACAGATTATCCTGAGATATTTGAATAACAATTAATTCACCACATTGACAGAAATGCAAATGAGATGATAAACTCTTTACTTAAATCACAATCTTTTAATGAAAATTAAATGGAATCAACTCAATATTAAATCATTAAAGATAACCTACAGATACATATGTTAGTTGAAAAACCAACATTTCTTGTTGTAAATATTTTATTGTTCAATCACTTGCAGAAATAGATAAAGACAGTTAAAGAATAAATTCCTTAAAGCTTTTCCAATGCATCAATCAGTAACAAAGAAAAATCCAGGCTATGAATGAACACATTTACAAATTGCAAGTAAATCACCGCATCATCTAGTCATTTGAAAATAAAAAAAAATTGAGATCTGTCAAAGAAATTCAATCAGATCATAGAAAAGAGATATGAAATAACATTACTATATTTATTCAAAAGTTTTGCAATAAATTACATAAACCTCAAGAAAAACATATGTGTTTTTCAGTGTCCTGTACCAATCCTTCCTTCTCCAAAAGTCCCTTGATACATTCGAGAACTACCTCTTAATTAATTATTACAAAGAATGAATCTCCCCCAAAAGGGGATCAAAAAACCTAAAAAAAACTAATATCCCAGAAAATCTCTCATATTTTCCATATGCTTAATAATTCCTTAATATCAGGATAGCATGAGGATTCAATGACAAGTTGGGCATTGCATTTGTGATCTTCAATTTCATTTTTAGCCAGTTTATTCCAAAAATGAATAAAGATGTGGATTTTCCCTTCAACTTCAAATGGTTGTTTGATCAACCAATCCACATCATCTATACCAACATGATCAAGCTCCTTGATCTTCTCTTCTGCCTCATCTCTCCTCTGTTCAACTTGTTTGATCATTAACCCAGGTGGACATGCTTTGTCAATAAGGACCGTTGCAGGAAAAGATCATTCATCCATGAGATTGTCTATAGCATACCACCTTCTGCTTCAAATATCATGTACCTTCTTTATAGCTTCAGTGACTGTTTCATTTAGATATTCTCGGGCTCTTAAGATAGTTCTGATTTTCCTAAACTTGAAGTTAGTGAAAATGATGACATTGTCCGTCTTGTCTTTCATATACCTTTGCCAGTCTGTAACTTCATCATAAGCCTTTGAATCTTGTTTCCTTTTTTCAACCAGAACTTCCAAAACAACAGACATCTTATCAAAAGTCACATGGGTTTCAAAAATGCTATCCAAAGTTTTAAACAAGTCACTCACTAAATCATAATGCTCCCTGTTGGTCCGAAGAGCTAGCTCCTTGAATTCCTCCTGAGAAAATTTAGAAAATGAAGATGAAGCTGCACTTCCAGTTGCATCTTCATATTGTTTTTCAAACAAAGCTACCTTCTAGACCAAAGTAGCGTTGGTAGTCTTTTCTCTTTTTAACTCATCATGCAGAGCAACATTCCTCACTTGTAATTCATCATACCTGTCCTCATGTTGTCTTTAGTACTTGTTCCAGCTCCTCCTTTAATTTAAAAATTTTTACCTTCTGCTTATTGAATTCCCTATTCAGAGTATTGACAGCATCAAAGTTATCACCTATGAAAGCTCCTAGGGCAGATGTAGCATCTATAGCATCCACCTGTGGATCACCTTATCATTAGGTCCAAACAATTTCATTTGAAAGGGATCGATCCACATCACTTTGATCTCTACTTCTCGTTTTCCCTCTTTTGACCACTTATTTGTCACCTTTTCTATAACGATACTCCCCAAGAGATATTACAAAATATTCATTGAATTCATCTCTCATCTAATCAATGGTGGGTACATTAACACCTATGGCTATGAGAGAGGAGGTCTGAGTCACAGTCTGAGAAGGTATGGGCATGGTAATATGAGAAGTGAAGGAAGAGGAAGTACCACTCTGGGTAATAGTCACTTCAGTGGTTGAAGAATTATCTAAAATAGAAGTATCAATGGATGAAACCTCTACAGTAGTAACTCAAAGTGATGATGGTGAGAGTGCTGAGGATTTTTCATGAATAGGAGATGATACTGAATTAAGAGAAGGAATATGCATTGGAACTTTAAAAACCGAGGGTATGACGGATGATGGTATGGGAATTTGCATAGAAACAAGTGTAATAGAATTGGGCAAACATGTGGCATCTTAATATAGCTGATACATCAGAGGTGTCATGAAAGAACCAGTAGGTAATGAAGATAATGCTAGGATTGACGAAAGGAGTAAAGCAGAAGATGATGGACAAGGTTGAGAAGAAGGTTGTGATTATGGAAGATAATATGATTACCTCTCATTGCTGCCATTAAACAAATTTGTAAACTCCTGTAAACCATTGCTATTTCCAGCTTCCACAGTGACAGGCACAGGGGAAATCCTTTCATCCTCCTCCTCTGAATTAGTCAAACCAATAGTACAAGTAGGGATGGATGAAACTTGAATCATCAATTTTTTGAGTGGATTTTCCTCAATCTGGGTTTGTTCAGATTGAGCTTTCTCAACAATAGTAGTCACCTGAGTAGTTTCAGTCAGTTGAGAAGTTGTAATTTCTTGATTTTCCAATGCTAAAGTCATCCTGCTCAGCTTCTGTTTAATCTGCTGTGAAGTATGTAAATAGGATTTAACTTACTGATCAACAGATGCCTAAGGGATTTCTTCCATGAGAATTTTCCCTTTATCTGTAGCTGAACTGGTTGCTATGGATGTGTTTTTGGCTGCTTGAGACTCCTTTGCTTCTTTGTCTTTCACCATCTTTTCTTGAATGTCTAATTCCACAGCCTTGTAGTGCCAAACCTTGTCCCTGATTTCCTTTTGATACAACAGGATTTGACTCTGTTCTTCTTCGCTTTTAGCCCTGCCTAAAATCTCAGAAACAGTATCAACTCCCTGATAGATGGAGTCATGTGGGACTTCTTCATGATCATACCTTGTTTTGAAGTGATTATGCTTAAGGTGAAGATTAACAATCCCCTTGGTATCATGCTGTCTCTTACTAGAAAAACCCAGCTTAAGCGACACTATATGATCACTAAGATTTGACACCTAGGTGGAGGTTGGTATGGTCAAGGATCCAAGGGTTTGAGGAAACTTGGGCCAGACTTTCCTCTTAGGCACTACACACTTCTTATATATCCCTTCAATGACCATTTGAAAAGATATTTCTTCAAGGACCAACCTGTCAGGAACGACCATTGGTAGCATATGAGCAGGATTGCTTCCATAGACCCTGATGTACATAAATGATTCATTGACATACCAATCCCCCATTGTGGCTATAAGGGTTTTAGCTTAAGGGGAGAAAGCAGGAGATTCCTTGTTGAAAATTAGGAAATAGACTCTACCGAGGAAGCTCTCACAAATTTCATAAAACATGTTCACATAATTGGTGTCCCACAGCTCCACATGATAAATGTGCACAGGCGGGGATGACAGTACCCAGCTCCATTCCAAATTTGGATAGCAGAACTCAGCGCAAAAGATGTCGACTATGTAGGCAAAGAAAAACAAACTAGGTTTCTTCCTTGTGGTAGCTTTCTGAAATTCATGTATGGTTGTTTTGAGTTCCAAAGATAGAATTGAATCCCATGGGAGGGATTCTCCTATGTTTATAACATGATGGGAAATCGGAGCCCATTCTTCCTTGAAGTAAGAACAGTTAGGGAGATCGTAGAGCCTGCACAACATCATTGTAAGAAAGGAATAGGACTCCTCAAACCATACAATTGGGTATAGGTCATACTTCTTGTGAGAAAATGTTCATGGCTCAACCATCCAAGACTTCAACATTTGGTCAAAATTAAACCTGGACTTAGCAGCTTTAACAAAATTGGCATTAAGGAGCTGCCTAAAATGTTTGAGGACATAAATTTTAACAAAAGTCTCAAAATAGAAATTGGAAAGAAGAAATCCTGTACTATTATTAAAATAACGATCTTTTGGATTAGAATGATCAACAATCCATCTGATTGCGTCATTGTAGGGGAGAACTGCAGGTCTTGTAGCAATCATGTGGATGTCAGAATCCCTAAGTCTCTCGTAAATGGGTTGGTCATCCTGAAAGTATGAAAGGTCATTGTTGTCAAAGATAGAATAGATTCAGGACTAATCCAATTGGTAGGTATCACTAACTCATCCACTGGTATCAGAGAAGACACCGAAATTGGGATCTTTCATGAGCATATCTTTCTGCAGGTTTTTGCACTGGGTGATTCGAGGCGTTTTTGAGGTCGACATGTTCTATTGGGCACATACACCAGAAATTAAAAATAATTTATATTGGAACAATAGTAAATAATTCAAATAGGAAAGACAACTCAAAAATTAACCTATAACCAGATCGAATGATGGCAAAGTTGCTTGGTAAAATCTCAAAGTAAATTCACGCAGTGCAGTAAATTACAGTGGTAAAAATGGTAAAGAAATTATCAGCAAGACCAACATATATATAATCTGTGAGAGATAATTAAGGCTGTAGGATGAGGATAAGATAGATGATCAGGATCAGACTTTGCAGAATGCAGGTTTAAATTGCAAAATTCAAATTTTATTAATCGTTTTGTAACCCGCATTCCACATTTACAGGATGCGGGGTGCGGAATTGCAAAACAAAAAAACTTTATTCAAACCTCTTCGTAGCCCGCATTCCGCACTTTGTGGGATGTGGGTTGCAGAAACACACAAACCAAACGACATATCAAACGACACATCGCACCTCACATTCTGCAGTTGAGGGATACGGGTTGCAGGTTGACCAAAGCATATTTTCAAAAAATCTCCCGCATCTCGCATTCCGCATTTGTGGGATGCAGGTTGCGGGATGAGGAATTTTAAAACATATGACTACAAAATCCCACATTCCACAACTTGCGGGATGAGGGGCATGGGTTGTGGAATCGCAAAACAATCCCAAACAAAACTAGCTTTCCACATCTTAAAAACACACAAATCAAGCAAGGATTTTTAGGAATTTTGGTTAAGTTAGAAAATCCCAGAAGTCAAGAAAAATGTAATAGAAGCCAAGAAATGGACAAAGTATTATACTAAGTTACCTTTGTATGTGTCATTGGGCTCCCGTGTGAGAATAAAATGGGATCTGTTGCACCTACAATAGGTCGACAAAATCATGATATGCCCACAAATTTTGACTCCATGCGGAGTATTACATCGCCATTTTTGGCATCACCATCATAGTACTTTTGCAATGGAATGCTTGTTTGAAGACAAGACTTGGCACAAGGTTGAATAAGGATTATCTACTACAATAACATGTCTAATGAAATAGTAATCATAAAACTATGTGGCATTAAATCCTTAAATGCATCCTAACCCAAGATAACTTCATCTCATAGTATTTTCATCCAATTTCCTAGGATACAAATTGATGCACATCCTTTAAGCATTCTCAATTGTTGTGGATGACCTTCAAACTCGGGACCACTAATTTATGAATGGCTCAAATACACAAATAATTAACCATAATATCTAAGTGTGTTTTCACTCTACTCTGTGCATGTTGTTACTCTAATATGGGTGTTTGTTTAATCAACACAAACGTCTTGTTACATCAATATATAGAGAATATAGATATATAACAACAATCACACACATAATGTTATTTTTATCACAACATTCAAATTATTAACAAGGCAATTATAAGCCCTATCTCAACCCATAGTTGCTCTACCACAATATTATAATTGTCCAAGTGAGAATGCTACCTTCTACAACAATATTCAGCTGTCAATTGACACATTCAAGTAAATGTATCACTTACCCAAGGAAATAGACAATATCTAGTACATGTATTATTACTGAAGATGAATCAATTACATAGAGTACAAATGTTGGAATTACCAAACATTTATTTCTTCCACGCTCTCTCATTCTCTCACTTCCAAGACATAGGAAATGGCATCCTAAACACAGTCCACCTTCATCCCAAGCTTTGTCATTCTTGTATAGTTCCCTCTTCTCTTTTGTGAAATATCTCTTTGTTCTCTGCATGATTTTTTAGTTTTGTCTCTTTCATCCTACAGCTTCTGCCTCTTCCTTTCCTTTTCCTCAATTGCTCTTCCACCAGCGATCCAACTTCCTCAACGTTCAAACTCCGCGTGGATATTGTATATACTGCCATTCATCCCATGATTTTCTTATGTGCATGATTTCCAACAATCATTTTTGTAACCATCTAAGTGTTTCCTTATTCCCAACCGTTAGATTTTCACCTAACATTATCCATCATGCAAGAACACCCAACCCATGTTGCCCTAATATTCTATTCTCCAACCATGCACCTATTTTCTAGGTTGTCCACACATACGAAATCACTGTCATTTTTCCCTAATTATTCATTTTGGGTTCTTCACTACACATTATCCCACACCAATCACAACCTTATGACTTCATTGTGCACTGTCGACACTAGTCACAACATCAAGGGATAATTATTCCATGAGTTGCACCAAGGGATGTTGCAACTCCTTTGCCCAGCAAGGGATGTTGCAACGCCTTTGCCACATTCAACTCACAAGACACGAGAAAAAGGGGTTATTATTACAAGAGCAGCAGCAAGAGATGTTGCAAATCCACAAGTCGTAGCAGCCAAGGATTATTACATGAGTAGAAGCAAGGGATGATACAACTCCTTTACCACATTCAATCCATAAGATGCAGCAGCAAAGGGTTATTATTACACAAGTAGAAGCAAGAGATGCTATAACTCCTTTGGTCATTCTAATCCACAAGTCACAACATCAAAGGATTCTTACATGAATAGAAGCAAGGGATGTTGCAACTCATTCATCACGTCCATTCTACAATATGAAAAACACTCTGCCTAGCTGCAACTCCACTCCAATGTAGCTTCATTTCTATAACAGCTGCAACTATGAACCAAGGTAATCAACAAACTCCAAGTCCTGCTGCAAATCTCAATGCACATATATAAATTGACTCAGATACTACTTCATCAGACTCCAAAGGTTATTTAGAAAATCATGTCCTCATGATTGTAAGTTACATATTCAACTCAACAATGTCATTCACCTCGTTCTTTCTCTATCATTTTTTTAATTATTTTGGGCATCTTCCTTACAGAAGAGTATTCATAACTGCTTTGTCCTTGACTTCTTATCATTATGATTTCAACCCCTTCAGCGCCATCAATTCTTCACACACATTCTCCCATGTGGTTCCTTTTCCAATCAATTAATTCTTAGCTAATCCATCTTCTTTCAATCACTGCGAATCCATCTGCAAAAAAATAGCTCCTATTGTTACCCATCAATGCCACTACTATCAGCTTTGTCTCACTTCAACAAGCACCTCCCATGTGCTCCTTAAGCATGCATTACCTGCTCATCTAGAATTGAGTCAACATCCCTACAGATAAACTCCACTTCTCTATTTCATGTAGCATACCAAGTGCCTACGGCATAGCCAGCAAATCATGCTCGAAACCACACAATATGAATCCTCAACATGTTACCATTAGAGGAAATTTGGGGTCTAAAATGGGCCTTATAAGAAAACATGCCAACAATAAGTTCTTATGAGTTGGAATTCAAGATCCAATAGAATTTCAATAAAATGAGTCAACCATAATGGTTGAATTGACATATTTCTCATAAAAAAACTACTTTTTTGTTCATATTTTCGACATATCTCCCTGTGTTTTTACTCAAATTTTGATTGGGAGATCTTGTTGGATGTGGAATTTTATTTTGCATCCAACAAGTACCCACACTGCATACTTTTGATGGACCCTGCATCATCACATTTTTCAGGTATTTCTTTTTTTGGGGTAGCGGGGTCCGTCAAAAGTATGCAGTGTAGGTACTAGTTGGATGCATAATCAAATTCCGCATCCAACGAGCTCTCTCGATAAAAATTTGAGTAAAAACACATGGAGATATGTCGAAAATACGAACACAAAATTTCTTTCTTCCTCCAAAATTAATAAATATTATTTTATTATTTTTACTATTATTTTATTATTTTAATTATTATTTTATTATTTTCCTTAGGAGGCCCATTTTAGACCTCAAAATTCCTCTAATGACTTCGCCAAAATCAATCCACATGCATACTTCCTCAATCAGTGATTTTTTCATGCACTCACATCTTCAAAATAATATGATATATACCATAACACCTATTCCCAAGTTCATATTATTCATCGTTGTGATATGTCCTATAGCAAAAGATACAACCATATTCCTAAGTTGGTGCACCATTCCTTCCACTATGACCTTCTTGTACAAGAGTCATAATGAACTCCTCAATATTCCTTGTCTCAATCCTATATCAAAAAATTAATATTCCACAATATTTCACATCTAGATCAGAACCAAATCCAAACTAGATTTGAACCTACTCTAATACCAATTGATGCAGCGCCATTGTCGACATTTCCATCATAGTACTTTTGCAACGAAATGTGTGTCTAAAGACAAGACTCGGCACAAGGTCAAAAAATCAATATCTACTACAATAACATGTCTTTTGAAATATTAATCATAAAACTATGTGTCATTAACTCTTTAAATGCAGCCTAACCCAAAATAACTTCATCTCAATATTTTCATCCAATTTCCTATGATACAAATCTATGCACACTCTTAAGTCAATCTCAATCATTGCGGAGGACCTTCAAACTCAAGACCACTCATTTATGGTCAAGTCAAATACACAGAGAATTGACCCCAATCTCCATCCATGTTGTCACTCTGCTCCACTCATGTTCTTGCTCTAATATGGGCGTTTTCTTAATCAACACAAACATTTTGTTACTTCAATACATAGAGAATATAGATATCTAACAATAATTACACACATGATGTTACTATTATCACATCATTCATATTATTATCAAGGAAATTATAGGTCCTATCAAACCTACCACAACATTCTAATTATCCATGTGAGAAAACTACCTTCTATAGCAATATTCAGCTACCAATTGACGCATTCAAGTTCATGTATCACTTATGTAAGGAAATAGGCAATATCTAGTATGTGTATTATTACTAAAGATGAATAAATTACATAGAGTACAAATGTTGGCATTACTAGACATTTATTTCTTCTACGCTCTCTCATTCTCTCGCTGCCAGGTTGTAGCCCATGACATCTTGAACACACTCCACCTTCTTCCCAATATTTATCATTCTTTTGGAGTGCCCTTTTCTCTTTCACCAAAGCTCTCTTTATTCTCTATGTGGTTGTTCAATTCTATCTCTTTCATCTTCTATATTTAGCCTCTTCCTTTCGTTTTCCTCAATTTCTCTACTGCCAGTGATACAAATTCCTCAACGTTCAAACTCTGCATGAATAATGTATATGTTTCCATGCATCCCATGTGTTTCTTCTCTATGCATGATTTTCGGCAGTCATTGTTGTAACTATCCAATCATTTCCTTATTCCCAACTATTATATTTTCACCTAATGGTATCCATCATGCAGGCACACCCAGTCCACATTTCCCTAATATTTTATTCTTCAACCACGCATTTATTTTCCAGGTTTTCCACATGTATGGCATCACTGCCATGTTTTCCTAATTATTCGTTTAGGTTTCTTCACCACACATGTGCCCACACCAATCATAACTCTCTAGATTCATTGTGCACTATTAATACCAGACGCAGCATCAAGGGATAATTATTCCATAATTTGCAGCAAGGGATGTTGCAGCTCCTTCTCCACGTTCAATTCACAAGATGCAGCAACAAAGGGTTATTATTACACGCATAGCAGCAATATATGTTACAACTCCTAAGGATTATTACACGAGTAGAAGCAAGGGATGCTACAACTCCTTTGCCACATTCAATTCACAAGACACAACAATAAAGGGTTATTATTACACAAGTAGCAGTAAGAGATGCTACAACTCCTTTTGAAGTTCCAATCCACAAGTCGTAGCAACAAAGGATTATTACACAAATAGTATCAAGGGATGTTGCAACTCCTTCATCATGTCCAATACACAAGACGAAAACACTCTATCTTGATGCAACTCCAGTCCAATGTAGCTCTACTTCTATAATAGTTGCAACTATGCACCAAGTAAATCAACGAACTCTAGGTCCTGCTGCAAATCCCAACGCATATTTGTAAATTGACTTGGATACTACTTCATCAATTCCCTTCTTTGTTGATCCATGATGTTTTTTCTCTATGGATTATTAATTGAATTGCAATAAATAATGTGAACGAATCTCATAAGCACACAAGAAGTAACATATGCATGCAAGATAAAGAATGCACGTCAAAAGTAAACACTATTTGAAAACAGAGTTCGTTCCAAAAGGAACTAAATCTTTGGACCCGCTTCTCAAATGGAGAGTTCGGTTTATAATCTCAGCAATAATCATGGAAAAATACATGGTAACAATACATCGATACCTTGGTGGTTGAAAATGGAGACAAAACATTACTTGAATCCACAAATGGGTATCACCAGCAGCTCTGCAATGTGAAGACGATGAAAAACAAGTATAAGTAGCCCCACCTTCTCCTTACAAAAGCTACGACAAGGCCTTCCTCTATTTTTCCCAAAAATGGTTATGAGGAAGACAAAGTCTCCAAGCACTCTCCAAGCTCTCACAATATTAACTACAAAGTTATCTCCCACCAAAGAATGGAATCCTCACCAAAATAATGAGCTCCACAAAAACATGGTCTCCCTCACCAAGAATGGATCCCTTCCCCATGGGTGTTGGGGGTTTATATAGCTTTAGTTTACCCCCTTGGCATGTTAACCATGAGTCCCTCATTTATCCCATTTGTTGGGTTCCATTTAGTGCTTGGTTATAACCAAATGGTTTGTTAGCTAGGAGTTACAACCACTTTGTTGTTTTATACAAACATGGGGTGTAGTGTATAGTATATTCATACTCCCCACTCGTTGGAATCCACATAATAAGATATGGTTAGAATGGTTAATAGTCAATCATATTCATTGGTCCCTATAAGTTACAACCACATTTTTAGAATATATCCAAAGTTCTTGTTATAAATTCATTGGCATATTCCCAAAAACCACATTTTTAACCATAATCAAAGTTTGAAATGCAACATGTGTTGTATTGGGAAGGCCCATTGGGAAATCCCCACATGGTGTTGGTTGGAACTTGGAACCACGACCATGGGGTATCCCACTGGCCCCGTTTTTCCTGGTCACATGAAATGGGTGGAGTAGCACTTAATGGAGGCGAGATCCCTGTGGGATAGGCCATAGGCTTCGCCCCCTCTTTTTTTTCCATAATAAAACTTATTAAAACTTAAATATAATTTATCCCTTGTGCTTAAACAAGTAATGGTGGTATAGTGGTGAATACCAGTGTCGAGTCATGTGGACTCTGTAAGCTATTGGTAAAATACATCTTGGCCAACCAAGAGTTGCCACATGGTGGCCTTGGATTGGTCCACATGTTTTAGTATCATTGGTCCATGTCAATGCTAGCGCATTCCCAGTCAGACTATCACAGCCCACCATGCTTCCAAATCATCACATGTTCTCCATGTGTCACCACCATGGGTTGTTACATCAACATCGTACAGGCTACGTGGCACCCTTTTGGCCCATTTATGCAATGAAATTCCTTGTTTGGTCGAAACTTTGGAACACTCTATCTCCATCATCCAAACTCTCTTTGAGGTATCGTTCGCATTGTTGGAATCGAATCGACGAGCTCTTTGCAACAACGCCATTTTTTAGATATTGTAAGTTTAAAATTTGACCTTTTAAGATCTCCCATATCATTTATACATGTGGTTGATGAATAAGTCTTTGAACTGCCTGAGCAACCTGAGGATGTCATCATAGAAGGCCTCAATTACATGTTTAATGGTGGTCTTATATGATTTAGCTATTCAATAATGAGAAGAGAGTCACCAAATATTTGAATATTTGTGATCTCCCTTGATATGGCCAGGCAGAGGATCATCTATAGAGCATGCAATTATTCCTTATTATTTGTAGCACTACCCAGTCCAGGTGATAGATGATATCTAAGATTATCATTGATAAAAAGGATTCCCCCTGCTCCACCTTAACTAAGAGTTCCTTGACCTACCCCATTAAAATAACACCAGGGGATTGTGCAATCAATAATTTCCTCTTATATGGGTATGGTATTAATGGATTTAGTGACCTGTAAATAATGATCCATGGTGAACAGGATCTTGGCCGCATATACATGTGGTGGAATGAATTTATCCTGAAATAACATTAAGTTCCTCAACATCCATGCTCCCATTATGATAACAAGTGGAAGATCTCTATGGGTTATATATTCCTTAGTGAGTATCCATAAGTGAAAATCCTCCAAAATATCTTCTCCTTCCCATATGAAATTGTAACCAATGACATGACAATATAAATTCCACATTTAATATATGTATGGGAATCTCATGAATAAATGATTGGTGTCCTCACAGTGAGTGCGACAAAGAGCACATCAACTGGGTCCTTCACTGAATCTCCTAATGAGATTATCCCATGTAGGAATTTCATCATCCAGTATAAGCCACAAAAAGAGTTTGCATTTTGAAGGGTAGTTGATTTTCCATATCACACGATGCCACTACTCGATGCCATCACTCAACAAGTTCTAGGAAGATAATGGCCACCAAAATAATTTTTGGTCCATAAAAGATTGTCTTGCATCTCCTGAATATAGGTGTGGTTGACCTTAAAAATATTGACATATGAGTCATGTCTTACCTTATCTTCATGTTGAAAATCTAGTTGTTCGGTCATGTAACATTCCTATTGTAGACGGGTGTTGTTATGGATGGCTTGTATCTAGTAAAGAAAAATAACAACACCCCTTAGTTCTTTATAATATCAGTTGTTGATGCCTTATGATGTCATTTATGTTATAATGATTCCCTTATATCATTCATTGAGCTTGTAATGTAGTAGCATTTTTATTGATTGATGTACTTTTAAATCTCGTTCAACTATTTATATTAAAATATTTTCTTTGCATGTTGAAACCACATGTGGGATATTAAAGGAAAATATTGTATCATCATGGTTGAAGAACTAACATATGAGATTGATAATGAAGTTGAACTTGATGGTGTCCAATCAGTACTAACACAAGGCAATTATATTTCAAATGTTGACTTTCTAAGTGCATTCAATTTTACTCAAATATATACTTAGAATATAATTACAGTTATAACATTTTTCTAACATCTATATATGTATATTTTATGCAGAAAGGTCAAAATAAACTCCAAGAAGGTGGTAAAATCAAAGTGTTGGATCTCTATGATGGTGTTGTTACTATATTTCGGCATATTCACTCACTTTCTATATTCCATGGACTGACACTGAGTTTCAAAAATGGAAATATCAATATTCTTAATGTCACAATCAACATCTTGCTTCCTTGTGAGGATAAACAAGATGCATTTAGCCATTTGAATGAGAAGGAAG
>LPNX010730038.1:271671-297541 GCA_001517045.1 Pseudotsuga menziesii | reverse complement strand
ATATATGTATATGCTTGTATTTGATTTTATATAATTTTTTGTTTAATGCAAGTTTATTATTATTTATAATTTAATCTCTCCCATTCCACATGTATAACACTTTGATTTTATATGTATAGTATAGTGGATTTTATGTATAATATTCTTTAATAGTGACACTTTATGGAATTTATATTGTTTTAATGCAACTTTACATATCATATGTATTTAAAATCTCCTTTAGGATAATATTATTTAATGAAAGGTGTGATAGTGGTTCTATGCTTTAATGGTTAATTTATAATTACGTCGTAGGTGTTTTTTCAATGAAAGAAGTTGTCCCAAAAGATTCCTCATCTCCCTAGACATTAAGATCCCAACGTGTGTCGCCTGATTATTGGCGAGTCTAATTGTTAAACTTTCTGGTTATTGTATCCCGTGATCTGGCAGGGACCGAAGAAGGCAGCATGGAGTTGATCAGTTAAGTACACATTCTGAAAATGCTCATGCTTTATTCTGTCTGTTTGCATTCTTTCTGCCAAGTCCATGCTTGTCCTAAACTCGCTCTGTGTTCTTTTTTTTTTGTTCTGGCTCTACATTTGGTGTAGATTAAAGAACCGGAGAGAAAATTCAGGTTATTGCAGCAGGTACCAAATTCAAAACTTACATATACAATATTTTTTTATGGCAACGAAAATATAAAATTGTCAAATTGAGACCTGTCAAGTTCAGACCTCATTGTTTTTTCAACGCAGTTTACAAAGGTTTTTCACACCAATTTGGTATACGCCAACGTCAAAAGTTGGAAATAATATTTTCGACGTTTATTTATTTCAAACTAGGAAACTTCGAAGATCGAAAATGCTGCAAAATCGCATGTTGTGGAATCCGAAATTGGACCATATGGTGTTTTTGCAATCATACCGGTAATTATCGATTTTTAATTTTGTTACGTCACGTCGTGGTTAAATTTCATGGTTCTTATATCCCGTAATCGGGCAGGGACGTAGCATGGACTTTAGGTGCAGAAAACGACCTATCAAGTTCAAACCTCATTATTTTTTTCACGAATTCTTTTTTCACGTAGTTTACATAGTTTTTTCACACCGATTTGGCATACGCCAACGTCAAAAGTCAGAAATACTATTTTCAACATTCATTTATTTGAAAATAGGAAACTTCGGAGATCGAAAAATGTCGTAAATTGCATGTTACAGAATCCAAAATTGGACCATATGGTGTTTCTACAATCATACTGGTAATTACCAATTTTTAATTTTGTTACATCACGTCATGGTTAAATTTCGCGATTCTTATATCCTGTAATCAGGCAGGGACGTAGCATGGACTTTAGGTGCATAAAATGGCGGCATGGAGTTGATCAATTAGGTACACGTTCTGAAAATGCTTAGGATTTAAACTGTCTGTTCATATGGATTTGATCGGTACCATCTTTTTTTCGCCAGGTGGATTGTGTGTTTTCATGACACTTCTATCTGTTGTTGTGCCTGAATGGATTGATTAACCCAATGGATTGATTTTCAATTGCAAATCCTTCTTTCCAGTTGGTGTTTACCATGTTTTTCCGATAGGTATCTTTTGTGTTTTCACTACATTGTTATATGTTTTCCTAAACAACCGGTGTTGGAAATTATTTTTAATTGAGGATTTCGGACAATTTTGCAGTTCATTTCTATCAATTTAGAATATCTCTTGTGAATATTTTTCCCTTGCAAAGATTTTCCAAGTTTCAGTTTATTTGGGTTTATTCTATGTTTTTTCGCAGTGCTTTTGTGCGTTTAGAATCTTAGTTTGGCATCAATTTGGTCATGGTTTTGTTTGACTGCTGGTTCAAGTGATGAAAGACACTTTTCCCATGTCTCTTCATTCATTTTAATGCTTCATCAATGCATTGTTGTTCCATTAATGCAATAAAATTTATCATTTGTGATAAACATGGGGCTTTGTCTTCAATTTTCCTCATCTAATGACGATCTACAAGATCTTCTTACAATATTTCATTTATCACATTCGCTGCTACACCGCCTTTTATTTCTACATATAAAGAGGCCTTCAGGTAATCATTATTTATTACTATTTGTTGTGTTCCATCTATGCTCTGAATTTTCGTCAGAATATTTTGAAGTTTGCTAAATTTGTTAAATTTGCAGGTATTCTAGTAGCTCTTCATTTAGTCTGCTTATTAGATGGTGAAACACCGTTGTTTTGTTTTAATTGAATGTGACTCTTGCTTTGTTGCAAAAATATTGTGGCATGTATTGGTTATGTCATGCCTGTCAATAAAATATTAGCTATTAGTTTTTTTCCCAATTTAAAATGTTCCTTATGATATGGTGAAACACCCTTCCTGTGTTTCAATTAATTCTTAAAATAGGCATAAACTTATCAGAGAAATAACTTTAGCGAAAAAAATAAGAAGGGAAAATAAAGCGTGAAAATTGGGATTTGGAAATCCAAAATATCTGAAATAGGAATACCGACATGTTCCTATTTGAACACATATGATTTCTTGATATGTTGCAAAAAAATTTATCGGAATATAGCATGTTCCTTATTGCTACAAAATACAACATAGATTTCCAAATACCAAAGTGTCAAAAATTGGAAATAGGAATATGGACATTTTTGTATTTGATCACATAGGATTTATGTATATGTCACAAAATCGAATCATTTTTAATCTCACTAAATTTGCATGTATTGCTTACTTCTTCATTTAGTCTGCTTATTAGATGGTGAAACACGGTTGTTGTGTTTTAATTGAATGTTACTCTTGCTTTGTTGATGTGTTTTAATTGAATGTCATGCATGTGAATAAAATGTTAGGTATTAGTTTTTTGCCTAATTTAAAATGTTCCTTATGAGATGGTGAAACACCCTTCCTGTGTTTCAATTGATTTTTACCATGGAAATGTAATTTTGTTAATTTCAAAGTAATTACATATTCAAATAGAAGATTGTCAATTTCCTATTTCCGATTTCCGATTTGAGGATATCGAAAACGATTTCGGATATTTCGGATATTTTTTAATATTTATATAAATATATGGAAATAAATTATCCATGGAGTGATCTGGATTTATGCAGGAACGCAACAGAATACATAAATAACCATAGAAACAAATATGCAGTGGAAATAACACCTCATTTCATTAATCAATAACTGAAACTTGTTTACATACAGAATGGGAATAAACTAGCTAGAGTACTGGTAGCTAATCTCTGAGAAGAGATGTGGAGGCTACATGCCTCTGAAATCTGTGTTACAATGAGGGTCAAAGGCCTATATATTATTGAGAAACAATGGAAACCCTACACATCCAAAAACCTAACCCTAGGAGGTGAAACGCCTTAATGTGGGGCCCCGCTGGGTAACTTGGTACATCAATTTCCTGGGGTCGTAAATGTAGCATACTACCTCCGTTTGACACGCATGATACATCATTAGAAAGATATGTTTAAGGACTAAATCCAGAAATGGAAAATATCAAGTCTAGAATAGACTCATAATTGTCTGACCATTTGATTCCAAAAAAACGTCGTTTAGGGCCTCAAAACAGCTCCGAAAGTTTAGGACCCGAAAACTGCCAAAAATAGTAAATTGTGCTACAATTAAGGAAATTGGAAAACTGAAAGAAATAATGGTGGGGGTCCAAGAGAAATAGGTGGGTGGCCACCAATATCCTCCTGGATCATTCCTTCCCCCTTAGGAAGCAATGGTCCCCATTGTGTTGAGTTCCTCCATGAGATGAGGAAACTTCTGTTGAACTTGGTCCCTGGTGAGCCACTTTCCCTGGTGAAGGAGTTGGCCTACTTTGACAACTCTATATAGTTGTATCTTCTGCTGGTGGGTGTTCTTGATCTGTGTGTCCATAACCCAATCAGTTGTGGCTTGTTCCATGCAGTCGGGGTTTAACTCTATTGGTGTGAGTTGTTCTGCCATGTCTGATGTGTCCAGTAGAGGTGGAAAGTAGGGCCGAAGGAAGTCCACATTGAACACTGGGTGCAGACCAAGGAATGGTGGAATACTGAGCTCAAAGGCATTATTTCCGATAGCCTTGGTGATGTTGTATGGCCCATATCAGAGCAGGTGAAGCTTGTGGTGGGGTCCAGTGAGGCACTCCTTTTGCAAATGTAGCCACACTTTGTCACCCACCTGGAAGTTGTGTTACACCTGATGCTGATCATGTCACTACTTGTACTTAGCATTGGATCTGTCCAATATGTCATGAACCTATTTGAGAATGTGATGAATGCGCTCAATGAAGTTGTTTTCCTTGGAAACTTTAGACTAGATATGAGCTGAATCATCTTGAGTAGCTGCAAATGGCATGGCTACGTCAATGGGACATAGTGGTTGGAATCCCAAGCCCACCTAAAAGGGGCTATGGTTGGTTGAGCTATGGAGGGCTCGATTATAGATGTGTTGTACATAGGGGAGGATATCATCCCATGTGCATGGATGCTTTGAGTTGTACATGCAAAAATGTGAAAGATCATCCTATTGACGACCTCTGTTTGGACATCAGTCTAGGGATGGAAAGCTGTGGAATTTGTGAGCTTGGTGTCTAGAATTAACCATAGGCTATACTAGAATGTACTAGGGAACCTGCTATCCTGGTCTGATATTATAGACTGTGGGATCCCAAAGTGTACCCACACTTATTCAAAGAAGAGTTTAGCAGTGGCTTCTACTGTGATATTCTTCTTGCAGGCCGCCATTATGGCCATCTTTGAGAATATGTCAACGACCACAAACACACAGTCGTTGTTGTGCTTAGTAGAAGGAAGGCCTGACATGTAATCCATGGAGATGGATTCCCAAGGTCGACTAGGGTTAGGCAACAGAGTATAGAGGCCTTTCTTCTTTATGGATGGTTTGGCAATGGCGTAGGAAGTGCAGGATCGGATGTGCTTCCCGATGTCCTGTCGAAGGTTCGGCCAATAGAAATACTTTTGCAATACTGCACTATTTTCTCAACCCCAAAATTCCCAGCGACCCAACTATAGTGCGCTTCCCAAATCATCTTGGCACACTCACTTGAAGGAACACAAAGGTGTCCCATGTGACACAGTAGTACATATTGAAGGTGAAATTTTGGAACTTGGTTTCCCTCCAAAAGCATCTGGTATGTGTGGCTGAATTCTAGATTGCTCTTGTAGGGAAGCGGCCAATCAAATTTCTCGTGCCCACAAGAGTTGAGCACGGTCGTTATCACCATGATTGGTGGTCAGCTGAGGCAGTCTGCAACATTATTGGTGCTTCCCTTCTTGTATTTGATGTTCAAATGAAACTGTTGTAGATATGTGGACCACTTCTGATGGTGATCATTCAGTAACCTCCCTTGTGTCTGCATGAACTGCAGGGCTCGGTGGTCTGTGTGGATGATCATTTCCTTCCCCAAAATGTAATGCTTCCATTGTCGGCAAGCATGTACAATGGAATACATCTCTTTTTCATAAGGGGATATTTTCAGATAGTGTCGAACAGTGTCTCACTGTGATATGCCACTGGATTCCATTTTTGAGTAATAACTGCCCCAATAGAATTGTCAGAGGCATCTGTCTCGATCTCAAATGGTTGTTGCAAGTCTGGTAATGTGAGCACTGGGGATCAGGATAGGCAATGTTTCAATTCTGCAAATGCCTTCTGCTGAGTTTTCGACCAAAATAATTTTTCTTTCGCTCCTCCCTTGGTGACTTGACTCGAGAGCCAAGTGATATGAGAGAATCCCAACATGAACCTACGGTAGAAATTAGCAAGGCCCAGAAAGCTGCGAAGCTCTGTTAGAGTAGTTGGGGCTGGCCAATCCCGAATGACTTGGATCTTGGTTGGATCCACATGTACCCCATGTTAATCAATAATGTATCCTAGATACTGAACCTGGGCAATGCCAAAAGTGCACTTGTCCAAATTGGCACACAACTTGTGTTGCCGCAATGTTTGGAGGGCCTGTCGGATGTGGTGGAGGTGCTCTTCCCAAGTCTAGCTGAAGATCATGATGTCATCCAAGTACACTACTACAAATGAGTTGGTGAATGGCTGCAAGGTGTCATCTATCAGTCTCATGAAGGTTGCAGGAGAATTTGTCATCCCAAAAGGCATGACCAACCATTCGAAAAGACCCTCCTTGACTTTGAAGGCAGTCTTCCACACATCGCTCGGTTCGATCAGTACCTGGTGATACCCAAACTTTAAGTCGATATTGCTAAAATATTTCTCCCCTTTAAGCTATTCCAGGAGTTCATCAATCCATGGGATCGGGTACCTATTCTGGACAGTGATCTTGTTCAGTGCCCAATAGTCAATACAAAGTCTCCAAGTCCCATCCTTCTTCTGTACCAACATGATCGGGATCCCACAGGGTGATGAACTTGGCTAGATGTGACCCTTCTGCAGCAGCTCCTAAATTTTCCTCTTGATTTCATCATTCTCCAGAATAGAGTGGCGATAGATTGGTCCATTGGGAAGTGGTGCACCTAGGGTCAGATCAATGGGGTGCTTGACCTGACAGTGGAGAGGCACCTCGGTGGGTGAGGTGAATATGTCCCGGTACTCCTCCACAACCTTGTCCATTTGTTGTTGCACTACTACATTTCAATCCAAAATCCGACGGCGCGTGGATTTGTTTTTTTAAACCTACCAAAAATCACAAAGATAAAAAAAAAATTTGAAAAAGTGGCCATAAGCGTCGCTTAAGTGACGACTAGTCTCATAAGCGTCGCTTAAGCGATGGCTAGCCTCATAAGCGTCGCTTAAGCAACGACACCTTGAGTGAGTGGAAACTATCCTACCTAGAAAAAAATTGATTTCGATACGTAATTATTGAAAGGGTTTTTATACTATTGAAAAATTCCTTTGGACATGCACATTTTCATATTAGAATTTGCATATCTAACCTTAATAAGGGTGATCATACTAATGAGATATATCAATGGAAGGATATTAAGATTGCAATACACATGGAGGGAAACATTAAATTATACTGGGAAAGGTTAATACAAATTATTAAGAGCAATTATGTCAATCAAGGTTGAAACCTTACAAAAGACACTTTCAACATGTGAGTTTCCCAGATTGTGTGAGAATGTACTTACAAAAGTATTGTAAGTAATAAAGAAAAAGGATGGTATATAAATTTTCCTAAAAGGATGTCCATGATACTATGAAACCAAAAATGCCTCAAAGGATTGCAAGAGGTTTTGATAGTAGGCACATAACCACTGGTCCAATGATTGCAAAAGATAGAAGATGGGTTTACAAAAAAGGTAATAAAATGCCTCCTCCATGGAGGTTCACCAAAAAAGACAATCACAAAATGGTGTCTAGCCATAACCACAGACATGATTTCTTCTTAGATTGCAAGCCTTCAAAAATCCAACCCTCCAATATAAAGAGGATGGCCAAGAAACTAGCATACAAACTAGCAAACAGAGGGATTTACTGCAAACACTCTAACATGGATAAAGATTGGGAAACCATGCAGGACAATGATCTCAAATGAGATTGTCTTAGGATTAATGGAGATGATTTCACCAACTTGCATGCGATGTTTGTGAGATGACTTGACCTCCCTGTACACTCACATTGAAATTGAAGAACAAGGATTGAAGTATTATCATGATTGGTTTGAAGGGTTTAGGACTTTCTTGGGGCATGGTAGACCTTTTCTCTGCACAATTTTTTTAAAGACTAGTGAAAATTTCAAAACACACTTTGGAAAATAATAGAGAACAATATCAAGGAAACAATTCAAGTAGTTGAGGGAAAAAATATAGAAGAATCATGCCCAAGCAATGGTCATAAATTTTGTGACTATTTGGGAATCAAACTCCACCCTCATAAACATAGACTCTATCAAACAACCATCAAGAGCAAGAGCCTTGAGAATTTGTCTCCACCCCCTCTAAACTTAGTCAAACTAAAATTTGATGCAACTTCCAAAGGAAACCTAGGCCCGCGAGCATCAAGAGAGTATTCAGATATTGTAATAAAACCATTATTAGAATCGACATTGGGATGCGGGGCACATACATTGACAATTTAGCTTAATTGCAATCTTTAGAAGAGGGAGTCCATCTAGAAACATAACATAACTACAACTTGAATTTGGAGAGAGATTATCAAATATTATAAAAGTAATAAAATGCCTCCTCCATGGAGGTTCTCCAAAAAATACAATCACAAAATGGTGTCTAGCCATAACCACAGACATGATTTCTTATTAGATTGCAAGCCTTCAAAAATCCAACCCTCCAATATAAAGAGGATGGCCAAGAAACTAGCATACAAACTAGCAAACAGAGGGATTTACTGCAAACACTCTAACATGGATAAAGATTGGGAAACCATGCAAGACAATGATCTCAAATGAGATTGTCTTAGGATTAATGGAGATGATTTCACCAACTTGCATGCGATGTTTGTGAGATGACTTGACCTCCCTGTACACTCACATTGAAATTGAAGAACAAGCATTGAAGTATTATCATGATTGGTTTGAAGGGTTTTGGACTTTCTTGGGGTATGGTAGAAGTTTAGGTGCCTTTTAGGGGGTGTTCAAGGATAATTTATTTATTAAAATATATGAAAATATCACATAAAATATAACATTGTGAAATCCCAAACTATGATATAATATAACAAATTGAGTATGTAACAACCGGGCACATCGTGATCTAATTTGTCTGCAATGTATTCGTCATTAGAGTGAATTTCATTTAGTTTGAAAAAAATATTTCAACTTTGTGTGAGTGACAAACACAGAGGGAAGGGGGCGAGAGATCAGAAGAATTTTAGGGCGAAATGAGGTAAAACGATTTGATGGGCAGGCATACACAATAAAATTCCGACCTGGGTAATTCTAGATTTTGATGTTTTGGATTAAATCTGATTGTATATGTTTTGGTACATATACATAATGACAGCGACAGAGGGTCGATAATGAGGGAACCTGTTGTGGATCCGATTGCATTTCTAGCGGTGGAACGCTTATATGAAAGGTGGGTTTTTCTCAGAATGGTGATTAAACTTTCTCTTCTGATTGTTTAGCAAGTGGTAGGGTTTTGAATTTTGGAAAACAGGCCGGCTTTTGGGATATCTGGAGCTTTCTATAGTTAGTCAAGGATTTTGACTATGGCCGGCTATTGGATTTTGGGGCATTTGGAGAAGAGGCGAGGAGAGATTTTGGATTTGTTAACAGAGAGATCGGTTGGTGCTGGATCCGCTTGGGATCAGATATGCCTTCCTATGCTGATTTGGATAGACAGATAGAGCAACTGTTGGAATGCAAATATTTATCCGAGGCTGAGGTAAAGAGTCTGTGTGAACACGCCAATGTGGAAATCAGGGGTTGTTGTCTGTGAGCCAGTTACCTCTTGATATGGATAGGTCTCTACACCCCAAGATCAGGGATCGCACATTTCTTTTGCAAGGAGAACATGTACATGCCAGTATTCAGAAGGTAAGCCAAATACTGATCTATGGAATATTCATAATCATCTTGGAATCTAGCGCTGCTATATATTTTATGATGCTAATTGTATGCTTCTAATGCAAACATGTCAACTTCAGGTTCCAGCCTTAGTGCTGGATTGCGAGCCCAACATTAACTTCAGCAGAGACATCGAAGCAAAGCAAGGGTATGAAAATTTTCACTGATTTGGTGTTTATGATTACATTATGGAATAAAATATTTGACATAAAGGAAAAGAATCTTTTGACCTCTTTAAGAATTGAATTGCTTATAATAAACATGTTTAAGGTAGGTTTTTTCTTGCATATTTGGTTTGGTGATCCCAAAGATAAATGTTTGAGGGGAAAGATGGAAGATTTTTGTCCTATTATGTTTGTCTTATTCACAACTACCAGACAGAGTGGAGTGCCATACACATGGGCAGGACTAGGATAGCTTGATCTATTGAAGTGGCAAGCCTTGGGTTGTATGCCATGACATGCAGCAATGCTTAGTTATTGTAAAATTAAGCTTCATCTGGTGATGAGAAGTAGAGGAATTTGTTAAGCAAGCTCTTGGAATAGGGCACTGATGGAATTTGATGATCCATTTAATTTGTTACATGTGGTAGTGATACACACAGTTCTTTATCCAATGCATCAGTCTGATCACATCCCACTTGCTCCATAATAGCTGTCACTTCATCCATTGTTCTCAAACGTATTTTTGTTGGAGGGGAGAAACAGAAGGAACAATACAACCCAACCCCAAAATGATTTGGTAACTTTAAATCTAGTGTAATGTAGCTCTACCTCTATCAACCGTTATAAAAATAATTTATTAGTGAATATAACTTCCCACAAATCAATAAATAACACTTTGTTTGTTTCTCATTTTCTTATCCCAAGCCATCATCCATGGTTATTGTATATAACAATATATCTCTGTAAAAGTGAATCTCATGTGATTACATCTTAGCCCAAAGTTTAATGAAAAGGATGCAAACAAGATAATCATAATCCTTCCTACTGTGCATATTTTAGTCATCAAATATAATACATTTCTATTCAATAAGAATGCTTACTAATGGGACCCCTGCCTCCTCTGGTCAAGTTAACGCAAAAAGGTGAAAAGTCAATTATTGTGACTTGCAACTCTTTGCAAATTTTTTCTTCTAGTTGGACCAAAACTTTGGTCAACGTTGCCCTTGACCAGTTGAGCTGGTCTGAACTGCCCTTTTTGGCTGATCTGGTACCAAATTGGCTTGCTAGTCTAGTTTAACTGGTTTGGGGGCTTATGGGTATGGATTGGCTGGTCCTGATAAACTATTATCCATCCCCACAAGGACACGGAATACTTGTTCTTGGCACTGCAAATAATTGCAAGTGTTTTCTTCTAGTTGGACCAAAATTTTGGTCAACGTTGCTCTTGACCAGTTCACAGTGGGAGTTGGTCTGAACTGCCCTTTTTGGCACATCTGGTACCAAATTGGCTTGCTAGTCTAGTTTAACTGGTTTGGATGCTTATGGGTATGGATTGGAATGGATTGGTTGGTCCTGATAAATTATTATCCGTCCCCACAAGGACACAGAATACTTGTTCTTGGAACAGCTTTGTTCGACAGTCCACTTTGGACTCATAGACTTGTACCACTAGATTCTTTACATCGGCCTTTAATATTAGGAGAGTTTCAACTTCTTGTCTGTGAGTTCCTCCGAGTGTCACCCAACCAAGGCCTCTCTACCCTGGGCACCGCCCAAAGGACATCATCATGAAATGCATTGAAGGCTTCAGAATTCTTAGTGATTGATGTAGTGACATATACTTCATATTCCCCACTATATTCTTTGTCATCTCTTTCTAATGATAGATATTAAAGACACATATTTGCTTTCTTTTTTTTTGCACTTGTTATTTATTTTCTAGCATTCTAGAGTAGTCATTTTCCCTCATACAGATTGCTACATTTGTTTATACTTTTTAGTCCCAATGACCTACTCTTTTGGTCATTTATGGACATTAACAAAATGATCTTATTTTCTCTTATTTGGTAGAGGCCTTCAAGATCAGTAAAACCATAGATAGAATCTGAAATATTTTCAATCACCCACTACAATGCATTTCAGGACAGATAATCACATGTGTGTTCTATCTGGATCTTTACATAATGGAGTTGGACTAATTGACAAGCTAACACTCTGCACACAGGCATTCTACCATGCACCTAAGGACGGACTGTTTGACCCTTTTTGGGTTGTCAATGGTCTTTGAGAATGAGTACAGTTTTCAAGTGAATAAACGAATATAAAATTAGTAGTGACTAACAACCCAAGTACTTGTCTTAAAATAAGAGTGAGACTTCTAGATACCATGACACCTCCTAACTCACCATGTTAGAAGATTTTGAAGTCATTTTTAGAGAACATTGTAGCCTTGAGCATTCAAAATTGAGTAAAACAATTATTCATTGGGGATCATCTTGCAAATTATAGTAAAAGTATGTAGGTCACTGCCATGCTTGTCACATCTACTATACATGAATCAGATATTTAAAAATATTTGAGCTCACTATGAAAGTTCATATCACTTGAGTATACCTTGTACATGTGTAACATTCCGTATGCAATTGTAGACAAGTATCTATCCTATCCAATTTTTGCTTATGGCTCTGATGACCTATTTTTCTACTAACACAATCCCTCAAATACTAATATATGTCAGCCCAGTCCTTCCATCCTTTCTGGACAATTAGAGGTCCCAGGAAACTCACTATCCCTTTTTTCCACCCTGCCGCTTCCCCCCAGAGAAAGGGTCAAAGAATAATCTTCTACTGCCAGTATCCTGCACTAAGAAATAAACAAGAAGAGTTAAAACATGAATTGTAGCTAGGTTTCTAACCATGATGATGATTTTGCTTGCAAAGTGAACATCTTTGCATGCCCATTTTTAAAGCTTTTTTTCCATTTTGTGCAAAAATTGATCCCAAATAATGTTTACAGGTACATCAAATTTCAAAAGGGAATTATGGTTGGATTTGTTTTTGTTTGATGTTAAGCCACACTTGAAATCCTTATTGCTCTATGATGAATGCCCATACTTTCCTCTCTCATAATAGCTCTAGCAGCTTTTGCAAAAATGTTAAGGCAGCAAATTGCTTTGTACCTTTAACAGAGTTACAAGATATGTTTGGAGTGAGAGCTGAGTCATAAGCAAAATGGATGTTAAGTAACTGCTCATCAGCAAGAAGTGAGTTCCCCAAATTTGTTCCAGAACTCAACAACTCCAAGAAGATATCATAGAGCATTGACTGTAATAACATACAAATAAGGGGCCAGAGGCAACTCCCATCTGATGGGAATGATGAAGCAGAGATGTTGCTGATAGTTGTCCATTGACACAAACTAGTAGAGGCATTTGAAGAAATGGTTGTGACCGCTTCAGTAAAGAAAACTTCAAGAATCCAGCCATTAGAGCATATTGATGATGGAATCCCACTAAATTTTGTTTTATGCCTTGTGAAAATCATAACGACCTTTTGACTAGGCTTCCTTTGCCCAGTCAAGACTTGCCTAGGAGTAATAAAATTATCGAGGATGAAATGGCCTTTGAGAAACCTTGTTTGCTTAGGTCGAACACTTTGGGCAGCTGTATGTTTTATTCAAGTAGCCACATTAAGCAAAGTTATAGGCTGCTGACCACTCAGTTTGCTTTCATGTTCCTTTAGATATCAACATAATAAGATCTGCATTTACTTGTTCCCCAGTGTGGCCTTGTGTCCAAAGCCTCTTGGCACATCCACATAAAGCATGTTTCTATCAATTGTTAGTTGTTGCGAGGGCTTAAATTTTAAAATCAGAGGAAAATTCATTGAAAGTGATATAGTTTTTCAATCTGCGAGTATAAACATTCATGCAACCATAGGAGTGAATGGACTAGTATTTATGCAAGGCAGGACACTATGGGACAGTCTAATGTCCTGTGGCATATTCATAGCATCTAATGGAAATGCATCAAAGACCATTTTTAACAATGTACATAACGACTTCCCTTGTCAGAGATGCTTGGGACTGGATGCAAGTTAAAGTGACCTTTGGTAGCTTTGTAAATGTTATTTATAAACCCCATTTTGCTACTGAAAAGGATTTTGAGAGAAAGAAAGCAGCTATCTCCAGAAAATCCCCTTGGTATAAGTTCTGAAATTTCTTTAGAGGGCACAAACCTCACCCTGAGCCACATTATCAAGTTTGATGTATTGTTTTACCTTAAGAATATTCATGAGTTTATTCCTGAAAATTGCAAGGAAACTTATTCTATTCTCTGGAGTATGGGTTGTGCAGTCAAGTTCACCCTTGCAAATGAGATTGTTTGGGAGGTGGTAATAACCAGCTGAATGGAGTTTTGTGTCTCTCAGGTGCCAGTCACCTAATTTTTATCTTGAGGCTGTCAGGTACATGCTTAGAATTTAGCACAGGGTTGCAATTTCCTTGTGCCAATTTGGTGCCTTGCTAATACTGATGGCCTATAAATCCAGGTATGTGTGGGGGCAGCCATCTCCTAGTATGATGCCTCATTCCTTCCTGACTGAAACATTATTTTTCTCGTAGAACTTGAAAATCTATGTGATTTTGGGTGTTGATTCAAACCCTTACTCTACAGCAGGCCCTAAAGGGAAGCCACAATTTATAGATACTTTAATTACTAGATGTCACTCTCACTGGGTCTCAAAGGCTCAAACTCTGGTCTGTTTGCTTGTTACCAGTTATCCAGGAACTATACCTTAGCCTTCCATGTCTTTTTATGAGGCTATGATTAATTCCTTTTATCTGCTAACCCTGATATGGGGCCATTGCTTGATGCGGGACAGTCGTGGCTGAGCCCAAAAATAAAGGAACTTCACACACACATTGAGCAGGGATACAAAGTACAGATTCAAATAAAAATGATATTCTCTTGATAACCAACCCCTTTCCTTCACACTATGCTCTTTGTATAATGTTTGAAGCTGAGAGAGTATATCTAGAATGATATTTTCCAGCTGTGATAGCTCCCCTGTATGGCCAAAATGAACATTATGGCGCAGAAACCATATGAAATGAAATGACACAAAACTATAACCAAACAGATTTAAATTATATATAAGAAATTAAAGCATCAGATTAAGTAGGTCTAATATATGAATTACAATATGGCCATAATAAAAGGCTTATAGTCTAGGTAAAATTTAAATTTTATTTAAGAAAACAAATTGTAAATATAATTTGTTGAAAGTTGAATGTTTGAAAATACCTATAGCTGATTGAGCAGTATATCCTAGCAGCATTTTTTCCATCCATGAAGCCAAAGAAGATGAATCCATCAATAAGAACTTTTCTTGCAAGGTGTGTTTCAAGTTAATATAACTCGGATCACCTGTTAAAAGATTAACAAACAGCTGTAGCACCTTCGTATGCACTGACTCGTTATGGTATCCATCCAAAGCATCAATTAAAGGAAAAAAGTTACCATTGCCTCCAAGAAATTCCCGGAACTTGTTGTATTGGTTCAACATCAATGAGTCCTCAGTGTTCCCCAAATAAAACTTAGGCAAAATGACTTTACTAGGATCCGTTCTCAGGCATTCCACCATATCAGTTGCACTTGTAAGTAGATGCTCTTTAATAGATAAGTTAACCTCCTTGCTTGAGTTCATTTCTTTTACCAGGCTTTCCATGTTCTTCAGCAAAAATAGATCACTATACATACATCTCTCTTCTATAGAGGGAATTAAATTATTGAACAGGATTCTACATTTATCATGTATACCCTCAAATAGCCTGTCAAACTTTATGGTCATTATGACCTCAAGCAAACTATTGAAGGTGAAATGTAAGACAAAGTTATGCTCTTGAAATTTATGGAATGGCTTGGTAATTCATCTCAGACCAATATTTGAAAATTGTGTAAAGGATTTCATGATCTTTGGAGTCAATTTGTGGTATTCATTTTTCTTTCAATTGTGTGACAAGTGGAGTATAAATTGGATGCAGGTTTATCATCCTGTTGATGGGCGTGTTTCACGAAGCCCGCAACGGGGGACACGACCCAGACCAGGATCCTTAGGGAAGGCTCCGAGCTGTTTGGGATAGTCGTTCCCGACAGGTTTAAAGGCTCTGTTAGCCTAAGAGTCAGAAATACTTATGACAAAATTTAATGCTACTGATTGTTAGTCAAACCTATCTTTATGATTTACACAAGTTAATTCAGGTTATATGTTACAAGATATTAGACTATCAAGTTTAATTAACTTAAATCTGATGAAGTGTAAATACAGAAAAATAAATACACACACAGTTAATATTTTACAAAGACATGTTATCTACACCTTGTACAATAACTACAACGAGAATGATCTGACTGTAATTCATAGAGAGGGATCTAGTTCAAATAGGATTTTTCAAATAATATAATTTGCAGAAACTAAACAACATATTATGCTATCCTACTTCCTATCCTCATCAGGAGCGGTAAAACAATTAACCTGTAATCGACTTATGCCAATAAAACTACTGCATGAACAAACATGATAATATTTAAAGAAATTTAAACGTTAACAGATCATACAATAGCCATTACATATTACATAAATGATGATACCGATCATTAATCACATAATATGACGTATCAGCAAAATCGAAAACATTAAAATCGATAATGATATAAAAGATGTACATTCGCAAAATTCTGTAGAGAATTATCACAAACATATCTAAAATAGAAAAGTAACTACAAGACTAACAGATATCCAAAATATATGCAAAGTATACAAACTCAAACATATATTAAAATATCACCAGTTCAAGATGTCATGGCTGCAGACAGAAAGCTGTCCAAAGTCACAGGTATTTTAAACTCCATTCTTGTTTTCCCCTTTTCCATCCAAAATCGACCCCTATTTCCCTCGACTGTCTATCCTTAAATACATGTTTTTTTCAAAAATAAACATCCTAAAACATAGAGATCGCCCAGATTGAATCATACAACTAATTCCCATTAAAAATGACAAGTGTAACGTGTCATTTTTAAATAAAAGTAAAACACTGTGAAAAAATAACGATTCGATCCATGAGAATCGAAACAATACCTGAAAAGCCTGGAAATGGATTTGTTCCAATTGATGGGGGATATTATCCAAAAATAAACAGTCCTCAAAACCTGGGCGTACACAGCCACCATATCACCTGCAGTAAATCAAGTAATAAAATTAAAACCATAAACACACATCGAAATAACAAATGCTTAAATAACAAACAGAAAGTAAAATAAATCAATACCTGATCATCAAAATTCAAAATTGAACCCAACAGCAAATAGATCCAGCATAGTCACAAATTAACCGGCGCATTAAAGACTTGAATGTTAACCCCACTAGACTGACTCGGTGATGGAGTTCTGAATTGCATGAGTGCGATCTGAGCATTGAGCTCATGCACCTTCTCATCATTCTTATCATTTTCATCCTGAAGCTTAAGAACTCGCTGTATCAATTTATTTTTATGATTCCTCAAGCGAACAATCTGTTGATCACTCACCTCTACTTTCTTCTTTAACATAACATTTTCAGATTTCATTAAGTCACGGTTCGCTGCTATTTCACCTACCCTATCTTCCATGCTACGAATTTTATCCAACAGGCGATTAATAAACAAGGGATGAGCCATGTCTGCGACACAATAAAAACCAGGCAAATTCGTGTGCACAGACTTTTCTTTGACCGACGAATTAATAACAGCACCCACACGCACCTCTTTGTCGAGCACAAGGATGTCCTCATCAACCACGGGAGGAATCTCCTTGACAGGCTTCGAACCAACTTCAGGCTGAACGACAGTATCATCAATAGGTGAAGAGGTATCAAGCTCTTCCTCATCTAAAACAATAGTTTCCACCTGAACCTTATCCAGAATAGGGGTTTTGACAGAATTAGCTCTCGCCATGCTTCTGGTGAATCTAGCTGTCAACCTGGCTTAAGGTTTATCCCGTCCACGACCGTGAATCTTATCTGTATAATTTTGTGGGGTTGTTGGTGACAGAGATGAGGCTGTCCTAACAAGCTTAGAACCTAGAGGAGTATGAGTACTATTCACAGGATTAGCCGTAGGCTCTTTGCAGGGTTGAGGACTCATACGGCGAGGGCTCGACAAAGGTTTGCGTGGAGGAAGGACTGACACTAAACTTGAATCTCTGTGCTTGTTACAATCATCAGGATTGTCGAACATGCAGTGACAAAATGAGGAAAAACCATTTGACTCTACAAATTCATCCTAGGACCGACCCGACTTCAATAACTCATTATCAATCAGCATACGAACCAAACCATGATGAAAGAGGCTGTGACTGACGTGTTTAGGGCCTTTCTTAATCGCATTGGACATTTTGAACAAGATATGTAAAAGATAGTAAGGTAAATTTAACGGAAACCCTATAAAAACAGACATGAGCTGAAGGTGGTATAGATACGCTGATGATAACCGGCCTTCGCAGATCAAGTATCAATGAATCAAATCAAGGACGGGACACCGTTCTTTCAGGAAATACTTACGTGCCACCCCAGTTCGAAAAGAGACCTCCTGAGCAGGGTTTTTTAACAGCTGTCTCCATTCTGTTATAAACATTTTCTGATACTTGAACCATCTCTGACCAGTCAAGGAAAAACCTGTTGCAGCTGCTATCGACCTTTCATCAACCCGGAACCGAAGATCCCCAACTTCTGCTTGAAAATCGACCAGGGAGAGAGAAAAAACCCTAGTAACTTCAGGGTTAGAGTCGGAGAATTTTTCGAAGAACGACATCCACCCTACATCCTTAATCCTCTGTGAGAGTTCAGGGTTCGAATTTAACAAGGTCATCTCGCAGGGTTCAACCCTCACGACAGGAGCCATCACGGGTCGATTACAAATGTGTAACCGCACGCAAAATAGGTACCAGAGCTCGGAGAGAGAGAAAACACGAGACCGTGAGCACTTAGAATCAAGGCTAAGCAAAACCAGGTGAGGAACAGGATAAGCCATGCATAAACGCAGGCTATACTTCTGCGGGTTTGGCATGACCGAAGGCATCAGCACTTGGAGTGGTAATCAATTGAGGGCATAAACGACGGTCGAAGACTCTAGATGGCTGATATTACCATGATTTATCCTGACTTAAATGATGGGAGCCTCTTGGCTGTACGCAGACCAGGTGTTCTAATGACAAGGAACCACGACACAGGATACGTACCAACACTTAAACACGATGGATAGTTCAAGTACCAGTGTCATGATAGCATACTGGTTTCACAATAAGTGAATCAAGGTATAGGCTATGAAATAAATAAACCCGACGATAACCATAATACATGCAATCCCTACCATGGATTCGACCTACGCTTAAAGATGGCGGATTAAATGATCATAATTACAAACCATTACATCAAGGATCAACTTTGCAAAACATACCATATAATGATGATTGGCATAGATTTTAGTGATAATGTCGACAATGGTTCGAGAACTTAGGCTATGTCGGGAATGGTTTGTAATACATGTGGCTTACGTACACTAGGTTTTGACCAACATCACCACAAACTAACCATTGATAACCTTCGAATAACAAAATCAACATAATCAATTCATAATGTTATGGATTAATTTCTAGATTAGGATAAATCGAAGGATATAGAAATCATTAGTATTTATCCTTAATTTCAACCCAAAAACAAATAATAATCATTAGTGATGATTTTGTTAAATATCCTATAGTTGCAAAGGTTTCCTTAAAAACAACGAATTTCTCCAATTCAGTAGCTGACAGAATGGCATTGTTTCAGTAGCTGTAATTCCTCTTTATTTTGCATTGAGAAATTCAGACATTTCATCTAACAAAATGGGATTTTGTTAGATGAAATAATTTTTTGTAAAGGCTGTTGAGCTAGGGCACAACAAATGGCGACAAGCTGGGTGGAACAGTTATCTCTGCCTCTTAACCTGAAATCATGCACATGGAGAAATTAAATCCTTAATACAAGCCATTATACAAAGATCACTATTTTAACATCTCAAACAAATTCAAGTATTTCACAGTTCTAAAACTTACGAGAAAATTACAGTTTCAGCGATTTGTTTGATAGCATCAAGTCTCAAACAGAAATTAGTCCTCAAAGAGTAAGACAGTAAATGGCTCAGTTTTAAGGATAAAATCTCAATACCACAAGCATGGCCCTGCTGCCAGCAGGCGTTCATAGCCTCGACAGGGTTGCTTCTAAATCCTCAGAATGCGAGTATCCTATCTGCTAGTTATATATGTACAATTATGGTCGGAAGAAACTGTTACCACTGTTTTCTTTTAATTTATTTCTCATGAAGGCCATGGTTCAGGCTTGGTAACCAGATAGTAACCATGTCAGTCACCAGTCTGCATTAAAGTAAAATGAACCGGCTCGTGATGTGACCTTTCACCCCTCAGAGTTTTCCGTCCAAGGGTCATTGCCCAGGCTTGGTGACCGGAGACGACAATGTTACTGGAAGCAAACCTATGATCCTGAGCAGATCAGCTCATGATGAGACTTTCTGTCCTTCAGATTTTTGCATATGTCCAAGTCCATCCTTGTTCAGAACGTAATTATTATTAATCTCAAATGAGATTAGCTTAGCAGATAGGGAGGCGAATCTGATCCTCTTTATGAGAAGAAATGGCGTAAAAGATCTAAATAAATAACTTTACCAAGTACTGTCCCAATCCCGTTGGGAAAATCTTTGCAGAGACCGATATACTTAATTAATTTTAACATGGTTTAGCTTTTTCTGGTAGAATCTAGAACAATGAAAACACCATTCTCTGTTCAAGAAACCAAGACAGAATGACCTTTTCCAGGATAATAATGTCTTTTGTGCATAACTTACAGATTAATGACAGAACTTAAAATGAGCCATCAGTTCAAGATTTGATGAATTTACCAGGTTCATAACACACAAACAAAGCAGAAAATCAATCAAAAGAACAATGAAATAAAATGCATCAAGCAAACACACCACATAGGTATATACAGGGTGATCCCTTGAGGGGGATCAGCAAAAATATCTCTTGATTAGGTGACCATTTACTGGAAGGTTATCAATGTCACCTTCCAATGTTTGTAGCCTGAAAGTACTAGGACCAAGTTTTTCTGTAATAATAAATGGCCCTAGCCACAGGCATTGGAACTTTGTGTGTTTTCCTTTATCTTCGTGTTCCTTATCCCATTTCAAGACTAAGTCACCTACTTCCAAATCCCGACTAACCGACTTCCTGAGGTCAAACCACCGCTTCACAGTCTGCTGATGTTTCTCAAATTTTTTCCTAGCCAACTCCCTATCTTCTTCCAGTTTCTGCAAGGTGTTAATTCGATGCTCCATGGCGGAACAAGGTATCTCCTGCACCGACTGGGAAAGCTGTAAGGAGGGTAAGAACAAATGAGGGGGTAAGATGGCTTCCTTACCATACACCAGGAAAAAGGGAGAGTTTCCTATAGCAGCTTTGGGAGTTACCCTGTCGGCCCACAAAGCATTTGATAGAGCAGTATGCCAATTCCTATGATGGTTAGCCACAGTACGTTTCAGAATCTTGATCAGATTTTTATTAGAGGATTCTGCTAACCCATTACCCTGAGGGTAATAATTAGCTGAATATTTCAACTTTATACCCCTATCCAATGCATACTCAGTTAATTTTGCAGAGGAAAAATAAGTTGCATTATCAAATATTAAAGACTCTAGAACACCGAATCTGGTAATAATAAAAGAATCAAGGAAAGATATCACTTGTTCGGAAATTACTACCCTCAATGGGATGGATTCAACCCATCTCGTGAAGTAGTCTGTGGCTGTCAGAATGTATTTATGTTGTAGTGAAGAGGGTGGTGTGATTGGGCCAACAATATCCAGACCCCATTGCTGAAATGGGACTTCGATGATAACCGGCTGGAGGGGTAATGCTGCCTTTTTCAGTCTGCCTCCTGCTCTCTGACACTCTTGGCACTTCCTGGCGAAAGAATATGCGTCTTTAAACAATGTGGGCCAGTAGTACCCAGCTTTAAGTATCTTATGAGTAGTAGTTTCTCCGCTGAAATGTCCTCCAACTGGTCCTGCATGTAATTGAGATAACACATCATCAGCCTCATGTTTTTCTAGACAACGAAGGAGAACCCCTTCGAAATTCTTTCTAAACAAAATATTATCAATAAGCTGATAAGGTGTAGATTTTAATCTTAAAGATATCTTATGACGTGGGTCTAAATGTTCAGGGGCGGTCCCATGCAATAAGAAGAACTTAATATCGTCATACCAAGAATTAGGAGGAGTGGAGAGCGGAAAAACTTCCCTTTCAAATAAAGAAGGTTCGCTAAAGAAGTGCAGATCAGGATCAGAATTGTCCACGGACCCAGCTGCTAGTTTGCAAAGTCCTTGCCCCCTGACAATATTTAAAGGTTTTATTTCCAGGTCGTATTCCTGAAGTGTTGTGACCCAATGTGCTCTTTTTTCACCAAGATCCTTCTGTACCAAGAGGTTTCTAACTGTAGAATATGGTACAATGACTTTGGTGTGGGACTTTAGTAAGTAAGGCCTGAAATGTTTAACAGATTTGAAAACAGTGAAAGCTTGCATGTCTACTTCTGGGTATTTTAATTCTGCACCGTTGAGACCAGAACTCGTAAAAGCGATAGGAGCTTCATTATTTTCCTGGTTTTTCTGTGTCAGAACAGCAGCATAAGAAGAATCAGAAGCAAACGTATACAAAATGAAAGGTTTGGAAAAATCTAGGCTAGTTAGAGTGGGAGCTTCAGCAATAGCTTTTAAGATGTCATGAAAAGATTGCTTCTCATCAGTGTTCCATTTAAACTCAGCATCCTTTCTTATCATTTTCTGAAGCGGCCGAACAATTTCCGTAAACCCAGGAATAAATCTAGAAACAAAATTTATCTTTCCAAGAAACGACTGCATGGACTTCTTTGAGTGGGGCATCGAAATCTGGGATATGGCACGGGTGCGTTCTGGGTCAATATTGATGCCTTGTTTAGAAACGACAAAACCCAGCAACTTACCTTCTGTTACTGAAAAGATAGACTTCTTAGGGTTTAAAGAAATCCCATACTTCCTGCAACGCTCAAAGACTCTCCTGAGATGAGTTAAATGATCAGTTCTATTCTTTGAAAAGACGGTAACATCATCAAGATAAACAACGACAAACTTACCAATCATACCTCTGAAGGCGATGTCCATTGCCCTCTGAAATGTTGCTCTGGCATTTATGAGACCAAATGGCATTTTCCTATACGCATAGGTTCCCCAAGGCGTCCTAAAAGTTGTCTTCAACTGGTCAGCTTTAGATACCAACACTTGGTTGTATCCTGAAAAACCGTCTAGTAGTGAAAACATTTCGGATCCAGAGACCTGTTGCAAGATTTTCTCCATCGTAGGAACAGGATAATTGTCTTTATCAGAAACCTTATTCAGGTTTTGGAAGTCGACACATAACCTGATGTCACCATTTTTCTTCCTCACAGGTACAAGATTTGCTACCCAATGTGCATGCCGAACAGGGAAAATTATTCTGGCGGAAAGGAGTTTATTTAGCTCCTTCTTGACAGCTAGTTCTAGGTTGGGGTGCATTTTCCTCAATTTTTGTTGAAAAGGCTTGGCCTCCAGTTTCATAGGAATGACATGTTGCATGATATTAGGGTCGAATGTATTCAGGTCATCATATGTCCATGCAAATATGTCTCTAAATTATTTGAAGAGTTTAACAAAGGATGCTTTTTCCTGGGCAGTACATGTACTGCCCAGATTTACACATTGAGGGTTTTGCTCAGTTCCTAGGTTCACAATGTCAGATTGCATGATGGAGCTATTAGTTTTACAATTCCTTGCAGCCTTAAATTTATCCTTTAAGTCATAGAATTTCTCAAGTTTGATTACTAACCTGGGAAGAGCACTAACCTGATTGAGAGATTCCTGAATTGAACAGGGTTTATGGATTACCGCAAAATTGTGTAGATCCTCATCGTGAGTCATCTCGTCCAAAATCGCATCCTTGAAAGTATCTTTAAAAGTTAGAAAATCGATCAATTGCTGGTCGTCATTGAAGACTCTCCAATTTTCTACGTTGTCAGGTATAGAAGGTCTGAACAGCAATTCAACCGAGAAAGCATCAGTAAGGATTCCTTCAGATGGAATCAATCTTGAAGCAACATTAGCTAAAAGATCAGCTTCCTGATTTAGATAACGAGGGATGGAACTTATGTTAAATGCTTCAAATGCTAATAGTAAATTCCATACCTCAGCTTGATAATTCCTCAAGTGTCCAGCTATGCAGTGTATTGTATTACGTACCTGACGAACAATGATCTCAGAATCTCCTAAAACTACCAAGGCTTTGGCTCCCAAGTCAATCGCTTTCTTCATCCCTTGGATGAGGGCTTCGTATTCAGTGATGTTATTGGTGCAATCAAATTCTAATCTGCAAGCAATGAAGTATCTTTTACCATAAGGATCAATCAGTAAGCACCCTGCACCAGCTCCTTCTTTTGACTTGGAACCGTCAAAGTAAAGAGACCAACAACCGTCATTGAGATCTAAATGTGGTGTATCTGGTACCGGGATTTCAGCTGGGGCTTGTGAAAAATGACAAATTTCAGACTGCTGATTTGAATCTGGAATTTCTGAAATTTCAGCTTCCAAGTTCCCAAAAAATGAGTCAGCCATGTAGTTACCCATTATGGTATCAATGAACAAGACTGGTTCATTTGAGTCATCAATTTCAGTGACGGTATGCTTCATATACCGTTCTCGATCGATCCTGATCTTATTGGGATGACCCTTATGAGGTATCCACAGGTGTGACCAATCTGTGGCAAAATACCCATCAAGTTTTTGTGACCAATCCCTGCTAAGAAACAAACCATATGCTTCAGGGATGTCAGCAACAATAATATCGATGATAAAGTGAACTTGTGTATTGGAAGCTAACCTTATCAGCACCTCTTTTAGTTTACCTATTACCTTTACGTTTGAACGATCAAACTGTACAATACTAGTATCACAAGGCTGAGGGACAGCATTAAGCCTTTTACACACAGAGTAAGGCATTACATTTTTGGATGCCCCTGATTCTATCATACATTTATGTACTTTGCGATTAAATATTTCGAACGAAAGTAAAAAAGGTGGAGTCGAAGAATCAGATTTCTTGCCTATAGATGATGCATTGACTGAAGATTTTTGTGAATTAACTTTATTATTAACAGAACTATTTTGATTGGAGGAATTCCTACCAGTTTTACTTGGGCAAACCCCTTGTACGATTTTATCTCGAATCACAGGTATTTTTATGAGTTCATACAGAGAAACATTAGCTCTGCTCTTCTTTAAGTCTTCAATCAAGTCATATTCTAACTCAAGGGAGTGTGCAGATTTACTATTTGCAGGCTGATCTTTGTTTTGGACAGCTGAACTATTATCTGTAACAGTTGTAGCAGGTTCAGTTGAAGGCTGGTCTTTTTTACTTCTGGTGTTGTACTGATGCTGATTTACATTGACAACAGCCACATCTTCATCATCAGTTAATTCTGAGGTATCCCAGAAATGACTGATGACATGGGGTGGTTTATCGTCATTGCCATCATCTGTTTTTTGGTTATCTTGAGAACTCTATCCGGAAGACTGAGTTTCATTTTCAGTCGTTGTTTCTAGATCTGAAAATATTGATTTGAGGAAGCTATTGAGTTCCTCAACGTTGTTGGCTTCAGAGGGTGGAGTTTGTTTCGCAACTGAATTTTGAAAAGGTTTTCTGAAAAACTGTTTAGGTGGTTCTTTGTTTGTGGTATTTTCAGAAGTACCTTTTTTTAAATCTATGATTTCATTAGACAGTTTTTTAATGACCCTTTGTAAACTGTCAAGATCTAAGGCATCTTGGCCCCTTTTGTCAGAGCTTTTGGCAGGACTGTCAGTCTTCTTCCGAGAAGAAGATGCTGAATCATTATCTATTCTGGGATTTGCTTTTGTGGCATTCGCATCCTTTTCGACTTTAATTGCTTCTTCAAAGTTTTCAGCTAGGGTAAGTTTGGCCTTTTTCCTGACAAACATGGATATTTTTCCTGGCAAGGCTGAAGTGTAAAATTCAACAGTAACGTCTTCAGTCGGCCTAGAGGTAGCGGGAATCCTGTTCCTCAGAGTTAGAAACCGCTGGTTAAAATCTTTAACCTTTTCTTTGGGTTCCATGCGAATCCTAGACAATTTTGAGACTAAAATAGCAGGAGTCTTGTCATCTCCAAACTTGTTTGTAAATGCAAGATCAAACTCATTCCAGCTAGTAATGGAACCAGCTGTAAGTGAAAAATACCACGTCGATGCTTTTTCCTCAAACGT
>LPNX010730038.1:220948-271644 GCA_001517045.1 Pseudotsuga menziesii | reverse complement strand
CACATCTTCATGTTCAACATCCAAGAGTCGAACTGCCAACATAAACTTCTTGACATGATCTTCCGCTGGCTCTTTCAACTCAGGGTTGAACTTAGGCAGTAACTTCTCAGGATGTTTAGGTAAAAGGTGTTGAACACCAGGGACAGCCACTGCATCCTGGGCTAGCCATGGCATATTAGCATTGGGGTTCAGGGGATTTGCAGCTGCCATGTTTCTTGGAGTTGGAGGCGGTGAAGGTGGTGTTTGTAAAACACGAGGAGGGGATCGAGGTGGTGATGGTGGTTGTCCAGTTCCCCCTGAAACAGGTGGTCCTGAAGAAGAGGAAGGCTGGTTGGTGCCTGTGAAATATTGTTGTACGTGAGGATCGGGATGCGCACCTAAAGGCTGTTCTTGTTCTCCCAGAAATGACTCAAGATGACGAGTACGGGGACGTGTAATCTACGGAAGAGGTAATTCAGTGGGCTGGCGCCCGGTGAGATTCGAATAAGCCCTGGTTAAAATTCTACGAGATTCGTTTAAGGCTTGCTCGTACTGGTCTATTTCTTCAGGTAAGTGAATACCGGGAGAGTTGAACTGAGAGATCAGATTTCGAACAGAGTCACTCACTGGGGTTTCATTCACTCATGATGAACGGTGAGAGCGTGGTTGTGTAGTAGATTGTATTTGAGGCATGGTAGGCTAATTAACTTTGTTTATAGGATCTTTTTCATCAGCCATTGGCTTACGCTGGCCCTCCTTCTAGCGCCATTCTTGACGGGCGTGTTTGACGAAGCCCGCAACGGGGGACACGACCCAGACCAGGATCCTTAGGGCATGCTCTGAGCTGTTTGGGATAGTCGTTCCCGACAGGTTTAAAGGCTCTGTTAGCCTAAGAGTCAGAAAGACTTATGACAAAATTTAATGCTACTGATTTTTAGTCAAACCTATCTTTATGATTTACACAAGTTAATTCATGTTATATGTTACAAGATATTAGACTATCAAGTTTAATTAACTTAAATCTGATGAAGTGTAAATACAGAAAAATAAATACACACACAGTTAATATTTTACAAAGACATGTTATCTACACCTTGTACAATAACTACAACGAGAATGATCTGACTGTAATTCATAGAGAGGTATCTAGTTCAAACAGGATTTTTCAAATAATATAATTTGCAGAAACTAAACAACATATTATGCTATCCTACTTCCTATCCTTATCAGGAGCGGCAAAACAATTAACCTGTAATCGACTTATGCCAATAAAACTACTGCATGAACAAACATGATAATATTTAAATAAATTTAAACGTTAACAGATCATACAATAGCCATTACCTATTACATAAATGATGATACCGATCATTAATCACATAATATGACGTATCAACAAAATCTAAAACATTAAAATCGATAATGATATAAAAGATGTACATTCACAAAATTCTGTAGAGAATTATCACAAACATATCTAAAATAGAAAAGTAACTACAAGACTAACAGATATCCAAAATATATGCAAAGTATACAAACTCAAACATATATTAAAATATCACCAGTTCAAGTTGTCATGGCTGCAGATAGAAAGCTGTCCAAAGTCACAGGTATTTTAAACTCCAGTCTTGTTTTCCCCTTTTCCATCCAAAATCGACCCCTATTTCCCTCAACTCTCTATCCTTAAATACATGTTTTTTTCAAAAATAAACATCCTAAAACATAGAGATCGCCCAGATCGAATCATACAACTAATTCCCATTAAAAATGACAAGTGTAAGGTGTCATTTTTAAATAAAAGTAAAACACTGTGAAAAAATAACGATTCGATCCATGAGAATTGAAACAAGACCTGAAAAGCCTGGAAATGGATCTGTTCCGATTGATGGGGGATATTATCCAAAAATAAACAGTCCTCAAAACCTGGGTGTACACAGCCACCATATCACCTGCAGTAAATCAAGTAATAAAATTAAAACCATAAACACACATCGAAATAACAAATGCTTAAATAACAAACAGAAAGTAAAATAAATCAATACCTGATCATCAAAATTCAAAATTGAACCCAACATCAAATAGATCCAGCATAGTCACAAATTAACCGGCGCATTAAAGACTTGAATGTTAACCCCACTAGACTAACTTGGTGATGGAGTTCTGAATTGCATGAGTGCGATCTGAGCATTCAGCTCACGCACCTTCTCATCATTCTTATCATTTTCATCCTGAAGCTTAATTAGAACTCGCCGTATCAATTTATTTTTATGATTCCTCAAGCGAACAATCTGTTGATCACTCACCTCTACTTTCTTCTTTAACATAACATTTTCATATTTCATTAAGTCACGGTTCGCTGCTATTTCACCTACCCTATCTTCCATGCTACGAATTTTATCCAACAGGCGATTAATAAAAAAGGGATGAGCCATGTCTGCGACGCAATAAATACCAGGAGAATTCATGTGCACAGACTTTTCTTTGACCGACGAATTAATAACAGCATCCACATGCACCTCTTTGTCGAGCACAGGGATGTCCTCATCAACCACGGGAGGAATCTCGTTGACAGGGTTCGAACCAACTTCAGGCTGAATGACAGTATCATCAATAGGTGAAGAGGTATCAAGCTCTTCCTCATCTAAAACAACAGTTTCCACCTGAACCTTATCCAGAACAGGGGTTTTGACAGAATTAGCTCTCGCCATGCTTCTGGTGAATCTAGTTGTCAACCTGGCTTTAGGTTTATCCCGTCCACGACCGTGAATCTTATCTGTATCATTTTGTGGGGTTGTTGGTGACAGAGATGAGGCTGTCCTAACACGCTTAGAACCTAGAGGAGTATGAGTACTGTTCACAGGATTAGCCGTAGGCTCTTTGCAGGGTTGAGGACTCATACGGCGAGGGCTCGACAGAGGTTTGCGTGGAGGAAGGACTGAAACTGAACTTGAATCTCTGTTCTTGTTACAATCATCAGGATTGTCGAACATGCAGTGACAAAATGAGGAAAAACCATTTGACTCTACAAATTCATCCCAGGACCGACCCGAATTCAATAACTCATTATCAATCAGCATACGAACCAAACCATGATGAAAGAGGCTGTGACTGACGTGTTTAGGGCCTTTCTTAATCGCATTGGACATTTTGAACAAGCTATGTAAAAGATAGTAAGGAAAATTTAACGGAAACCCTATAAAAACAGACATGAGCCGAAGGTGGTATACATACGCTGATGATAACCGGCCTTCGCAGGTCAAGTATCGATGAATCAAATCAAGGATGGGACGCCATTCTTTCAGGAAATACTTACGTGCCACCCTAGTTCGAAAAGAGACCTCCTCAGCAGGGTTTTTTAACAGCCGTCTCCATTCTATTATAGTCATTTTCTGATACTTGAACCATCTCTGACCAGTCAGGGACAAACCTGTTGCAGCTGCTATCGACCTTTCATCAACCCGGAATAGAAGATCCCCAACTTCTGCTTGAAAATCAACCAGGGAGAGAGAAAAAACCCTAGTAACTTCAGGGTTAGAGTCGGAGAATTTTTCGAAGAATGGCATCCACCCTACATCCTTAATTCTCTGTGAGAGTTCAAGGTTCAAATTTAACAGGGTCATCTCGCAGGGTTCAACCCTCACGACAGGAGCCATCACGGGTCGATTACAAATGCGTAACCGCACGCAAAATAGGTACCAGAGCTCGGCGGGATAGAAAACACGAGACCGTGAGCACTTAGAATCAAGGCTAAGCAAAACCAGGTGAGGAACAGGATAAGCCATACATAAACATAGGCTATACTTCTGCGGGTTTGGCATGACCGAAGGCATCAGCACTTGGAGTGGTAATCAATTGAGGGCATAAATGACGGTCGAAGACTCTAGATGGCTGATATTACCATGATTTATCCTGACTTAAATGATGGGAGCCTCTTGGCTGTACGCAGACCAGGTGTTCTAATGACAAGGAGCCACGACACAGGATACGTACCAACACTTAAACGCGATGGAAAGTTCAAGTACCAGTGTCATGATAGCATACTGGTTTCGCAATAAGTGAATCAAGGTATAGGCTATGAAATAAATCAACCCGACGATAACCATAATACATGCAATCCCTACCATGGATTCGACCTACGCTTAAAGATGGCGGATTAAATGATCATAATTACAAACCATTACATCAAGGATCAACTTTGCAAAACATACCATATAATGATGATCGGCATAGATTTTAGTGATAATGTCGACAATGGTTCGAGAACTTAGGCTATGTCGGGAATGGTTTGTAATACATGTGGCTTACGTACACTAGGTTTTGACCAACATCACCACAAACTAACCATTGATAACCTTTGAATAAGAAAATCAACATAATCAATTCATAATGTTATGGATTAATTTCTAGATTAGGATAAATCGAAAGATATAGAAATCATTAGTATTTATCCTTAATTTCAACCCAAAAACAAATAATAATCATTAGTGATGATTTTGTTAAATATCCTATAGTTGCAAAGTTTGCCTTGAAAACAATGAATTTCTCCAATTCAGTAGCTGACAGAATGGCATTGTTTCAGTAGCTGTAATTCCTCTTTATTTTGCATTAAGAAATTCGGACATTTCATCTAACAAAATGGGATTTTGTTAGATGAAATAATGTTTTGTAAAGGCTGTTGAGCCAGGGCACAACACATCCAAATATTGATTTGGAAGGAAATGTTTGCCTCAATATTCTGCGGGAGCACTGGAAACCTGTTCTGAACATCAACACCATCGTCTATGGTCTGAATCATCTTTTCATGGTAATTTAATAATATTTATATTTTGGACAACTTAATGACAAATGCTGACATAGTGGAGTCATTTGGGGGTGGTTTTTTTCATTGCTAATGTTCTTAATTCAGTTTTCTTGGGAGTTGCAACGATTGAAGAATAGAAACTTAGGTTAATGGATCCTTCCTCATTCCTTTTATACAGCTGGATATTTTTTTTCCAAGATAAATGTAATTCTTGTTCAACTTTTAATGAAAATTACATGCTTCGGCTGCCAAAAAGGATACAAAATTTGCATAGTTTGTTCTGCCTACCATAACAGGAGCATTCAGCCCATCTAAACAGTGGTCTAAAAGCCAAATTGTACACATCACCATCTCAGACAAAGAGATCATACCCATTCTCAAACACCATATTCTTGCCAAGCAAGCATACAGAGGTTATACATGTATAAAATCACAATAGGAAAACGAAGAAAGATCTGATCCAAACCAACTCATAGAGCTGACAAGGAAATGACAGTGACACCCGCAATAACTTCTTCATATTATATGGCCTACAGCCAATGCGGCCTGCCCTCGAGTCCGTATTAGGCTTCAGCATCCTGGTACAATTCTCTAAAGACCTGAGTAAAAGAGATGCTCAAAAGAGCCTGCTACCTCCAACAGTAAATCACCCATTGGCCTGAGATTTACATTGTGCAGATGACCTGCCCCTTATCCAGTTTTTAACCAATGATGAATCACGGAAATCTTGCAAACTTGAAATATTCCAATCCTTTGCACATTTTAATAAGAGCTTTAAAGCTTGAAATTCTGCAAAGTTGTTAGAACCCTTTTCAATTTTCACTCAAAAAGGGTATTTTTGGCCAAGGAGAAGAGAATGCACAAAGAAGGCTAGAAATCCATAAGCAACATTGTAACATGAGCTCTTAACAAAACAAATTTTGGAAGAACCAACAAATTTTTAACATCTGCACTGACACAAATACTATTCTTTAGATGAATAAACTCGGTAGCTTCATTAGCTTAGGCATGCATATGGTTACAATTTAAAGTTTAAAACTGATGCCAAAAAGATCTCAATCCTTGATATTTTTGGACTCCAAATCATTTCCTCACAACTTGTTGGACTCCAAATCCTTTAAGATTCATTAATTAAACTCCTCTGTTTTGCATTCTCCCATCATGTATCTTGGGAAAGAAATGCTAATGTTCACTGTTTATATATTGGAGTTAAAATTTGAATCATAAGGATGAATTTGATTAACCATTGCCATATTGCCCTCATCCTACCTCAGACATCCCCTTTACCCTCAACCAGCCTCTGTAGGGCTCGGTCTTTCCTTTTTACAGTCCCTTGTGGACTGTGGATTGCCTTTAGGGCTGCTTCTGGTGGCCCCTTTAGCATCCTATTTAAACCCAAAACAGGCTCACTCCCAGGCCTGTAAGTGCATTGAACAGCATGCAAACAGACTCCATTTTGCATACATAAATTGTTCTAATTCTTTTGGATGGACAACTTTATAATTAGATAATAATTGCCTTAAATAACTATGTTTCATTCGCGTACTGTATACTACTGAGACACATTGAATGGTAGTTCCTTTTGTCACTACTTATTATTGTACTATGGGCTGTCATACTGTTTATTTTATATCAGATATTGTTTATTGGAGAATGATTGGTTAATGGGATGCACCCGGCAAATAGGGACTCGAAGGTTAATGAAATGGGACGCACCAGGAAAATAGGGACTTGAAGGTTTTTTATATGCAAAAAATTAGCTTTCTCAGGTTGTCTAAGAGTATTAAAAAAAACTGTAACTGCCATACTCCAGGGCCAATTTGTGTTGCTTGAGATATTAAAAACTAGATACCCATACGTGAATAATTACAACATTATACATTTACTATTACATACATCATTTCCTCCCCACTTGTGAAGAAATTGTCCATAATTTCTAGAAATTGTTGTTCAAATATAGCTTGGGATATCCCTTTGGCTCAAGATGGCAGGTTCCCTGTTGACCTATTAAATATGATGTAGTTTTCCTATTCTGTGTTGAATCTCTTGATTTAGGTTGGAAGTTGAACAATATATTCTCTGAGTATGGAGCTTGGATCTCTAGGATTGCATTATGTGGGTGTAACATTTGTAGTATGTACCTCCTCCAACTGTGAGGATTTACACAGGTTGATGGACCATACACAACTTGGAGAATTGTGTATGGTCCATATTGAATGGTTTTGGGCTTGTGGTGGTGATGTTTCTTGAACCATCTCTTGTCAGGATGAAGCTAGACTTATCGTTCACCTAAACATTGTGTGGAATTTGATGCCTAAACTGTGCCTCATTATGACTAGAATCCCAACATTTTGGAACCTACCCCTGTTATAAATATACCCAATTTGCAAATATTTTTTTTTTTTTAAATTTACTGCCGTCGCTTAAGCGACGGTTCTCCATGTCGCTTTTCCGATGCGTACTCTTTATATCCATCCCTTAAGCGATGATGCTTCATGTCGCTTATCCGATGATTCAAGTTTATATCCGTCGCTTATCCGACGGCATTGCTGTCGCTTAACCAACGGCATGAAGTTTATTTTCTTAAAAAAAATTCACTACCGTCGAAGAAAGGCTGTCGCTTAATCGACGCTTTACATTTAACTGACGGTAAACTGAGGTGTCACTTAACCGACGGTTTTGAAAGCTGTCGGATAACCGACGACAAGTTTTCGATGCTTAAAAAAAAATCATAGTGTCGTACATGCGACAGGAAAGTGTCGAAAATCCGACAATACTGCCGTCGGATTTTTGGTCGAAATGTAATAGTGTTGTCATGCAGAGGGGCCCTGTCTGGAGGTTGTGGCCACAATATTCTTCTTTCCCTGAGGGCGGATCATCGAGAAAACAAAATTCCTAGTTTTTGAAATGAGCTTACTGCATTGTTTTGTAGTAACCAAAGAGATAGCTACAAGGGCTGGTACCTCTGGTATTCTGTACAAATTATTTCCCAACGTAATAATAATAGCATGAGGCCGGGACTCATACACAGCATGTCACTTCCATAAGTATGGTTGACCTAATAATACCTCACAAACATCAAGAGGATCAATATCACATAATAACTCATCGGCGAAGGGCTTGATGCTGTAAGGAAGGCGAGACTGCCGGCTGACACAGAGATCTCATCCTTGGTGAATCCATCCAATGGTGTACACCTGTGGGTGTGCTATGGTCGCCAAACCCAACCACTTCATGACCTCTGCTAAAATCAGGTTCTTTTGGCTCCCACTGTCGATAATGAACTATAGCGGGGAACCCTTTACCCCCATCTGGGAGTGGAAAAGATGCTCCTCCTCCTATGAATATTCTGGTTCTTCCTTTTGGATCTTCATGGTGGCAATGGTGGCGTTGGGCTCTGCATCGATAATATTCTTCCCTCTGTCATTCCCCTTCTCAAGTTCTGATTCAGTGTTAGAGTATGCATCTGATTTAGAAGCCTTTATCTCGACCACTAGTGAATGCTTAGCCCGACACTCACTTATGTTGTGAGTGGGGCTCTTATGGAACTCGCACCACTTTCCCACTTCCTTCTTCGGCTTTGCAGTGTTGCTCTTTGCTTGTGGCTTTGGCAAGTTTTATTGAGTCACCATGCCTTGGCTTTGTCCTTAGTTCTACAGTTTGGGGGAACCTTTCCCTTGCTTTTGATTCACAGATCCAAAGTCTCGCTTTTTCTGTTTTAATTTTTGCTCAATTTTGGCAACATATCGATATGCCGTACCAAGCGAGGAGATGTCAAGGAAATCCATTTCCTCCTGAATGTATCTGTGCAGAAAATTGCGGTATTTTAGCATCGAATGTTTCTCTAAATATTTAATACCTAACTTCGTGCGCAGGGTATGGAATAGATTTGTTAGCTCATGCACATCTTGATCTCTTTGGTGCCGCAGCGTAGTCCATTGGATGTACTTGTCCTCATAGCTCCCCACTGGATAATATTGTCCCTTTATGGCATCTCAAAAATAATTCCAAGTGGGTACGATTGAGAACAGAGAGGGTTCTTCCTCATCCTTTCTCTCACAGTAGGTTTCCCACCAGTCTTTGACATGGAGGGCGGCTTTGAGTAGAGAAAAAGTAATATTTTCCCGTCAGAAAAGTCATGAACCGAGAAATATCCTTCTAATAGATTCAACCATTTATCTACGGCGTATGCATCTATTCGACCATCAAATATGGGAATTTCGAAGTTTACTTGTACCTTAAAAGGGGTTGCACCTCCAGAGTGGCTGCTAGATGCAAATGCGCTGCCAGTGGGATGTCGTTGAAGGATCTGGGTGAAGTTATCCATCATCGCGTTCCTTTGTTTTTCAAGGGCCTCCTTGAGAAACATTTTGATAGGATATTCTGCGCCCTCATCTTTCTTTTCATCCCCCACAAGTGGCCATCGGGATTTGGGAGGCTGATCTTATAAAGGTTCAACCAGATTGAGCCCTAACTCTTTATACCCCACCCTCATTAGGGACATGCAAAGAAGGATCGAGAAAGAATAGATTGCTCTGATACCACTAATCCAAATTTATGCAGGAACGCAACAGAATACACAAATAACCATAGAAACAAATATGCAACAAAAATAACACTTCATTTCATTAATCAATAACTGAAATGTGTTTACATACAGAATGGGAATAAACTAGCTAGAGTGTTGGTAGCTTATCTCTGAGAAGAGATGTGGTGGCTACATGCCTCTAAACTCTATGTTACAATGAGGCTCGAAGGCCTATATATTATTGAGAAACAATGGAAACCCTACACATCCAAAAACCTAACCCTAGGAGGTGAAACGCCTTAATGTGGGCCCCGCTAGGTAACTTGGTACATCAATTTCCTGGGGTCATAACTTTAGCATACTACCTCTGTTTGACGTGCATGATACATTGTTAGAAATATCTGTTTAAGGACTACATCCATAAATGGCAAATACCAAGTCTGAAACGGACTCATGTTTTCCTGACCATCCGATGCCAAAAAAATGTCATTTAGGGCCTCAAAACGGCTCTGGAAGTTTAGGACCGAAAAACTACCAAAAATAGTAAATTGTGCTACAATTAAGGAAACTGGAAAACTGAAAGAAACAATGGTGGGGATCCAAGAGGAATAGGTGGGTGGCCACCAATATCCTCCTAGATCATGGAGTTTGTTGAGTTTGCAAAATCATCCATGTTGTATGTTGATAAATTAAATTAAGAATGTACATATTAACCAAATTATAAAATATTGTGGCATAGTATAAGATCCCACTAGTATTAACTAATAACTATTTGAACAATAATTACTATTGATAAACTATAGTAATTATCTCAATATGGCTTCTTTTGATATAAATTTATGATATAAATTTATACTTAGGACTAATTAATACCTAATTGTATTTTATAGTGCGTCAAATATTACATTATCAGGTTATAAATGTTAATATAATAACTAATGGATTCGATCCCCAAACAGATAATAGCGTATACCAACTCCATAAGAAACCCAACCTTACAGGTTCAACGATCATTGAATGAAAATAACGACGGGTAATTTTTATTACGTGGAAGACACAATTGTGCAATTAATAACTTAGGGATATAATATTATCGGAAATTGAGTATAAGTAATATCTTAACCATTAAAATATTAACTTTTCTCTTGTGCCACAATCTCCATAAATGTTAGCATTTCTAGCTTCCCGATTTCTGAGTAACATTTGTATATAACATTAAAAAAATAAAATGCAAATATTTGAATACTTATTGTATATGACATTAAAAAAAGCAAAACAAAATGCAAATGTTTAAGTAATATTTGTATATAACATTAAAAAAAAATTAACTTTTCTCTCGTGGCACAATCTCCGAAAATCTTAGCTTTTCCATCTTCCTAATTTCCAACTAATATTTGTATATAACATTAAAGAAAAAAAATTAGAAATTTAAATATTTAAATAATATTTGTATATAACATTAAAAAAAACAAAACAAGGTGCAGAACAACACAACCGGCCGAAAATGTAGAGCCAAATGGAAAATCGTAAACATAAAACATAAATTTCCCAATTCCGAAATGTTGGAAATTTACAATAGGAACGTGGACTTGTTCACATACAATTTTCGGAATCGGAAATCTCGATCATTCGAAAACATAGAACATACAATTTATGCAATCGTAAATGTCGCAAAATCAGAAAATATGCTTTTCCTTGTTCACAAAACGTAAACAAATTAAAAATGTATTTGAGTTCAAATGTTATTTATTCAAATGTATCTACGGATCGAAAATCGGGAAATAAGATAAAAATAAATGAGACAAATACTTTTTTTGATTTCCACATTCGAAAATCAGAAATGAGACCAATACACTTGCGAGAAAAAATGCTATGAGTTTTTTCATTTAGGATCTTTGATTTGTTTGAACTTGAGTTTAAATTAGGTAAAATTGGGCATTTTCGATTCTAAATGTCGGAAATCCAAAATAGGAACATCAACATGTTTGTATTTGAATACATTGGATTTCATGATATGTTGCAAAATCAGAAATCAGAATATAGCATGTTCCTTATTCGAAAACATAGGACATACATTTCCACATTCCAAAATGTTGACAATCGGCAATACCAAAATGGACATGTTCATATTTCAACACATACGATTTCTACTTGATATGCTTATATCTCAAACAGATTGAAACCATAGTAATTAAATATGTTAATGAATAACAACAACCAGAATAATGGAATATGTTAATGCAAGGAATTATATATATATATATATATATATATATATATATCCATTTTATACTGGACAAATGATTACGTTACATTCCAATTTTTTTTCTTTCTCTGTTTCATTTCACAGGAAAAAATAACCATTAAGTTATGGAGACTATCGTAACTGAAGATTTTATTTCACTATCGCTACATGGTGTTGTCAACCTTTCTCTGCTGGTACAGGTCTCTTCATTAAACCAAGTGAATTCACTCACCATCTATTCGGTTCCGAATCTCTATTTCAGACAGCCTTCACAAGCATGAGCTACTTCTTCCAATTATATATAGTCACCTTGTAGAAAATGGACAGCTAAAACAAGGAACTATAATCAAAATTACCCAATGTTCATGCAACATTATACGTAATATAATGTACGTTCAATTTCCTCTCTCTTTTTCTCTCAATCAATTTCACATTGTTCATACATTCAATGTTTGTCTCACATTCATGTCTAATATACTTCATCTCATAATACTATCGCATTGATTGCTCGAGGTTGTCAAAGTGGATGCAGAAATTATTGGAGATCCTGCACCTTACCACTTACATGTAGCTTCTTCTTCTCAAAGTAGGTGTTTTGCTCCACTAAACACTAGCTCAATAAATCAAAATAATGGCTTAGTTGGATCGACTATCCCATTCACATCACTCTCCTCTTCTACCAAAGATTGGAACATTCAAGGCTGAGTTATTGCCAAAACAAACATACATGAATATGGAAACCAACAAGGATCTGAAAAAGTGTTTGGTTTTGACCTTGTTGATGCTTCACACAATGAAATACATATATCTGCATTCAATGAATTGGCACTCTCTTTGTATGGCCAAATAGAAACTAGAATAGTGTACATCATATCAAATGACACAGTTAAAGCATCCAATCCAATTTTCAACCATTTGAAAAGCCATAACGAGATTTTTCTAGGTTCCACTTCAACCATTCAAGCATGATTAGATGAATATCCCTTAATAACTTTATGTTTATTTAACTTTAAAACAATTAAGGAGATTCAAACTATACCAGTAAATTCCATGGTTGACCTTGTTGGACTTGTCAGTTCAGTTTCACCTACATCCACAATACGAAAATGAGATGGTGTTGAAACTGTTAAGCGAACCATTGGACTTCATGAATTGTCAGGATACAATATTGAGATAACACTTTGGGGAGAGCATTGCCAAATTCAAGGAGCTAAACTTTCCAGCCTTCGTGGTTTACCTACTCCTCCAGCAGTAGTGATTAAGGGCGGTCGTGTTACATATTTTAATGGGAAATATGTTGGCACTATTTCCAACTATACTATATTTATAAAACCAAATATTGAACAAACATCAATTCTCCAAATATGGTTTAACGGCAATGGATTTCGTTCAGCATCTCCATCTTTGAGTCACAAATCCAGTGCCTCTAATTCTGCTCATCGAAAATTCATTACCATCAATGAGCTACAAACTCTTCAGGAATCTAAAAAATCTATTTGGTATTCTCTTGTTGCAACCATCACAAATGTTAACATGGATGATTTTCATTTCCTTCCATGCCCTCTTTTTGTTGATGGTAGACAATGTATGAAAAATATTGCCGACAAAGTTAGAGACATTTGGCATTGTGGTAAATGTGATTGGGAGTTTGTTGAATGTGACTACCAATATATCCTAAACGTTGACTTGGAATATGTAACTAGAAATATTCATGGTGTGATTTATTTTGATGATGTTGCAAACCAACTCATGGGCATATAAAAAAAATATATATGTCTTCTCGAAACTGAATCAACATCAATTGCTGAAATAGTCCAAAGAATCTGCAAGAAACAATTACTTCTTATTGTTTCAATAAGAATAGAGACGTTCTGTAGAAATGCACGCCTAAAAGTTGTAATTGTGATGGTTGAAAATACATCATCGGAAACTTCACTTGATACATAAATATATAAGTTCTTTCAACTTGATATATAGGCATATTCTTTATTGTTTGTAATGAATGTTTTGATTATCTCAGGAAAATACATGTGTCTTATGTGAACTGAATCAGCATCAATTGTTGAAATTGGACACCTAAAAGTTGTAATTTTCATGGTTGAAAATACCTCATCAAAAACTTCACCGCAGATGAATCATATTTACGATTCCATAAATCCTATGTTTTCCAATAACAAACACCCTAAGTTCTGATTTTGCAAAATATGTGCTTGTTATTATTAATTTCTCAAAATTTGCTAACTATGTTTTACAATAAGTAACACCCTATATCCCAATTTCTGATTCCCCAATTTCTGAAATTACATTTATATATAAATAATAACTTATGTCTGCTTACCTCTTCATTTACTCGTTTTAGATAATGAATTTAGCCTACATCTACAAGGATACTACAAATTTTTGCTAATATATTTTTCGTTATCGTTCTCCACTAGTGTTCAATTTAAAATTGTTGTTTGAAGCCTGTCAGGTCGATATATAGAATCAAACCAAGTTTAGATACCAAATTTCCATGAAATTTACAAACAGACCGATGAAAAATAACAGAGAGCAAATTTCAAATAGGCATGAACTTAGTGGAGGACTAACTTAAGCAAAAATTTCAGTTTCCAAAATCTAGGAAATAGGAAGTATCGAATATTGGGACTAGGAACATGGGCATGTTCGTATTTTAACACATAGGATTTTTGTATATGTTGCAAAATTGGATATAGGGTCATAACATGTTTGTTATTTTCACACGTAAATTTTCTAGAATCCGACATGTCAGTTATTGGAAAACATATCACATAGAATTTCTACAATCCTAAATGTTGATACTTGTGGATTCCGTTCGAGATACAGATTTGAAACCAAATAAATGATGAGTTGAATAATTTCACTCGAATAAATTATCCTCACAATATTTTGTCTGAGTTATAGATTCTTAGCATAATTCTCTACTGCACTGTGAAGCTCTACTTCATCCATTTTGAATGAGTCTGTATTCGGCCCAACATTTTGTCTGCCCTAAAGATTGCTGATTTCCTATTTCCAATTTCTGATTATCGAATATGGGAAACTAGAAACCAGAGAAAATATCGGAAACCAAACACTCGTACACTCATGTTTCAGTTGAAATAATTTGTTGGCTTCCCGGTTTCCTATAACGATATTTTGAGACAATTACAATTAATCTCATGTAAATTACATTATGGTTAATTTGGTTATTATTTATTTATTCTTGGTTACCTACATGTAATGAGTTAATATTTACTTTTTGTCTTTTGCTTTATACTGATTAAATTTGCAGTTAACATTTTTATGATTTTGTTGTAGGAATTATGCCAACTCATGACAATGAACAAGCCAATGCATGAAGAAGAATTGTATATGCAGAGAACAGAGATAAAAAAAACAAGAGACAGCGTCTTCTTTGTAAATTTTCCTTCAATACTCAACTAGGGATAAACATTGCATGCAAAATATCAACTGATAACCACACATGAATATCTTTTACAGTATGCAGTGGAATATAAAACTGAGAAATAAATCACAACATCACATCACAATATTGACACTATTATTTTGAGTATGGAAAGCCCCGAAAAAACCCAAGATGGGAAAACCGGTGTAGTAGTCAGATATAGATTCTATTATGAGAAAATATGGAAATTTTACAATCACTGCAAATTCACCCAAACCTAGTGAATGCAGTAGCCGAAAAAATCACTGGGCAAATCCTAGCTAAACCTCAACACCCTCCTGTGTGAGTGTACGGCCAAGCTGTACGAAGCTCGATGATCCTAATGCTTGCTCCTTCGTCTTCTCAGCTAAATCCTCTGTCTGATTTTCTCTCCTTGTATGTATCATGCCTCTATCAGAATACAAGTGTGTTCTCTCCACCAATCGATCTCTCTTTTATAACTTTAGGTAAAGCGAAAACCCTAATTTCACTTTCACTTTAACTAGTGGTAAAGCAAAAACCCTAATTTCACTTTCACTTTAACTAGTGGTTCACTAAAGTTAATTTAGATCACTTTAATTTATTTTCCAAAGTAAACTTAGGAAACGCAAATTAAATACAACTGGTTTCCTATTTTAAGTCTTTTGCATGCAAGAACACATGCATGTAGGAAGAGCTTCCTTGTTGCTACTAGTTTAACACTCCCTCTCAATGAGGAAGGGATTCGGTAGCAACCCCAACTTATCCCTGAACTTCACAAAACTCTGTCTGAAAAGTGCCTTGGTGAAAATGTATGCCACCTGCTCATCTGTCTGTATGTACTCCAACCGAATGGTTTCCCTCTGAACACAATCTCTCAAGAAGTGATATCTGATGTCTATGTGTTTACTCTGGTCATGGAACACTGGATTCTCAAATATCCTGATGCCACTATGATTGTCACAGTGAACTATGGTAGCCTCTAACTCACACTTGAACAACCCTGCAAGTAACTTCCTTAGCCACATACGTCCCTCACAAGTAGCCATGCTGGCTGCCATGTACTCAGCCTCTATCGAGCTCAATCTAACTGACTTCTGCTTCCTAATGAACCAAGAGACAACCCCTGATTTGATGCTGAAACAATAGCCTGAAGTACTATTCTGATCCTCTACACATCCTGCCCAGTCATCCTCTGTGAAACCTACTAACTGTACACTCCCCCTATGCTCATAAACCAATCCATACTCCAATGTACCTCTGATGTAGCGAAGTATATGCTTCGCAATTGTCCAATGCACTCTCCGAGGGTCCACCATGAACTGACTCAAAGAGTTGACTACAAAGCTGATTTCTAGTCGAGTGTTGACCAGATACAAAAGCGATCTGATAAGCTAACGATACAAGGTAGGATCAAATCCATCTCATCCTGATGCATCAATATTCCTCCAGTTGGAAACTAGAGGTATGGCCATCAGCTTGCAGTCCTCCATTCTGAATCTCTTCAGGATTTCTAGTGCATACTTCCCCTGTCTGATGAAGAAGCATCCATCTCTTTTCCAAACCTCCAATCCCAAAAAGTAATGCATCAGCCCAAGGTCTTTCATGTCAAACTCTACTGCAAGGTTGGACTTACAGTCTCGAATCAGCCTCTCATCTCCTGTAAAAAAGAGATCATCCACATATAGGACCAATATGAGAGGCACCTCACCTATCAAGAAGTACATGTTGTGGTCAGCCTCACTCCGCTGAAATCCCATCTCCCGTAGATAGTTGTCGGTCCTAGAATACCATGCTCGAGGTTCCTGCTTGAGCTTGTAAAGAGCTTGATGCAGTATGCATACATGCGTCTCCCTGTTATCCACATCAAATCCCTCTGGCTACTCAATATACACCTCCACCTATATTAATCCATTGAGGAAGGAAGTCTTGACATCCATCTGATGGACACACCAACCCATTTCAGCTGCTAGTGAGATAATGGTCCGAATGGAAGAATACTTGGCAACAGGGGTGAAGGTCTCCTCATAGTCAATGCCCTCCTTTTGTCAAAACCCTTTTTTCCATGAAGCGCGCCTTGTACTTCTCCATGCTTTCATTTGTTGTATGCTTCACCTTGTAGATCCATCTGGATCCCACCACCTTTTTCCCTTGTGACCTCGGCACAACCTCCCATACCTAATTTTTCATAATGGATTCATACTCCTCAACCATAGCTTCCTGCCACACATCATGTTGTGTAGCCTCCCCGAATATGGAAGGTTCAGAGTTAATAAACTCTGTCATCAATTCCATATAACTAAGCCTCTCTAGTGGTACACTCCATCTAAAATATCTCTGTGGAGGATCTACCTGCCTGGAATCTTGCACTATGGATATAAACCACTAAGGCCTTATCCTAGTGTCAACCTACTGCAGCTACTAGATATCTGTCTCCTGCTGCAACTCATCCTTCAAGTCAATGACTAAAGGATCCTGTCCACCTGACTCCCTCTAACCATTAGAACATGTGCTCTATGTCTGTACCTGTACCTATACATCTGGCTCCTCCAACTTGACTCCCGACTCCTGTGTTGGCTGCTGCTCTACTGGTAAGTCTAGATATCTCCACAAGGCCCTGTCCTCATCGAACTAGACATCCCTTCTCACAATGATACTCCTGCGAGCAGGAATGTAAACTCTATATGCCTTCAAAATCTCGTTGTAACCAACAAGTAACCCCTTCTCTCCAGAAGGGTGAAGCCACCTTCTTATTGTTAGCATGAACATGACAATAGCAGACACTACCGAATATGCGAATGTGACTCACATATGGATTAATGCTGTAGAATACCTCTTCCGGTATCTTACTCCCCAAGGCTGTGTGGGGACACCTATTCTAAGTGTGTACTTTAGTCCTGTATGCCTCAGCCCAGAGGAATAGTGTTAATCCTTGATCAAATAAAATGGCCTTGGCTACTCCAACCATAGTCCTATTCTTCCTCTCTGCAACTCCATTTTGTTGTGGGGTATGGGGCATAGTGTGTTCCTTCTTGATCCCCTCAGCCGAACAATACTCCATGAACTCATTGGAAGTGTACTCACCCCCATTGTCTATTCTCAACACTGAAATCTTCTTTACTGTTTGGTTCTCCACAAGAGTCTTGAACTCTTGGAACCTCTCAAAGTCTCCTGACTTGGCCTTTAGGAAATAGATCCAGGTTTTCCTGGAATAGTCATCAATGAAGGTTACATAGTAACTGTAACCACTGAATGAATGGACATTGATAGGTCCTCATACATCTAAATGGAACAAGTCCAAGGGCTCCTTAGACTTGTTCTCACTTTGTGTGAAAGGCTTCCTAATCTTATTCCCCAAAGCAAAACCCTTGCAGTGGTTATGTGTTTCCTCCTGTACCTGAGGAACTCCAATGACTACCTATCTCAAATGCTTCAGTGCTCCATGGTGTAAGTGTACCATCCTCCTATGCCACAACTCATCCTGAGTGTTGTTGTTGTTGCTGACTTGAGCCTTTGCAGGCTCAAAATGTAATCTGTACACTTTCGTGCTCCTTCTGCCAATCACCTGATCCAAGCTTCTATCTAACCCCTTAGGTCTGATATACACTTTATGGTCATGGAACTTCACCTAATATCCATTGTCCTCCAGAGTGGAGACTAATATAAGTTTCTTGGCCATTTCTAGAACATATAACACATCAACAAAATTGAGGGGTTTTCCAAACTCCCTCTCAAATGAAACAGTGCCAACTCCATGTGCCTGATACTGCGCATCATCGCCCAGCTCAATGTGTATCCCTATTCCACCCTCCTGCAAGTCTTTGAATAATATCTTCTGTCCAATCATGTGACTAGATTCTCTACTGTCAATGTACCATATGATGCTTCCTGTGGTGCTTTCCATGTAAGATATCAAATAGAACTCTTCATCTAGGTTCCTGTTGAACTCATCCACCTCTGTAGATCCAGCCATCTGAGTGTTAATCTTCTTCTTCCTGTCTAGGAACTAGGAGGCAAAGTGTCCCTACTTGTGGTAGATAAAACACTTGACCTTTGGCACATCAAGGTTCTTCTTACCATCCTTCTTCCTCTTTTCCTTCCCCTTTCTCTTCCCAGTAAGGACTAGAGCCTCCTCATCCACAATCTGTGGGGCACAGCTAGATGAGCCTAATCCTTGACCCATGCAGGTATCCTCCTGCACAAAGTCATGACATAGTCTCTGCCAATCAGGGAGCTTCTGGCTAGCCACAACACCTTTGACAAAGGTGTCCCATGGCTTAGAGAAGCCATTGAGGGCTATCTGAACTAGATCCTCATCCACTGCCTTAGAGCCAACAGCTCCAAGCTTGTCCCTAATCTATGTGAGCCTCATGAGATAAGGCACCAATCCTTCTCCCTTAGCCATCTTGGTGTTGCACATCCTCTCTTGCAACACCATATTTCAGTTCTTGTTATTGCTTTGGTACAGACTCTCCAAAGCCGTCCACATCTCTGCTGCAGTATTCTTACCAAAAAGGTGAGGGACTATATGGTCCTTCACTCCATCCATGATAGTCAATGGCTCTGGAATCAATCTTCTTCCAAGCTGCTAAATCTTTCGGATCTGTGGTTGTAACCTTCATGGAGTCAATGTGCTCTTCTACATCACTGACATCCAGGATCCTTGTGATCCTTTCTTTCCATGTAGGAAAGTTTTGAGCACCCTGGATTCTATCCTCAACTCTCAACTGCATGGCCATAATGAAGTGTACCTATCAAACCCTAGATTTGAAATTCTAGGTTTGTGTCTTTCTATAGATCTACCCCTAATCTATCACTGCTACTGCAAATCTCTCAGCTTTAGCTCATGAGAGCTCTGATACCATGTAAATTTTCCTTTAATATTCAACTAGGGATAAACAATGCATGTAAAATATCAACTAATAACCACACATGAATATCTTTTACAGTATGCAATGGAATATAAAACTAAGAAATAAATTACAACATCACATCACAATATTGACACTATTATTTTGGGTATGGAAACCCCCCAAAAAACCAAAGATGGGAAAACCGGTGCAGCAGTCATATATAGATTTTATTATGAGAAAATATGGAACTTTTACAGTCACTGCAATTTCACCCAAACCTGACAAATGCAGTACCCAGTAGAATCACTGGGAAAATCCCAGTTAAACCTCAACACCCTCATGTGTGAGTGTATGGCCTAGCTGTACGAAGCTAGATGATCCTGCTGCTCGCTCCTCCGTCTTCTCGGCTAAATCCTTTGTCTAACTTTCTCTCTTTTTCTGTATCCTCTCTCTGTCATAATACAAGTTTGTGTTCTTTCCACCAATTGATCTCTCTTTTATGACTTTAGGTAAAGAGAAAACCCTAATTTCACTTTCACTTTAACTAGTGGTAAAGCAAAAACCCTAATTTCACTTTCACTTTAACTAGTGGTTCACTAAAGTTAATTTACATCACTTTAATTTATTTTCCAAATTAAACTTAGGAAAATTAAATTAAATACAACTAGTTTCCTATTTTAAGTCTTATGCATGCAAGAACACATGCATGCAGGACAACCTTCCTTGTTGCTACTAGTTTAACATTCTTTACAGAGATGCATGGCTACCTGTGGATATGTCTTGTCCAGTTTCTCTTCCCGAACCTTTCAATAGACCTTCGCTTCAACCATCTATGGTAAATCCATCAAGCACTCGCCTCAATAATGCACATCAACAACTTCGTAAAAAAATGGACCGTGACTACGTGATATGCATGTCTGTTCAATTTGCAAAGAATGTTATCCTGGTATTGTAATGAAAAAAATCCATGATGTATATACTTGTTCTCATTGTATTCTAGAATGAAAAGGCCATCGATTTTCATTCGAAAACAATATGGATCCAGGCATCCAACAACATGTACTCGTAGCACTTACATAGGTTGAAGAAATGCTAATTAGTCACGCTAACCTATTTTTACAAGTTACACATGCTCATGGTGGTCAATATAAATATTCTAGACATACTATTTGCTTCCCCCAGGACATTTCCAATATTTCCAAATCTTTTCCCCATTTAATATCAGGACTTGACATCCTTGATGTTCGCAAATGCAACTCTACAAACAGTTCTTGCTGCCCTTGAATACAAAATGGAAAACGACCCATACTACAAGGATGTACAAGTCAACTTAGTTGCAATATCTTCACTACCTCTTGTCTCAACATACATTTCACCTTGGATTTCACATGTTAATAGCAATGATACATTATCTCGTTAGCAAAGCTTGTCCTCTACTGTTGAACCACCAAATTCATTTCAACCCTATGAAATTGAATCCTCCTCATTTATTTCAACACAGCCTAATGCCAAAACTGAAGTTGAAGAAATTAGACAGTTGTTACATATACCAAATACTCCACTAGCACCTTCAATTTATTGGCCTCCTATAGGAATTTCACATATCAATGAATACAACATAGAAGTACTTATTTCCATGGCTTTTCCAAATTATTTCCCCACAGGTGCAGCAATACTTAAACAACCACGCATTCATGAGGTTGATATGCACAAATATGCACTTCACCTAATTCACTATCATGACAATAGATTTTGGAAACATCCTCGATTCCGCTACTACATATACAATGTAATTATGTGTCATTGGAGTAATGCTACAGCCTCTTTTTTCGTCAAAACTAATCTTGAAGATACACTACCTCTGACAATACTTGAACTTGTTAACCAATTGTGAGACATGCCTAATCAGAAAATTGGTGAGCGGGTCGTAAGGTTTGGATCTCCATTACGTGGAACATGTTCATATTGGAACAAAAGTAGAGCTGAACTAACTAATATGATCAATCAACAAGGTACACCAACTTTCTTGTTTACCCTTAGTGCAGCTGATACAAAATCTCCAAATTTGCATGCTTTGATTCATGCTGCATGTTTTACCAGTTTAGCTCAAAACTACCAATGCAAATTTCACAACATCAAATCAAATCCACATATTACATCACAATAAATGCATAATAGGTTCAATACATTCCTTCAAGAGGTGCTTGAAAAAGGTTTTCATATAACGGATTCTTGGTACAGGTATTTTACCATCTCCTCATTCTTACTTTTATCTTTGTATTTTTCACTTTATACATTTTTATTTCTAATATATTCATTTTCCTTCGATGCAAGTATGAATGGAAACATAGAGGATCAACACATATTCTTGGTTTTATTTGGTTGGCATATGCACCAAATATTGACACTTTAGATTGGGAGGATATTGTTGTAGATGAAGCTACAAAAAAAATGTTGACACATATGTTATAGCTTGGAATCCTCATGATACGCACTTGTCAACATCCAAGTTGCACCATTCTACAGAAAATGATCCATGCAGTCCTGCATGACCATCCATATTTGCATCAAACTACTCAGTTGACTATGAAGAACTTGTAAATTTTGTTCAAAGACACACTAGATGCTCTAAATCAACTTGCCTTCGCAAAAAAGGAACATTAGTGAAATGTCGCTATGGTTTCCCATATGAGCTGCAAGCTACTTCTTCATTATTTAGTGATGCAAATGGACGTAAAACATACAATCCTGCAAGAAATTATTCTCTTCTCAATATTCACAACCCTATCATGCTTTCAATATAGAGATCTAATGTTGATTTCCAACCTTTTCTTTGTAAACGTGTTGTCCTCAAATACATCTCAAAGTATGCATCAAAAGTAGAGACAAAAGCAGAAAGCTACCATGCAATTCTCTCTCACCTTGCACATGCAGCACCAAGTGGCGGTCCCATTCTTCAGCCAATCAAACATTTTCTTGCCCAAACAATTGGAGAATGAGACATTAGTGCACAAGAGACATGTCACATACTGCAAAAACTCCCATTTTTTCTTTATAGACTTCACTTATTTTCGCTCAATGTGAGTCAAAGTGTCTTTCGACGTGTTTGTAATGGCACTAATAATATCTCTCCAAATCCGCCATTTATATTTGCATACATGCAAATACCACTAGCTCTTGAACATGTAACCCTACTTGAAGCTGCTCATTCTTAGTCTTTCTCTACTAATAGGAAAAAAAATCCATGGAAACAAAAATTGCATCACAAAATTGTTAGAGTCTATCCACAATTCCTTTCCATTCCTGCCTTTGACTCTTCATCTTTTGAACTGTTTTGTTGGAGCAAAATTCTTCTATACAAAGATTTTCGTTCCTTCCCTCAAGATATTGAAACAACAACTTTTGAAAGTATTTCTCATTGGCAACAGATTAAAGGCACATATACTATCTGGCATGTTGAACATGCACAAGAAGAACCTTGTACACCTTTATCCAGTGATTCAGACTCCGATGCTATAAACTTTCCCTTGTCCAATAACATGGATGAATGGGAACTTCTCTCTCAAATGCAACTAGGTAACAGCATTCAAATTGATGATCTTGAAATACTTGGAGATCGTGATTTTGACAAACTTAATGATTAGACACATAACAACATAACCAATTACTTGCATCCTACAGCAACATCATTTATTGACCTCAATCGCTTGTCCACACAGCTACATGAAGACAACCTATCGTTGTTCAATTCACTTGATTCCTTGTCTCCCTCACAACGTATGGCCTTTGATGTTGTCATTTCTCATTTTAGAAACACTACATCCGCTCCATCACTGAAAATGGTGATTCAAGGTACTGTGGGAACTGAGAAATCTTACATGATATCTTTCTTAAAATCTGCACTACAAACTCCATGTGAACAAAGTGGTTGCGTACTTCTTTTCCTTGATCCAACTGGTGTTGTTGCTTTTAATATACATGCATCTACAATACATTTTGCTTTTCGAATACCAATTGGTGAAATGCAACCCCTTGAAGGCCAATCCCTTTCAAAAATTCAAGAATAACTCCAGTATATTTGCTATATTCTCATAGATGAAATGAGCTTTATCGAACCAAAAATGTTGACTTAGATTGATGCACGACTACTTCAGGCTTTCCCCTCAAATTGTACAATGCCATTTGGTGGTTGTTCTATAATCCTTGTTGGTGACTTTGGAAAATTGCCTCCTGTAAAGGACATCTCGATGTATCTAGGCTCATCCATTAGAACAGCTTTGTGGCGTACATTTGATACTTTTATCATGCTGGAAACAATTTTTTGACAATAAGGAAATAGCCCTTGTCAAACTGCCTTTCGGAAACTCTTGCTAAACCTGCGAAATAGAACACCAACTGTTAAAGAATGGGCACTCCTAATGACAAGAACAAGCTCATGCCTTTCATATGTGGAAAAATCCTATTTTCAACAATCTATCCACTTATATCCCACCAATATCTATGTTGCACTACACAATAAACACATGCTGAAACAGCTTAATATGCCAATTGCACATTGCTTCGTAAAACAAAGGAACAAACATTTCCAGGGATCCATTGACGACAAGCAATTTCCATTAAAGTTCCTTCTTGCTATTGGTCAACAAGTGATGTTAATTGCTAATTTATGGGTTCAAGCAGGACTTGTTAACGACTCACTTGGAAAAGTCATTGACATTATCTATAAGTCCAATGAGCAACCTCCTAGCTTACCATATTTTGTTGTTGTCGAATTCCTCTATTACAAACGACCCTTATGGGATGTTTTACATCCGACTTATGTTCCAATATCTCCTATAACAAGGGGACCCATAGGCAACTACCACTTCATATGGCATGGGGTTTAACAATTCATAAAGCCCAAAGTATGAACCTACAAAATGTTACAATAGATATTGGAAACACTGATAGACAAGGACTCACATTCACTCCAATATCAATAGTTACATCTCTTTCAGGCCTTCGCATTTCTCTAGCTTTCTCTTTTTCCAGATAGTTTTGAATGCAAGACAATCCATTTGTCCAACGTAGGAAACAAGAGGAAAGCTTAATTGCTTCAAAGTATTTAAAAGCAAATTGTGGTTGAACCTTCTCATTATTTTCTCTACAAATGTACTTTTTTTTTACCACTTGTTAATCTAAAACATCATTGTAGTTGTGTCGACCTAACTTGTATACTCCATCAAATGCACTTCGAATAGTTGCAAATGCATAGCACATTTCTCTACTGCACTGTGAAGCTCTACTTCAGACATATACACTTCAGGTGGATTCTGATATTTCCGATTTTCGATTATTGGTTATCACAAACTGGAAATTCCAATTTTTGTTAAGGTTATTTGGGGTATCCGCTATTTCTAATTTTTGATATTTTCGATATCGAAAATTGGATACTCAATTTTTTGTTGACTTTCATGTTTCCGATTTTCAACATTTCGCATATCAAAATTTTGGAATTCACCAAATTATTTCAACAAAAACGTTAATCTAAGGTTTTCGATATCCAAACTATCGGAAATCACAAATGCAGAATACCCCAAATCTGTTTCAATCTGTTGTTATCCATCTCCTTTTATTTCTAAATTCATTTTTTATTTCAGTTTTTTTTATCAATTGATTTATTTTATATCAATTATTATGATTTATATAAATGGATAAAAACGCGGATTGATATAAGGAATTAATTGATATAAAACAATAAGAAATCATATAATGTGTTCTACGAAAATAATAAAACTTTAACTTTCTTCAAATTTTACAGGAAATACGATAGTTATTATATATGATGAAATAATTAATGTATAACAATTTTAGATCAACTCTTATTTCCTTAAATGAAATTTAAATAAACAATAACTTTTTATTTTCAAATTTTGATTTTTCAATTTCTGAAATACAAAATCGAATTTCTGAAATTCAAAATCGAAAATCGCAAAGTCAAATTTTACTTATGGGTATTTGTCTTATTTGTGATTTCTCATTTCCGATATTTCCCATATCTAAAAACGCGAGGCTCAATTTATTGTTCAAATGATTTTTAAATTTCCATTTGCAAAACACGATCGCCAATTACTGATTTTCAAACAAAGATAAGTCAGAAAGGTTCAGTTTCGAAAGCACAGTTCTTTTCCGCATTCACGATTTCCAATTTTTTATATCTCGAATATCGAACAAAACAAACACAATTTTTTTTCTCAAATGACTTGAAATGTTAACATTCCAGTTATTTCTATGTCAAATTTTGTAAGCAAAAATCTTTGCAAAATATTTACAAAATGTTAATTTTTCAGTAACATCTTTACAAAATGTTTATGTTGTAATTTTCAAAATCAAAGCATATTTTTTGGAAAAACATCTAAATATATAAAAACAAATAGATGGGAGACCATTATAAGAGACCTGTCTTGAATATACCAACGAGCAATTTCCTATTTCCAATATCTCTGATATCGTACAATGCGGACTCAATTTTTTGTTGAAATGATACCTTCGGAAACCACAAACTCAAATTTTTGTTAGGGTATTACCCTTATTCGTGATTTCCTATTCCTGATATCTCAGATATTCTCATGTTGACAATGCCAAATCTATTCGCATAGAATGTTATCTCCTATAAAATTGGCTTTTCAATTCCAATCTGTAGAAGGATCACACTCCTCTTTTATTCTCCTACCATTCTTGAATTTGATACAAAGAACACTCTCGAACACATAATATCATTTTGACCTCATTCATATATATAAATGTTGTTCTTCATATTTCTGTAAATGTTAATTCGGAAATCTCCGAATTCAAAAATGTCGAATTCTATTTCCATTTTTATTTCACACATTACTGAACATTTTATTTCCATTCTCCAATTTCAGAAACACAATATGCAATATCCTAAAACCGATATGGGAAAACACAAAAGTCAAATTTCTCTTAGGGTATTTCCCTTATTCATGATTTCCTATTCCTGATATTTCAGATATCGAAGAACAGACACTCAATTTTTTTGCTCAAATGATTTGAAATATTCACATTTGACTTATTTCTATGTCAAATGTTGTAAACGAAAATGTTTACAAAATATATACAAAATGTTTCATTATTCAGAAGCATATTTTTCTTAAAAACATATGCATATATAATAAAAACAAATACCTGGCAGGACCATGATAAGATAGCTCTCCTGAATATACCTGCACTAATTCATTATGGAGAAATCTCAAAATCATGAGGAGTAATGACTTTGAAATACAATGTGCAGAACGATGAGACTCCTCTTTAATGCCATCATAACGCCTCCCATTTCTGCTATAAAGTCATCATATTAATCACAGAAGTGACTCTTACCCTCATTTCTTGTCAGCCTTAAATTATCTCAGAGTGTATCAACTCCACATTTGTCACCTGGTCAATGCCTTCTTATAATGGTATAAATTTTTTCGTTGTTTCTTAATGATTAAATATATCAAAAATATTGGTTAATGATTAAATTATCATAAATATCACACGCTCCAAACACAACATGTTTGAATTATCTATAAACTTCGTATTTTTTAACATAAATATTTGTTATTACATCATTAAATAAATATCATATACCCAAATCAAGATAATCACGCATATTAAATCTTTAAAATTTAGATTTATTAAGAGAAATAAATGAAATAAAACCAAGTTTACAGCCCAAAGCTCCCTCATAAGTTCTACGACAATAATAGAAACAGTCAAAATAAAGCGATGAAAAATAACAAAGAGCGAATTTAAAATAGGCATAAACTTAGCAAAGGAATAACTTCCGCGAACATTATACCAACAGTGAAAATAAAACATGAAAATCAATTTCATATACTGACAAACTCCATTTTACTACAAATCAGACCATATGGTCTTTTGGAACATGAGCAGTTTATAATTTCAACAAGTACAATATTCAGAATCCTCATTGTCGAAAATCAATAACAAAAACATATGTGGTATATGTTAATCAATAACAATAAGCACATATTGAACGTGTAGAAAAGAAAACCCTGTACACCTTAATGCGATGTTCCAATTTAATATTCCTGAATTCCAATTTATGACATTTTCGATCTCAAAAGTTCTCTCTTTTCAAATAAACAAAAACCAAAGTTCCATAATTTCTGAAATCGAAAGTCACAAAATATTACAGAAAAAAAAAATGATATTTCTGATCAATTGAATAAAGTGCTATAACAACCACTCTAATCCCTTAAAATAAAATAAAAATTACAATTCAACTGTACTGAGCATAAAAATGATACAAAAAGTGAACGCTACAGCCTAAGTAAAGGTTATAGAAAATTACAAACATATTCAAATGACCCACAATAACCCATGTGATATATGGGGGGATACGTACAAAATTACTATCAACACATGTTTACGAAGAGACCTTCAAAGCTAAATAAGATAATAAACTTAGAGGTAAACAAAAGGAAGCAAAAGTGAAAAAAAAAACAAAGAGAAACAAGATCATGAGTTAGCACCACTTGTAGTGACAGCTGGATCCTGTGTGTTCTACATTTCCTCAGCCATAAGAGAAGGCCCACACACTTTCTCATCTTAAAATAGTAGACTGTGCTTCAAAGTCAGAACAGTTGCTTTCCCTAGAGAGGCATCTGTTTTCCCCACAGAAGGTTTCACTTTTTCCACAGAAGAATCGGCTTTCCCCACAGAAGCATCACATTCCTCACCTCCTTTGAAAGTCTCACTAATTGTAACGAGCACTGTAGATACAACAAGTATCGTAGGAGCGGGGTTGACATTCATTTCTGGAGCCATAGAGACATTTTTGCTACCTCCATCACCCAAGGAATCAACTCTCGCAGCTAATTTTTTCCACATGTCCATCATATCTCTCTCCATGATAAGCATATCTAACTCTAGCATTTTCGACATAGCCTCTGAAATTTCCAAGTTACTATTATCCCATTTCCCTAGCATTTCTTCCATGAGTAACCCCATCACGTTTTTAATTATCCAATAGTGATTCAGGCTTACCCCATCAATATCGTGAGAAATATACTTGTTTACCAGCCTCCTCTCCCAGTCATCTATTATGGACTTAACTTGCGGAGAAATATCGTTGTTGTAACCATCTACCTTTGTCACACGTGCCCCTCGTTGCCCACGACCATCACGACGAGACATGGCACACTGCTTGGACAGAGTAGGCTGGTTCATATTCAAAAGAAAACAAAACAAAGAAAAACAAAATAGTTCTGCAACAAAAACACAGAATAACAACAATAAACCAAGACCCAATCACTTAGGCAAGAAATAGCTGAACCAAATCACCACGCTAAAACCAACATGAGGCCATTAATGGAGAAAAAACATTAATGTACCACATCAAGTTACTGGCCAAGCAAAATTGTACTGTAACGACATAATGAAATGATCGTTGCTTTAAATCATCCCTTAACTCGATAGCTACAGTGTCCTCAATTGAAGCTGATACATGCTCGAAAAGCTTCGTCAACACCAACAATTTAATGTCGTCTCAGACAAAATGAAAGTAGAAACGTCAGTACCAAATCAACTTTAATTCCAGCATTAAAAATCATCTCATCAGGAAGTTGGCCACCCTACACAAAAAGACCTGCTTCATTAATGTGTAATGAGTACAACGTCAATCTACGATAATTAAATTTTAAATTTTAATTTACTGTATAAATTAAAATTTATAATTAAATAAAAATTTATAATTCTTTAAAATATTATATTTTAAATCACTTTTTAAATCATTTCTGCAAATAAAAATAATTCATATAATTTCGAAAATCGATACCAAATTTATGAAATCGGATATCGAGTACCGAAAATTCCAGTTTTTCTTAAGTTTATCACTGCTATCAAACATTTGCGATTTGCGATAATTAAATCCAAAATATCATAAATCCAAGATAACAATAAACATTACAATTAAAAAAACTGATCTTTCCACTTTCTAATATCCAAAATCGAAAATCACAAATCTACGTAATTATTTCAACAAATACTGTACAATATCAAAATAACCTTAACAAAATTGAATTTTCCAATTTCTGATATCGCGAAATCTCCAAAGTTTTCTATTTTCAAATAAATAAATGTCGAAGATAGTATTTTCGATTCCCAATACCCGAAAATTGCAAAATAGAAAAAATAACATGGGCAACCTTTAAATAATCGAGCCATTTCTTTAAGTCAAATATGCAAAATTGTTTTGAATTCAATTTAGAGTGTCTTTCAGGTCGCGATGCCAGCACCCTGAAACCTAACTATATTCCATCAACATATTCCAAGTTACAAAGTTAAAATTACTTTCAGCAAACATGCAAATCAAAATTAACATATTCCCAATTAATGTACAAACATGCGCAAATTAAATTTACTTATTTCAACTTAATTTATATCACCTTATCATTTAAGTGTTGAAGATATACAAATTGCAAAAAAAAATGTTTCTTACACTTACACAATAAGTCAAAATTCACACCAAAACAAGCAATTGCACAAATAAATAGTTTCTAGCTTTGATCAAGGGAAGAACACCATTTTTCAAATATATCCAGAATGTCATTAACTTCCTGAAAATGAGCATTCCTCAACTGAATATTGTTCTTGCAAATTTGGGACAAAATTTCCACCCTTGTCATTTTTTTCCATTCTTTTATGAACAGATTTATCTGAGCTATCGAGGCATGGGGAACTTCTATCCATTTCTCTATCTCTCACACCGTTAACTAACTAATTTGTTGAATCAACGCTTTGCTATGATCAAACTGCTTTTCCACTTCTTCCAAATGAACTTTAGGACAAACTGCCTCACTGAGAGGTTTCAAAACAAGTAAACTCAATTAAATTAGCAAATTATTTGAAGCAAACCATCTGTTTGTACAAACCTTTTTCCCTGCATTGACTATAGCTTCAACTAAATCGCACATAGCCTCCCATGTCTCAATGCAAACTTCAATTTTCTTGAGCTCTAACTTGTCTAAAATTCGCAAGCCATCAGGTCTTTCCTTAATATGCTTTTTCCAACCTCTTACTTTCTCTAAACTAGTGCATGCTACTCTCATCTGATAATGGTGATCCTCAATAGTTTTAGAATGCTTGATAAACTTCTCATATGGACCTTGCATCTCATCAAAACAGCTATACAAATCTATCACATTATGTCGAAATTCTTCCTGTATTTTATAGAGTATGTGTTTAAAATCCTCAGGCCTAACGTCGATAAAAGAACAGCCTTTTGAGGCCAAATGGACATTTTTCAATTATTGATTGACAAAAACGATTTGTTCTACTTGTTGTTGATTAACAACCTCTACATTCCGAAGCTAATACTTCTTTTCTTCAACTTTGTTTTTTCATCTCTCTATTTTCTCTCCATTTTCTTGTTTCAACTACCCAATCTGCTATTCATGCCTCTGTTGTGTTTCTAGTAACTTGCGTTTCACCTTCTCCAAATCTTTTTTTTTTCACCAAGAGCCAAACTTAACTGTGAAACACATTGAAAACTAGCTCCACCAAAAACTCCCATGCCAGTTGTTGTGTCCACTGCCCTTTGTTGTATATCACTTGTGTCTGCCTTCCATATGACCTCACCAATAGCAGGAACATTTATGCCTGAACTTTGGCCACGGGGGATTCACTCAGTGAACTTGTTACATAGCACGTTCATTCGTAGGATATTAAAGAATATCCCTATTTTCACTAAATATTGGAAAATACTTCCTAAAATTGCATTGTTGAACCCCCCTCACAATATACCTTTCCAATTAAGAACCCCCCTAATTTCACCAGATATTGTACGCATCCATTTTATTAACCCATTTTTAACACCCTCATTATATCATATTGTAAAGTTGTAACAACAAGAGCCCTAACACGCCTTAGTATAATAAAACAAGATGGTAAATAAAATATAGTATAATGCTAGTAATGATCCCAGCACGATTGCAAGGGAGTGTGATTCATTTGTAGCATTGGATAGTAGAAGACCCAATGAGATAGTAATGGGGAAGAAAAAACACGTAAAAAGAAACCCAGACAAGAGATCAATGTAACAATTAATGTAAAATATTGATATTCCAATAGTCAGTGAAATGCTTAGAAAAGATGAGAATTACACGTGTTTCACACCAAAACCTTCTAATATACCAATTTCATATCATGTAAGTACACGTATAGCCATTGAGAGATCATGTTTTCTAAAATCTTAATAAATTAAACTCCATAAAATATTTTTGATAATCTTAATAAATGTTTTTATTATTTTTTTAAAGCTATTTGTATGTGATTTTTAATACATGCATAGTAAAATATCGTAAAATAACACTCTTATTGTTTGGATAAATTATGTCCAGATATATTCGTATGCTTAAAGTATTCCATGTTTAGTGAACAAAGATTCCTCCACAACAAATGAATCACATTTCTATATCTATACAAGATCAAAATTAGTACAAATTTAGAGCAGATTCTCTGCATTTCCTATTTAAAACCTTAAAATAAATTAAATGACACTCCTAAATAAATTTAACATTGGTTATCCAAGAGGTTATTTATTTTTCTTGGGTTGAGAAGTATTCTATTTTGGGATATTTGTAATTTTATTTAATTGAAAAGAGGTTTATGTATGAAACTAAGACAAAATCCTCAATTCTTTTATGTATCTGATCCAATGATATAATCAAATTCTTTGGTATTTTTTAAGATGGATTTAGTGAGTTAGATTCCAATTGGAATTAAGATTTCAATTAATAATATTATAATATGATTAACGCAATGATATGAATATTTTCATTTAAAAACTATTTAACAAAAACAATTTATAGGTATAATGATAATATTATAGAAAATTTATTTGAAATTATATATTGTAGTATAAATTTTTTTCATATACAACAATTATATATATATATATAGCCCGATGGGCTAGCTAAAGTGGTTGAGTGCTATAAGTTGTGAGTAGAAAATCTAGAGGTCAAAATCTTGGATGGCTATACATTATTATATAAGGGTCTCACTTGATGTCCTCATTGGGTTAGCTCCGTAATCAGAGAGAACGGGGTCAAGCCCCTTTGTGTGCCCCCCTATGATTTATTCATGTGGATGTAGCAGCCCTGCTATGAGGTTTGTGAACCACATTTGAAATATATATATATAATTTAAAAGATATAATAATAAAAACGATTATCAACATAATTATAATATTATAAAAAATATTATTTTAAATTAAATATTTTAATATACAATAATTTTATGTGAGGCTAAAATGTCATTTTTCTTGTAGTGCAGGGACATGTTTGCATTCATCCATGGAGGCATTCAATGTGTCTTTGTGGGAGACCTCCTAATATATGAAGAACAATATATATATATATATATATATATATATATATATATATCCCATAATTTGAATGTTATTTGTTGGCCCACCCAAATAAAATAACCCTAAATATATATATTACTATGTCGAATTCAAAAAAACCTTGACCCCTTAATACGAGGCAATATATTTTTTAGGATTTTAGGAGTATTCAAACCTTCAATATGAATGGACGTGATATAATATTTCCTTGCTTGTGAACCCCCCGTGACTTTGGCTAGCTCTCTTGGCTCCCCTTTTAACCAAATATTTATACTTTTTACTCCAATAATATTTTCCAAAGTATACAACTGCATATTCTCCAAAATTTGCCATAACTTCAGAAGATGAAATGCTTTGTTGGTGGATGCTAACCAAAGGATCACTTTGCATTTGATTGAAAGGAATATCTATGCTAAGAGGGATAATATTCATACGATAAGAAACAGAGGTAAGAGTGAGTGATGTAAAATAATCACATATAGAAGGAAAATTCATACATACAGAAGGAATGTCGTTCTGGCATGTAGTGATAATCTGAGCTGATGAAAAAGAAGAAGCAGAACTATGAATAGCTGAGTCAACTGAACTGGTGAACATGCTAACAGTAGCTGCCATTATTGATGAAAAATTTTCCTCAGAAAAATAATGCTGGAAAGATGATGTACCTAACATACTGGAAAACCTTTGGATATTGGGGATAGATGATACAACTGTAGTCATAATAGCCTCAGTGTCTTATTCCACGTTCACATCATGACTCTCAATATGAGCTGATGATAAAAAAATAAAATTTTGCACAGAAGATTCTTGTACAGCTGTATTTGACATCGAACATTCTTGAACAAGCCTCTCCTCCTTCTTGTGAATTGAGAACGAAGAAATCAGCTCTTCATTTGTCCATGCTTCTGGAAGTTGATCCTATTCAAAAATTGCTACAATCTTCATCCTTTTAGGATTTACTTCAATTAACTCTGTCTCAGATTGCAATTGAGACCCAACTTTTTCAAAATTTATTTTGAGTTCTGTCCCTTTCTCTGACATATCTTTAATTGTTGTAAGATAGGGGCTTAATGTGCCTTCAAGAACACCTATCCCCTTATTGTTAGATTGAGCACCAATAGTAGCAGTAGACCTTGTTGCATGTTCTCTCACTTCTTCTTCTCGCTTCTCGTTTTCAAATAGGTATAGTTTCGACCGCATTTTTTCAAAAATTCTTTTGAGTTCAACCCCTTTCTCCAGTGTATCTTCCATTCTGCAAAGAGAGGGGCTATATGGGCCTTGAAGGACACATTTTCCCTTGTCCTTAGATCAAGCAGAAACAACAACAACATACCTTGCTAAATATTCTCCCGCTTCTTGTTCTATCTTCTCCTTGTCAAAATCTTGTTTTAGTTCCAATTTATTTTCTCTTTCTAGCATAATTATTCTCTTAAGATCCTTTTAATACGTGTACTGATGCGACTTTGTCCCTGGATCATGTATTTTACAAATCGCCTCCTAAAAAGTGGAATCTCCTCGCATCATGGAATCATCAGGCTCATTTTCATGAACATATTGAAATTTGGCATGCTCGTGAGAAAATAGATTATGCAAAAACTGCACCAGATCATGCATTCTTTTGAATACCTCTCCTGAGATCATAACAAATATACCCTTTCCCAACAAACGAGCATGACCAATATTATGTATCGTAATATTGCCAAGATTCACAGGAAATTTAAGCCGCACCTTTTTCTTATGTTTGGTTAACTTGGAAAAAGCCCCATCAATCACAGTCTGATAGGAATATTCTTGAAGCACCATTCGATCTAGAAAAATTCTCGGCAGTAAGTGCACTATATTGCTGCCCCAAATCCTTATGTAAGAGAAATATTCTCCTACATACCAGTCTTCATACTCATAAATGAGTTCCCTAGCTTTTTCATAAAATGCAAGAGCATCAACTTTTAAAAATTTATAGTACATTAACCCGAGAAACAGGTCACGGAGCTCATAAACACGAGGTATGAAATTTCCATCCCACATATCAACGCAATATATATGAACAAGTGGACATTTCTCCTTCCAATCCTAATTTATCTCTGGGAAACAAGAACATGCACAGAATGCATCCATAGCGAACCCTGACATGTAGAAATATGGTTTTCAGTTGGTCGGGGTTCTCTCATATTTTTCAATTTTGCTACAACAATAAAATAGTAACAAATAGATAACTATTACTAAGAGTAATTAATAATATTATATATAGTTTATGAAGAGAAGTGTCTCTTCAATATTTGATGGCCAAGCCATATTTAAAGCGGAAATATCCATTGTATTTTGCCATCCATTAAATATTATACATTTATGCATTATTATTTGAAGATGGAACATCTTCCTCCCTAGACTTGGATACAGGCTAACGTAACCCGAATATGGGCTGACATATTACACCATATACAATTGTAACATTTGGTATCAGAACAGATTCACTCCTCCTACTCGAGCTCGGATTCGGCTCATCGACCCCAAATTCTTCCGCTGCTGCATTTCACCGCTTATCACCCCCTTAGGCTTCACTCTAATTTCCCTCACTCCATCAAGAATTTCTTCTCTCCTCTTCCAATCCCCATCTCCTCCTCGTGCCTTCTTGTCATTTTTTCCCTCGTGCTATTCCTCTACATGCTCTTCAATTCCTCCCACAGAAATCTCCTCAAACCTGCGCACCCTTAACCGCGCCCATGCTCTTCCACTCACATTACTCCTCCCTTTCGCATCCCCCCGACATACATTCAGAGTTGATCCTTCCTCACCCAGTATACACTCCACCCTCCTCTGTTGCACGCCACCATCCTTCATCCACTGCATTTTCTCCCTTGCACGTTGATCCTACCGTGCTTCCACTCCATCGTTTCCTCCACTCGATCACCATTCTCTCCTGTTCATTACATTATCCTCTATACTCCCTCCACGTCCGGCACATCCATTCGTTGAAAACACTATGCATATCTTCCAACACTCGTTTCTATCCATATCTCTCTGCGCATTAGTTCTCTCTTACACATCGTTTCTATCCATCTCTCTCTGCGCATTAGTTCTCTCTCACACATCGCTTCCATCACTTGTCGCAACAATTTTTCTCCTCCTCTATCCCACTCTTGCTAAGATCTTCCACCTTCCCACTCGCGTCAAGACTCTCGGGTCATTTGAAAATCAAGACTATATTTCTTAAGACTATATTCGCTTTCCATTATCTCTTACACGTAAGCCAAAAAGAAGAAAAGTTAATAAAATATATATAAGAATTTTATTATTATTTATAATATATTTTTTTAACTTTATAAATAACATATATATTAATATTATTATTTTCAAATAATTATTATTATATTATTATCTTAGTTAATAATTATTATTATTATAATAATTATTATTCATAAATCAATTATCTCAAAGAAATTAGTTGTCTTTAATTCGTCCATAAATCAAAATAGCCTTCAAATACTCACTGCATACTTGGACCAAGATTATGGCAAATCTAAAATACGGAATTGAAAAATTAAAGAAGGACGTCAAAACCATCGTCACCAACCAAGAAAAATTCAGAGAAGAAATGAAAAATAACAATGCAACGCTGAAGAAAGAAATCAAAGACGAATTTGTTCTAGTACTAGAAAGAAAACTTGATGACAAACTAGACATTATGAATGAGAAACAAAAAGAGTTAAATGACAAGATGAGTACGATGAAACAAAACATAAGCACCATGGCAAAAAACCTGAGCATCATGACACAGAACCATAATACAATAATGGAAATGTTACAAAAACTAAGGTCTAGTACAAACCATATCAATAACTTAGATATGTTGGACCACTATGTCAACGAAAATAAGAGAAACAAAATCGATCAAGACAATAAACAAGACAAGGAGACAAAATATATTAGGGATGACCAAAATACCAATAATATATTTGATAATAATGAGCTCGACCAAGATCATAGTAAGAGTCAAGCCTGTGTCATTGACAATAAGGACGATCCATACAATGACAAAATATGGATCCTACAGTATGTAAAAGAATCCAAGTCAAAGAAATCAGATATTGTAGATTCATCTTCTACCTTAATTGTTTTACCACCTTGGAGAAACCTAAACGTAACATTATCTGGTGACTTCGACTATGAGAAGCTTCAAGAGACATCACTTCCTGAGATAACTCATAAGGATAATAAAAGGAAAACATTATGTGATGACATCCTAAGTATTGTGGGACAAGCGAGTTCTAAAACAAAGTTTGATATGGTCAGTCACAAAAATATTCCTCGTATGCATGTACATAGAAAACAAGACAACAATAATAAACATAATAGAGTACAAATTCAAGTTACAAATGAAGCAAAATTGATAAACTATTCCATAAAGACCAAGCACATACCTAACACAACTTCTAAAACAAAAGACATAAAGGAAGTAATGACGTTGTTTCAACACAAAACAAGAATGAAAAGACGATGACAATAATCCAAGCTTTGAGGACAAAGCTTTCCTAAGGGGAAGGCAATACTACAACAATAAAATAGTAATAAATAGGTAACTATTACTAAAAGTAATTAATAATATTAAATATAGTTTATGAAGAGAAGTGTCTCTTCAATATTTGATGGCCAAGCCATATTTAAGGTGGCCATATCCATTGTATTTTACCATCCATTAATTATTATACATTTATACATTATTATTTGAAGATGGAACATCTTCCTCCCTAGACTTGGATATAGGCTAGCTTAACCCGGATATGGGTTGACATATTACACCAGGTACGGTTGTAACAAATTCCCCCCCGCAAATTGCAAAACAGAATTTGCGCCCATTAGAATGAATCACATGTAAGCAAAACATGGTTCACCATAGGGACCCATTTCTTTTTTAATAAGGAACAGTTAGGTAACAAATTCCCCCCCGCAAATTGCAAAACAGAATTTGCGCCCATTAGAACGAATCACATGTAAGCAAAACATGGTTCGCCATAGGGACCCATTTCTTTTTTAATAAGGAACAGTTAGGTAAGCCATATAACCTGCAAAACATGGCTGCCAGCAAGGAGAAAGGCTCTCTGAACCAAGAAATTGGATATGCCGAAAGTGAAACAGGAATCACTAGTGTTGGGTCTTGCAGCCAACATTTCACCACTTGGTCGTAATTCGATTTAGAAAGGAATTTGTCGAAAAGTTTCATCGAGAAAAACTGCTTCGGAGTTTTCAAACCATAAGCCCTAGAAAACACTTCTAGACCAAACGAAGCAATAGAGACATTTTCACTACCATTAAGCATTCGTTGGTTAAGGTCAACATGATCCAATTCCCACTTAACAAGGTGCGTGTAAGGCATAAAAGGAGGTCTCGCCACAATGCAATGGAGCTAATAATTGCGTATGTTCATGTAAAAATGTTGGTCATTAGTAATAGAGGAAAAATCATCACTGTCAAAAATAGAATAAATTCTGGACCAATCCACATATGAGGACTCAAACACATACCCACTCGTGTCAGTGAAAACACCAGCATTTGGATCTTTGATTTTCTGCTCTTAAAGAGTCGTTTTAGGTCTATTATTCCTAGTCATAGCAGATACCTTCTCTGATTGAATTTTAACAACCATGTCTAAAAACGGCTAAGTGTAAAAACTTACAAGACAAAAAAAGGTCATCAAGTAAAAACTTACAAGAAAAAATCATGAGTCTATACGATCATACACAGGAAATCCACAGTAAAAAACTCTTCCCAGACTAAAATATCTTAAAGTTCAATTCTTTGAAAAACCATCTACAAGGGAAAAATAATCTTGACCGTATATTTCTTATGGATCAATGGACAAGTTCAACCAAACAACAAACATTTACATTTTCGATTTCACATTTACATTTCTGATTATTTCATCTTTCTGTTATTTTTAATATCATGTTCTTTTATTTAATATTCATTTAACCACACTATCCATTTTTTATTTTTTTTTATTGATTGTACGGAAATTAAAGTTTAAATTAGATAATGCTTAAATAGGATACAGATTACTTGTTGACTACCATACTAATGCCTTTCCCTTGTCCCATGGCGTTTCTGAATTCATAAATGTCCCATCATGATATTTATATGTCGGAAATAAGAAATTTAGACAAATCGCAACTCGGGAAACAATCATTTAGTCAAAAACCATGTGGGATCTCCACTTTTCGATATGTAAAATAAAATTTATAAAATCAGACAAATGAACATTATTAAAATATAAAACGATATCCCCTGTCTCCAATATCCAAAATATAGGAAATCAGAAATCGAGAAGCCAAGAAATTATTTGAAAAAAAACCTAACTCTGATATCCAATTCCTCAATCTTCCGATTTCGATTGAGGGTTTCGGAATTCGAAAATATCGGAGTTGATTGTACGGAAGACCAAATTCATAAATGTGCTATCATAATATTTATACGTTGGAAATAAAAATGAACATTGTTGTTCCTGCTTTCAATATATAGCAATGTACAATACATTAATTACCTTCTTGGAATTGTGCTTAGCGTGTGGAAAAGAAATAGTCTACAATCGTAGAAATGAACATTATTAAAATATAAAACGATATTCCCTATTTTCGATATCCGAAATATATGGAAACGAAAAAATATCAGAGTTGAATTACGCTATACAACCCTATGGAAATGCATAATGTCGCAAATCCGAAATGCACATCTTGCGAAATTTAAATTCGCCCATACGTTGTTTTTAATGCAACTTAATATAGGACATTGAAAACTTTTTTCAAGTTTCAGTTTTTATTACTTAGAAATTAAAGTTTAAATTAGATAATGCTTAAATAGGATAGAAATTACTTGTTGACTGCGATGCTAATCCCTTCCTCTTGTCCCATACATTTCCCAATTCATAAATGTCCTATCATAATATTTATATGTCGGAAATAGGAAATTTAGACAAATCACAAATCGGGAAACAATCATTGAATCAAAAACCCTATGGGATCTCCGCTTTCCGATATGGAAAAGAAAAAGTCTACAATCACACGAATAAACCTTATTAAAATATAAAACGATATTCCCCATTTCCGATATCCGAAATATACAGAATCGAACAAATATCAGAGTTGAATTACACTATACAACCCTATGGAAATGCATAATATCGAAAATTCGAAACACACATCTTGCGAAATTTATATTCGACCATACACTGAAAACTTTAAATTTCAAGTTTCATTTTTTTTACTTAATAAAACTCAATTTTAAACAAAGCTTAAAAATGCACAGGTTTGAAATTTTAATACCGACACATCAATTTTATTTACTCAAAATGTCTTAACCTAAAATTTCAAAACTTAGTATTAATATGCAGTCTCCCAACGTAAGTCACAAAGATTGGGTTACGAAAAGACAGAATATTTTTACCCTCTCGACATTTTTTTGCACCTCTTGGTGCAAATGCTACTGTTTCGATATGAGTTGACATATTATATGCACTTTAAATCTCCTCCTGAGTTGATTTTGTGTGTAATATTATTTAATGCAACATATGATACTTAATTGATTTTATAATTTTTTTATTGCAACTTTACATATTGTATATACTTTAAATCTCCTTTGTTGATTTTACATATAATAGTATTTAATGTAAGTTGTGACACTTCGTTGATTTTATGTTTTAATGTAAGTTTTATTAATTTTGTATAATTATGTTTTATTGATATTGGGTGAACATGAATATTGTATAATAACATTATATAATTTCATAGTATTTAATAAATTATTCACATCTTATAAATGAATATCAAATTATTGAATTAGCAATAAATATAAAAACTTTGCCATAACGATTATGCAATCTCTTAAATTGGTAATAAATATAATGATTATGTGATAAAATATATCATAATAATAATTATCATGACTTTGTTGGAAATTAATACTAAAAATGATGAAATATACCACAAATTGATTGCAATTAATTACTAAAATGATAAAATATACTACAACTTCATGGAGTTGATTTTGTGTGTAATATTATTTAATACAACCTATGACATTTAGTTGATTTCATATTGTTTTAATGCAAGTTTTTTATTATTTTTTGTAAAAGTGTGTTTAATTGATATTGGATGAACATCAATATTGTATAATAGCATTACACAATTTCATGGTATTTAATAAAGTGTTCACATTATGTAAAAGAATATCAAACTATTAAACTAAAAATAAATATAATAACTTTGCAGCTAGTAAACCATATCAAAATAATAATTATGAAACCACTAAATTGGTAATAAATACAATTATTCAGTAATAAAATATATAGAAATAATAATTATTATGACTTTGATGGATGTTGGGCCTAGGGAAAGGAAAGTAGAATTCACATAGAATTTTACTCAAGTATGCGAAGAGCTAAGGCAAAAGAAGAGAAAGGAGTTGTGGCAGAGCCAACGACAGAAGGAAGGAAGAGAAAATGAAGGAAAAGAAGGGAAATGAGGCGTGACAGAAGCAAACAAAGAAGAAGGAGTTAAGGAAAGAAGCATTTCAAGAGGAAACTATGAAATCGATGACAAAAGAAGATGCGTGACATAAGAAGATGCACGACAGAAGGAAGATGTGCGACAGAAGGAAGGGATGCAACAAGAAAAGGTGCAAAGGAATAACAAAACCAGAAGGCATGCAGTGGTATAACGGCTGGAAAACGACAGTAGGGCATAACACCTGGAAAATGGCAGTATGGCATAACAGTAAAAAAGAGATGGTTCAAAAAAATCATGGGTACGAGGTCTGCTAGAGATGGCGGAAGCCGCATGTATAAAGGTATCTTTGTAAGTCGGGTCTTTAATGCATATTGTCATGTGTTGTTAAAATAGAAAAGACGGCCTTTTGGATAAATGTAGAAAGTCGGCTGAGAAAGCAACATGTAAAGAGTCTATAAAATGAGGAACCCAAGCTGTATGTGGGTTAGCTCCTGTTCATTGTTAGTTCTGGTCATTATTGTTGTAAGTGGTGTATCTATTAGTTTTTCTAAGTGCATAGAGTCAAAGAATCTGCAGCTAAGTCTGCAGAAGTGTGGGAGAACTGAGTTGAATCGGGCAATGTGTAGATCAGTAGTATAATCAAGTAGATGAAGATCAACATCAGAAGAAAAAAGAGCATGAGAGGAGAGGAAAGGCTGTGTAGATAATAAGGAAGATCTAGCGTAGAGTCTGCAGCTTAGTGCATAGACCAAAGGTGCCATATATTTCTCATTCCAAATGAAGAGAACCTTTGTGGTTTTTTCTAGATGGCTTGCAACGTTAACTACTGTGTCGAATGTATGAATGATGAATGTATTTAATATGCATGTATATATGTTGTTGTGAGCAAATGTTTATTTATTTTCTTACAAACAGTATGTTTATTTATATTACACTATTATTGTGAATGTGTGAATGTACTTATGTTGCATTGGGTTGTTGATATAATACTTGCATAAGGAGGAATCATGTCACAGCTTGGCTATGTAGAATAAGTGTCAAAACCCCACCCATCAGGCTTAGTCAAGTGCCTTGGCATGTCGCCAAGGGACAGGAAATCCCCCTCCCAATTGCAAAAACCTGTTGGCAGGAAGTTTTGAAGATAGTTAGCTGTGCAACATCGTGAATGTTGCACAAATTCAAAGATGTTGCGCAAGGTGGAAGTTGGCGCACAAGGCGGAATGGTAATATTTTGAGGATTTTATGTAGTTTTTTCATATTTTGTATATTTTGACCACATTATGTGGATTGTGGTCATTATTTTGTAGATTTTGGTCCAAGTATTTAGGAAGTTAACTTAAGTGGGCCACCAATGTAAAGGCGCAAGCCTATAAGTAGATATAGGATTGTGAATGTTGAATCATCTTTGATATAATATGTGAGATATATTTTTTCATGTTTTGACAGTCTGTGATATCTTTGGATCTATTGACAATTCTAAGATCGAACCTATGTAAGCGTAGAACTGTGAAATTGTTTTTTGGTACGAAGTTAATATGACATGATGAAGAATTAATGGAATTGTTGTGTCTTTTTTTCCTGTTTTTTGTTATCTAAATGTGAATGAATATTGGGTTATGATGTGTATATATGAATGATGCGATGCTTTTCTATTACGAATAATGATATCTTGATAGATCTGTTTATGCATCGATGTTTATTTGAACCACTGAATGACAATATGAATTTGTTAATCTAAATGATTGGATCTGTTAAGTAATGTTGCGCTGAGTTGACAGTAGATGTGCAGTCCTCTTTCATATTGTGAAAACTTGGTTTCGACAGTTCTCCCTTGAACATCTCGAGTGAGACTTCATCTACTCTACAGGTGTTGTTGGATAGGGTAAAACCTATCTGGGCTAGTGCTCAAGGAGATCTCTCTGGTTTGGGTGTCGACAGAGAGTGATCCCCTGTCGACTAATATGTGTCAACAAATGGTTCTATTGATAAGACCTTAGTGAGAAGGAAAAGGAGGACATGTTGTGGCATCTGAGGAGACCGAAAATCCAAGATTGGTTTAGCCAGAAGGCATAGGAATTTGCCGAGAAAGAGAATCACAACCCTGGAATAACAACGTAGAAGTGGTTGGAGAGGCACCTATATTATAATCTACATGAGTACTTTTTCTATGAGTTTTCGATCATCTTGTATGAGTTGTTGGCATGATTCACCTATTAGAAGAAAAATTTTCAAGGAGGCAAACCAACTGGCTGGACTCAAGAACCAATTCAGTAGTTGTAGGAAGTAGATAACAAAGCATCAAGGGTTGTTGAATTTTGGCTCTCGAAAACATATTGGAGGGATACATCACTGAGTTCATGGTTGATACATTTCTTCAATGGAGAAAGAGGTAGGTTTCTTTTATCTTTTCAATTGTCTATTAAGATTCTCATCTACCAAAAAAGGCATATTGAAGATGAACTCTTCCAAGTACAACCCTGGTGTGTGGAGGCTGCGAGTACCATGAAGACGAGGGGGTGAATGAAATGATACGGGTTAGATGGATGGGCGTTACAATGAGACTATGATGGAAGCTGAGGAAGGAAGTGGTATTACCCAAGGTGGAGCAAGGTTTTGGAAAGAGAAGAGGTAGATGACAAGAGATATTCCTACTGTGACCAAGACATGAGGCCAAGAGATAATATCACAAAGGGACAAATCGACACTACAATGACAAAGGAGACAACCAGGATATGCCCGGGCCCAAAAATAGATCAACCCCTGGAAACAATGTACCCAAACCTCCATGCACTACGTCGTACTCAGAAAGAAACACGAGTTCAACATCGACTTGTTCAATGTGTCAACAGCACTCTAATAGTAGTGGATCAGGGACTATAGGAAGAAGGCCCGGGATGGTAGGTGATGATGCAAAGTTACCCCTGTTTCATGGGAATGGGACTGAGGATCCTAAATAGTATTGGTTTCTATGTGAAGCAGTTTGTATAGTAAAGCAAGCTCAGGATGATGATGTTAAGAAGGGTCGGTTGGCGACGACTCTTTGAGGTCACGCACTAGACTCATACATGAATTTTGTACAAGTTCCCACAAGGACTACAGCAATGAATCTAGCTGAGATCAAAAAAGGATTGATAGAGGAGTTCATAAAACTGAAATTTGAGGTGCAATACATTACAGAATTGAAGGAGATTAAGCAATACTTGAACGAAACCATTTGGGATTTTAATCAATGGTTTAAGACACTAATAGAAAGAGTCAGTTTTGACATGAGTGATGTTCAACATAAGGAATGGTTCATCACAACATTATTACCACATATCAGAATGCCTTTGATGCAACAGAATATTGCAACACGGAGCGAGGCTTTGTAGATCATGATGAAGTTGGAAGCTTCACCTGTTGGTGAGAATGGACTTGGTATGAATCAGATTCAATATCAAATGGAAAACTTAATGATCTAGTTGCAGGATGTCAAGAAGGGGAAAGAGTAGCACGAATAAATATGGTGTACTCGATGTCGTGTGGAAGGACATCATAAATATCAGTGCCCATATTTTTGAAACTACCTACTGTCGGGAGCACCAAATCCATTAATTTATGGCTGTAGGTCATTGTGTCGCATCTGCTAAGTCTATGGGCATAGACATCAAGATTATGGGTATATGCAGAATATGGTCATGAAGCCAACGAATTTATACTACACGTTCTATGGTCTATTGGACATGAAGATAAGGATTATCATGCATATGATTTTCTTGAGGAAAGAACTACACACATGTACTATGTGAAGGGAGAATACCATCGAATGATGCAGCAACCACAGCAGGAGTCACAAGTGGTACACTTGAAGCCACAGTTTGTACCATAGCCATAGCCGCAGGAACACTCTGTACCACAACCATAGTTTGTTCCATAGCCGCAGTTTACCCCGCCACCTCCACAATTCAACTAGATGCAAATGGCTCTGCAGTATACTCAGCCATAGCAGTATGTCTAGCAGTAGCTCAATCCCTCACAACAACAATTCAATCAACCATAGTATCAGCAGCAAGGAGGATTCCATAGAGGATTTAGAGGAGGATGAGGTGGAGGTTTTGGTCGAGGAGGAGGACGAGGTCGTAGACCTGTGCAATGTTATAATTGTAGAGTATTGGGACATTATCAGAGAGATTTGTTGAACTTGTAAGCACAGTGTACTTATTGTATTGATGTTGACCACACTGTTGAGAACTATCCACAGTTGATCGCGAAGTGGCAGGTAAGGAATATTCCACAGTTACAGAACCAGATCCAGTTGCATAACCAGAACCAAAACTAGATTCAGAATCAGAACCAACTTGTAAATTAGAATATGAACCAACCAGTGAATCCGCCACTGAACCAAAACCAAGGGCCAACAGTTGCAACGATCTCAGCAGAACCCAAAATTCAGGATATTGATGTTGATGTCATTACTCATGGAGGTGCGATGACTAGAGGGGATAGCCTGCTTCCACAAATCTAGTTGGATGGAAAGAAGAAAGTGTAGTTTGATGTTGATGCTGAGAGGGATACATTCTTTGAAGCACGAGATGTGATAAGAAGAGATCCAGGTAAGTTTCATGTTTATGAAATGCCACATGCTTTTGATTTGACTTTAGTAGCATTGACATCGTGACAGCATGGTACCTTACAGAAATTACCCTGATGCACTCGCTGATATTATGAATATGTTGCATCGACGGGACAAGGGATGGAAGGAGTCTGCGGTAAACTCTTTACACAAGAGAAATATGGGAAAAGTGAATGAATATTCATATTAAATGTGTTGAAAAAAAACTAGTCAATATTGGTTCACCTCTCTCTCGACATCGAAACCACCGTGATCTCCTTGAACACTGGCCTAGATAGGTTTTCCACCATTTGGCAACACCTGTAGAGCAGATGAAGTCTCGCCTGATATGTTCAAGGGAGAGGTGATGGAACCAAGTTTCTGCATAATGAAGGAGGACCATGTGTCTACTTATTAACTTATCGCAACATTATTCCACGATCTAATCATTCAGCTTATGCATTCAACAAAATTATATCATCATTCAACACATCGCATTAACATCATTGAATCACAAAAAAACATCAATGTGCAATCATATCTACCAATATCTCATCACTCAAAGCAGATAAACATCACACAATTCATAGATCCATATCGCAAATACACATTGCATTCACATTTGGATCACATAAAACAGAAAAAATAGGAAAATAGGAAAAGACACAATGATCCTGCTCAATCTTCGTCATGTCATATTAGACTTCACAACAAAACACTTATTCTCCAAAACAATTCTTTAGTTGCATACACAGATCAAAACAAAGCTCACTAGTGTTCACAAGAAGCCAACCAAATCCTTGTTCAAGAAGATAAGACTCGCTAAGAAGCCGCTATGGCCACTTAACACTTGCAATTCTACATCTACTTATAGGCTTGTGGCTTTACATTCATGGTCCACTTAAACAACTTCCTAATACTTCTTAACATAATCTACAAAATAATGACCACAATCCACATAATGCAGTCCAAAACCACAAAATATGACCAAAAATACATAAAATATTATGATTTCAACTTGCATGTCGTTTTCCACCTTGCACGGCATCTTTGACCTTATGCAGCATCTGCAATGTTGTGTATCTAACTTACTCCAAAAATGCCTACTAGCAGGCCCCCAACACAATCTTGTGGCTCACCATCGAGCCATGTTAGCTAGACATGGTGTATTCACTTATCTTTTGCTTGAATTCCTCATACTGTTGTGTGATCTCGTTGACCTATTGTTTGACATTCTCAACAATATCCTAGCTTCCTCGCAAATCATGTGTTAATGGATGCTCAACCCTCTTATCAGTAACCCCCTTTTTTCCTTCCTAAACTTCTTGTAATGCAAAAAATGCCTTAACATAAAGTTGCACTCCAATATCTTGGAACTCATCCAACTATGTATTGCGCCTTTGCTGACACTCCCTAGTATTTACCACGTGCTGCTGCAACTCTTTTATCTCCATAGACTTGGTGATCTAAACAACTGGTGGTAGCACTCTCAACAATGTCTCCAATGTTTCCAGCTACCCCTCATCCTCCTACAACTACTTGGTCAGTTGCTCCAATTACTCGTCCTAGACTACACTGCCCCAAAGTTGTGTAGTCACCTTCGTCACCTTTTTTTCTTCTTGCTCCATCTCCTCTAGCTACTTTTCCAAATCCTTTGTGGTGATTTTCCTCTCTGCTACTTGTTCAAGCAGTGTGTCTGGATTTACTAGTGCCTACAAGTCCGCAATGTCACGTTGCAACTACAAAATGATCGCTCCAAGTTGTTCTACTTTTTCCACTGCATATAGTTCCGTTGTTCTCTCAAAAACATGTTGACGGGCATCCGAAAATGCCTCTTCCAACTGCACTCCATTGTCCTAGAGATGCACTTCTCAACAACCAATCGATCATGCTCCTTTTTCAACTCTTCGATTAGTTTCTCTTGTTCTTTCTTCAATTCTTCAACCTCTTTACGTACTTCTACCTCTTTCTCCTACAATTGCAAGAATTGACCACTGATACTTTGTTTCCTGCTTTCCAACTCCTGATTGGCAACCCTCTATGTATGCACCAATGTCTGTGTGGACAGCGCATTGATGTCTATGGAAAAATCTTGTAACTGTTATAGGGAGGCATTGAGATCCTCATTATTGGTCTCGATCACATGCGACAGAATTTGCACATTCTGAATCCGTGTCCCAGTGCTGATCGAGCCAACGTTCTACATAGTTGGTGCCATCAATGCCTTCTTCAATACTGCATCATCTAAAGAGTCAAGTTGATTCTTTAACTCACTAAATCCTTCTATCGATTTCATCTTCATCTCTTCAGTTGTCGCATCAAGCCGCTTAAACTATGCCTAAATCCCTAGGGTTGCGCTACTTGTCGCACCCTGCTCATGTCACTTCTTCATTCTTCACTCTTCAAATGCTCGCTTTGCTTCTGAGACAGTGGGTGTCTACGATGACTCTTCATCTGAATCATGGTGACTCTATTTCTTAGGCTTAGGTACTAGAACAACTGATGTGTCCATTGGTGGGCCTCTCAACACTTCTTCTAAGCTGACAGGTTCTCTCTATGTTGCAGTCCAATTATCGACGATTGTCTCCAGTTCCACATCAAACAACTTGTATGGGGTCGGCAACCACTTCTTCTCTGGGTCACACCGTGCCTACACATGAATGGCGTGTGGTCCAATCACAAACTAAGAAACCCATTGGAACTTCATCACAGCCTCCTCAGACAATATTGGAACTTTCATAGCTGTAGCCTGTAGCGCTTCCCAATAGATCCATAGCTGAATTGTGCAATCCTTAAGGCTATCATCTTCCTTCACTCGTTAGAGGTTCTCGTAGTGTTCTCCCTTACAAACCTTTATTGCATAGACATCCATCCCTTGATAATCGTCTCACTCCATCCAAGCCACAAGTGCAATCAAGATCAACAACCAACTATACATGAACAACCGGTGCCCCCTGCCTAGATAGCCAATGCATCATCTGTCAATTAGTTCATTAAGAACAGCGACTAATTCATCTGTACTCCTTATGCACACTGATTTGTCCATGAAATAACTCCTGAATTAAAATAGTTAGGTGTGTTCATCCTCACTATTTTATTTTCCAATATCTGCACTCCAATGCAGACAACTGGATCATTTATGTTGTCGACACAGTACGTTCGTCTGTCCCGCTATAAGCCATATTTCTTCTTCATCCTTGAAGCCAATATCTTTTCATTTTATTTCCCTCTGAAATACTATGAAGGGTCAGGAGCATCCCTGAACAAACCTCTGATATCTAAAATGATCACCACAGTGACTGCAATCGATTGGTCTAGCCACAAAATCCCCCCATGGAAGCACGCCAAGAGTTGCTTCATGCATGCATTTTCTTCGTTAAACCGCCCAAAGTGCGGCATGTTGATTAGATCCAATAGTCCTAACTTCTGCAAACATGTGCCTAGTCCTGGGGAATGCGTAGTATTGGGCCACCTCTAGTCGATGCCATAGTTATAAAATGTCCCTTCATGATCTATGTCTATGCAATCATATCGTGATCATCATATTTCATTCTAATCAGTGCAAGCACGATGTCCTTGGTGCATGCCCTATGGAATCGTTGGTATCTTCATTGGATTTTTTTTTTCTTTATCATATTCCTTGGCTTCGCATCGAACCGCGTGGGAGGCACATAACTAGGGATATCTGTAGTGGACACCCCTACGCAGGCTGATGATTCCACAGCCCCAGAAGTCTATGGAACCATCTTCACAGGTGTCTCCTCCTGTGCCCGAGTAGAATTTCTATTCTACCGCTTCTTTTGAACTGGGGACACGAGTCATTGTGTCCGTCTCTTCTTCTTTGGAATTGATGAGGATCCCACTGACATACTTGCAACTTCCTCTTCAATAGTGACCCTGATGATTGATGAATCCCTCTCGCTAGAAATTTCAACTGTGACTGGCTCACTCGGCATGCCACACCAGTTCCCCATAATGCTCAATGGGCACTCAACATTACTTCACTCTGCAACTCACCCAATCACCACAACTCAACTCAATGCAACTCTCCTCTATAATGTGACAAAGAAACACAACATAACTCTCTGCAACAATTATGTAACTCTGCCAACACTCAGTCTTGCACAATGGTGAATGTCGACCACATTCGACCCCTTATTATAGCACTAAATCAATCGTACATCCATCGTGACCAAATCATCTTTAATCATTTCGACCAATACAGGCATTAATCACCCAAATCCATCAACGATCTTGTCAATTCAACGATCGGATCGACCATAAATATGCGTCGCTTCAACAAGCATCATCGGTTAACGTCTTTAACTATCTACATTTATTGCTGATTTGACTATGTCGCTTCCCTACG
>LPNX010730038.1:189982-220725 GCA_001517045.1 Pseudotsuga menziesii | reverse complement strand
AATATTTTTTTTGAATCGCAGTTCTTCAAGCATTACACTGCTCCGAGCTCATTCTGTAGGACTTCAGCCTGCTACCATTCACTAGATTTGGCGGCATCACACCATCTAACTGTTGTAGTTGTACTGCACCACCCAAAGTAATGGAATTGATAAGATATGTACCTAGCCAATGCATCTGTAAATTACCTGGATGCTTCATGAACTTGTTGTCGTTCAACAACACCAAGTCTCCTTGCTGAAATTGTTTATTTTCAATATGCCGATCATGCCAAGCCTTATGTCGATCCTTCTCAATGCTTTGGTGAAAACTTGCAACAAATAAGTCTTCCTCAAGCTGTACCAATTGTGCTAGGCATTCTTCTAATGCTGCTTCATCTTCCATGCCCGTCGTTGCCGCTATGCACAAACTTGGAACAATGTACTCCATAGGCCTGATTACCTCTTGCCCATATATGAATTTGAACAGTATATGTCCTATCAATATTTTGCAAGTGGTGGGATATTCCCACAATACTATTGGAATTTTCAAATCCTACTCATCACGGTTTGTGTTACATACCTCTGTAAGCGCATGCTCCAACACCTTATTGAACGCCTCCACTATCCCATTTGCTTGTGGATGATACGGTGTACTCTTCTTATGATGTATTTGAAGCTCCTCTGTCAATGTGTTGTCTGTTCGATTGATTAAGTGACTCCCTTTGTCACTCATAAATATCCTTGTTCATCCAAACCGAGTCACAATGTTGTCAAACAGGAACCTCGTTGATGTCGCAGCAGTGCACTCTACAACAGGTTTGGCCTCTTCCTATCTTGTCAAATATTTTGTCATTGTAATTATGTATCGTGCACCATTTCACTTCACAAGTGGGTTGATTGGTCCCACAAAGTCCATAGCCCATTTATCAAATGGCTGCAACATCACCTGAGGCTCCAATGGCATCTCATCCCTCCTTGACGATTCCAATTCTTTTAGAGACATCACAAGTCCATGCATAATCTGTTGCATTATTATGAAGGGTGGTCCACTAAGGACCTACATAGAGCACCTTCCTGGTAGTATCGTGACCTTCATAGTGTCCACGGGAAAATCTTGCATGTGCCTCTACCAATTTCTGCCCTTGTTCATGTGGCAAGACACATCCCCTCGAGATATCATCTGGTTCGAGCTTATAGAGTTGTCTAGCGATCAACTAGAAATCTGTGGCCTGGACAACCAAATACTTCTTCTAAATTGTATTAAAATCCTCTAGTGTCATTCCCGTCGCCAAAAAATGAATTATTTGGTCAAATTAATCATCAACCATGTCAAATTTGAACAGTTTCACATCTGGTAATCCGTCTTCAATATTTGTTGGTTCATCACCTATCTCAATTCACGATAAATGGTCTGGGATCGCATTAAAGTGACCCAGCTTCACAATTATCTCAAAATCAAAATCCTGAAAGAGAAGTAGCCAACAGCATATCTTCCCCCCTAACACAGGATTATCAACCAGGTATTTAAAAATAGAATGGTTCGTGAACATCTTGAAATTACCTCCCAATAGGTAATGCCTAAACTTTTGTATTGCATATACCATCGCCGGACCTTCCCTTTCATGTGGTAGTGTTTTTTTTCTCCACAAACGAAAGCTTCTGACTAGCAAGAGAAATTGGGTGATCAATATCTCCTTCCCTTGGCTGCGCCAGCACCACATGGACATGGAATTCCTTATTTCAATCAAGAAAAACTAGTATTGGTGCGGAATCCATATTGACCGTTAGCGTTTCAAAACTTAATTGACACTCTTGACTCCATACAAACACTACATCCTTCTTAAGTAACCTTTCCATAGGATCTGTGATAGCAGCATAACCACGTATAAACTTGTGGTAGTATTCTGTGTGCCCCATCGTTTCTCTAATTTGTTTCACATTTTTATGTGGTGGCAAGCTCAAAATCAGCACAATATTTGTGGAGTCAACCAATATTCCTTGCTTGCAAACAATGTGCCCCAACAGCATCCCAAATGGTGTGCAGAAAATATACTTCTTTGAGTTCAACGTGATCTGATGCTGTCAACATCACTCTAGCATCAGACGCAGGTTTTCCAGATGGTCCATGATCAAGCCATAAACTGTCTAGTCATCCATATATACTTACAGAAACTTCTTAATAAAATCCTTGAATGCGGCGACAACAACCCCGAAAAATATTGCAGGCGCATTCTTCAGGCCAAATGGCATCACAGCGTATTGAAAACATCCCCATTCAGTAACAAATGTTGTCTTATGGTGATCCTATTTTGCGATATTGATATGATGATAGCCAAAAAATCCATCCGTGAAGGAATACATTTCTTAACTGCCTACTCCTTCTAGCACCTTATCAGTGAATGGTGTCAGAAATGGATCATGCACACATGCATCATTCAACTTTCTAAGGTCAACGCAAATTCAAACCTCACCTGTCTTCTTATATTGGACCACCATAGGACTGATCCATTTTGATTCTTCATCTGGCTCAATTATTCCAACATCTAACATTTTTTCGTGTTCATCTTTGGCCCTCTCCTTGTATCATGGATTCAATCGATACGGTCCCAACTTTACTAGTTTCGCATCTAGTTTCAGCGGGATCTTCATTTCCCCTAAATCTTCAAGTATTCTCTTCATCTCAGAAAACTTGGTAGGAAACAAATATTGGAATTCATGCAACAGATCTATGATCTTTGCCATGGTTTCTTCATCCCAATAGTCCCCTACATTCGCAAACTTTGGGTTCTCCTCAATCCCAATGTTGACCTTCCTAATTTTTAATGGTTGATTCATCGGATCCATCAGTACATTAGGGGCTGCGACATATCAACTCCCTTCTATTTCCGGAATATTGATGTTTCATAGATCATCACCATCCTCAAGTCCTCCAGTTACATTATAGAATTCCATCATCGACTGCATCTAACAATGCACATGCGGATCCATGGGGTATGCAACCAGAACTACTTCAGAACAACATTGCGGATGAGTTGCAGTGCATTATGAATATCTGGATTGCTATCCATGAAACTAAAGGTATGAGTAAAGAAAACCATCAACTCTTCCCAAGTAGCTATCTCTCTGCACAAATCATCTGATACATACCATGATCGCGGCATCTCATCCAACGTGTGGACAAAAGCATGGACCCACTCATCCTTTGGTAGAAATGCCCACAAGGTCTGACACTCTATCAAATGACCACCAGGGTTATTCTTCCCATCGTACCTTCTAGCATAGTACACTTCTACATCACCAAAGCAAACTATCATCAATATTTAACACTGCGACCATCCAGTGATCGACTTCTTATGGGTCTCCCACCAACGTGCTGGAGTAGCCTTCAGAACTTCATCCAACGCTAGCAACCACTGTGCTTTTGATGTCTTATCTTCAAATTCCAATAGAAATTTAGACAAATCAGGAAGTCCTTCATATACTATTAATTCAACAGTATCAGTCGTGACTTGGCACAATGACTCCGTAATCAAGACGCACTTCTGGAACAACACCTCATGCATACAATTCTGCCAATTCTCTAACACATCATCCAAGTCGAAAGACATAGAGCTAGATTTTTTCCAACCCAGTTCCCCATCAATGGTCAGATGGATATAATATTCTAAAATATTATATGTGTGATCCCATCCTTCATCAGTTCAATATACCTTCATCCTTCAATTGGATCCATCGGAGCTATGACTCTGATGTCATGATTCTCAAAGGTCATCACACGCTTCTTAAAATTAATCATCACCAATATTTCATTGGCTTATCCAATCCCTAGCAAATCAGTAAATGATCCTCTTCCATCAACAATTTTAATAACATCAAAATCAGCATAAGTCTTCATCCCTTCAACTTCCACAATAAGGCGTGAAACCTGCCCAATCAGTGTTACTCTGGCCTAGTAAGCCATTCACAACTATACGAGGGACCAAACCAGCGCTAGCAACCACTGTGCTTTTGATGTCTTATCTTCAAATTCCAATAGAAATTTAGACAACTCAGGAAGTCCTTCATATACTATTAATTCAACAGTATCAGTCGTGACTTGGCACAATGACTCCGTAATCAAGCCGCACTTCTGGAACAACACCTCATGCATACAATTCTGCCAATTCTCTAACACATCATCCAAGTCGAAAGACATAGAGCTAGATTTTTTCCAACCCAGTTCCCCATCAACGGTCAGATGGATATAATCTTCTGAAATATTATATGTGTGATCCCATCCTTCATTAGTTCAATATACCTTCATCCTTCAATTGGATCCATCGGAGCTATGACTCTGATGTCATGATTCTCAAAGGTCATAACACGCTTCTTAAAATTAATCATCACCAAGATTTCATTGGCTTATCCAATCCCTAGCAACTCAGTATATGATCCTCTTCCATCAACAATTTCAATAACATCAAAATCAGCATAAGTCTTCATCCCTTCAACTTCCACAGTAAGGCTTGAAACCCACCCAATCAGTGTTACTCTGGCCTAGTAAGCCATTCACAACTATACGAGGGACCAAACCAACTGCGAGATCCCCATATTTTGCTATGTCTGTCTTTTTAGAATATTGACGTCTGAGCCTAGATCCAAGATGACTAAATCTACCTCATAGTCCTCGATCTGAATATTAATGTGCATCTATTTTCTCGTCTTCTTCTTATGTAAAGAGTTCACGGCGAACTCTTTCCATCCCTTGGTCAATCGATGTAACAGGTTCTCAATATCGACAAGAGCATAAGGATATCTTGCTAGCGACAAGCAACTTTAAAAGAAGTTCTGCAAGGTACCATGCTGTCGTGATGGCCTTATTATTGAAGTTGAATCAAAAGCACTTGGCATCTCATAGACAAGTAACTTACCACGATTTCTTCCTATCATGTCGCATGCTTCAAAGAATGTATCCTTCTCCACATTGACATCGAAATTCACCTTCTTCTTCCCAGCCAACCTAATTTGTGGATGTGGACTATCCTCTCCCATTGTCGCACCTCCGCAAGTGATGACAGTGACATTGGCATCCTGCGTCCTGGGTTCTGTTGAGATCATCCCAACCGTCGGTCCTTGATTTTCGTTCAATGGTGAGTTCACAAGTTTATTCACATTCTTATTTGCAGGTTAGTTCTGATCATGAATGTGGTTCTGGTCCTAGTTCTGCAACTAGTTTTGGTTCTAGTTCTGCAACTATGGAACGTTTCATGCCTACCATATCGCAATCAGTTGTGGAAAACTCTTGGCAGTGTGATCAACGGCAATACAATACATACGTTGTGCTTGCAATTATGGACAATCTCTCTAATAATGTCCAAGTACTCCACAATTAGAGCATTGCACTAGTCCACAACCTCGTCCCTCCTCGACCAAAGCCTCCACCTCATCCTGCGTGAAATCCTTTGCAGAATCCTCCTTGATACTAAAACTGCGGTTGAATGAACTACTACTACAGGGGATTTGGCTGCTGTTGAACATACTACGTTGGCTAAACATATTGTGGCTACTGCGGAGCCATCTGCATCTGATTAAACTATGGTTGTGGTTGCGATTGTGGTACAAACTGCATCTGCAATTATGGCTATGGTACTATTGCAGCTGCAACTATTTTCCCAAATTTTTAAAATTTTGGACCCCCCTTTTTTATTTTATCTTTCCTAAAATTGTTTGGATTCATGAACTCTATTTTTGTTTTCCCTCTGCTACAAGTTTGGATTGTTTTGAGGTCAACTGTTTTCATGCTTTTCGGAAATTTTCTTGTGTCTGCAAATGCTTTGAGTTGTGGAGTTTAAAGTTTGATTTGAAAATGTTGTCCTTTGATCTGAATGATTTCTTTCATTGATATTGGAAAACTACTCATGTTTGAGTCGGAACTTTAGTTATTTTTGCCACCGTTGTTTCGGAGGTGAAACAAACTATTTTATCGTTGCCCAGCCGAAAGTCTTTTAGGAACTTAACATTTTTTATTTGGTTGTTCGGAGGTCAATTGAGCAGTGAGTTGGAGCCATATTTCTCTATGAAGCCGTTGCGGAAGCTAAATAATGAACGTCCCGATGGTAAGTTTGTTTTTTCACCAAGGCCTTGGTTTTATTAATCAAACTTTTACTTCACGATGTTTTTGTTTCGCCATCAGAATGGTGTTGATGATTAATCTGAGTACTAATCTTTTGTATTTCCAACGAGGCGGAAAACATTGAGCGTTTGGTTGTGGAACCCATTGTCTCTCCACTTTCCGCCGTTACGGTTTTCTAGTAAACTATCCTGACCTTTAGCTTTAGATTTGTCGATCGCCGATGTGTTTTACATTGACTGCGGAGCCCTTAGTCTATATGTTTTCCGCCGTAGCAACGGCTTAGTGAACTAACCATCTGACATATAGTTGTTCTATTCACTGATGAGAGTTTTGTTTTCGCCCGATGCTTAGTATTTTTCCCGCCGGTAAGAGTTTTCCCACCTCTCTTGTGTGCTTTCACTCTATTTTTCGATGGCAATTACTTTGTCATTTTTCATGCTTTCATCAGAGGATGTCAGATTGGTCCAGATGCGGCTGGGATTGAGATAAGGATTCTATTGTTCAGGCTTGTGATTTTAGTTTGGACAGTGGATTTAGTGGAGTTCAGGATACGAAAGTGCAGGATTTTCTTTGCTTTATCATTTTTTCCTCTTCATGCATTAATATTTTTACTATTCACTTTACAAGATGTATGTTTTAATACAGTTTGTGTTACTTTGTCAAATGCTAAGTGATCTAAAAATTGGTTATTCATGATAGGGTGATTGCTGCTATAGAGAAGATATGTCTAGAAGACAAAGAAGAAGAAAATGAAGAAGCAGAGATGAAGAAAGAGAAGAAGAAAGTAAGCGTCTGGGATCTCAAACAGATCGATAGCAGCAAAGGCCCAGGCTTGGGAAAAGTTAATCTGTTACCAATTTGGTCCTTTTTTATAAAGTGCTTTAAAAATATTAACCTGAAATGTAACGTAATATATGAATCATGAGCACTCACAAAAGGACAAAATTGTGAGATTAAACGGTTGGGGGAAGCCCAAAGGTCACGGAGGGGTAGCCCAAGAGTTTTTCTTGTAGTATAAGTATAGGAGAGTTAGATAGAATGAGGGACTTTTTCCCAGATAGATTTGTGAGAACATGTTGTAAGAAGAACTATTTCCTTTTGCAATAGATAATTACAAGTTGCTTGTTGGAGAAAGCTTGGTAGAATGTTCAAATGTTGTGCTATGGATTTGTTGAATGTGAACTATTTCATTTTCAACTGTTGTCCATTAACTATGAGATCATTCTAACTCTTTGAACCTATGTTCTTGTATGAATGCTCTCTAGTTTATTCTCTGAAATTTCCACTATGAGTAATGAAGGTTTTTTATAAACAATGAGCTATCTTGTTGTTCATCTATCTATTAATGTTTATGTGTTTTGAATAAGTAACAACTATCTATGATTTTTCTTAATGCATGAGCAGAAATACATTACTCATTAATAAATTATAATCTTGCTCCCTCGAGATAGGTAGATAGTTAGTTTTAGTTTTTCTTGTTGTGTGTGATTTAGATGCGAGAGAGTTAAGACGAGAGGTAAGAACCTGCGCATCACATTGTGACCACTCCTCGTACTCTCTATCAATCTGCATTCTTAGATAGACAGTTGCATATCATACTAAAACTAAAAAACTAAAAATATACACGGTGGATTGGTCCGTATCTGGTAAAACCTTTAATTCATTACTTGACCTACGGTATCCAGACCATAAACCGAACGAATTCCCCATACCAAACAATAACGAGCTAGTTGGGAACGTTTATTAGGGAGAATACCTAACTATTGTTACCTACAATTTTCCAAGCCTCAACAGTTTTTGGCGCTAGAAGGAGGGCGGCCAGTGCATGGCTGGCCGAGGAAACCTGTTTTCTCGATATTATTCCACCGGTGATAGTTCTAAAAGCAATTTGTTTCCCAATCCAATTCCTGATGAGAAGGATATAGAGAATTTGTATTCTGTCGATAATGAAGTAGTCAATGATCTGAGAAGACATACTAGGGCATATGTGAAGAAGATTGGAGGATTACCAACTATTCATGTCTTACCCAGAAGAGAATATAAGAAGAAATATTGTCCTATATTAGAAGATGCAATGTTGGTTGGATATTTTGAAGAACTGGTAGAAACAGCCTTACAGGAAGTTGTACAGCCTTTGAATCAAGTGGGCCCAAATACACCTTACTGTTCACATGTTCATACTCCTATTCATTCACCACCTCATTCTCCACCCAGACTCATGGATAAAGTAAACGCAAATTAGTCACCCAACCCACTAAATCCACCACCTGCTTGGAAGGCTAGGTCACCTTTAAACCTTGCACCTCCTTTGCATGACTTACCTCAAGGTTTTGAGAAAATGTTTCCCAAGTTTGACCCAAGTGAAAATATTTTAGTAGATGATCATTTGCAAAGTTTCTACTTGGCTATAGAAGGACTAAGGGCTAGAGAACATGAAGATGTAGTCTGCATATTGTTTCCACATACCTTGAAAGGAGCAGTAGCCTCATGGTATTTTTCTCTGCCTGCAAACTCAATCCCAGACTGGGACACATTTGAAAGAATATCCAGAAGTAAATATGCATCCTAGAAAACTCATGCAGCTCTAATGAAATGGTTGTGTGCTTTAAAGAAAGAAAGAAAAGAAAAGGTGCATAGTTTCACCCAAAGGTTTGCTGCTTATCTTAAGAATTTTTCTGCAACTGATAAACCGTCTGATAAAGTTCTGATTGGATATTATACTTCAGATTTAGGGCCTGATTTGGCCATGTTTGACAAGATGAAAGTCAAACCTACGTTATCAAAAACTTATGAAGAAGCTGAGAGAGTAGAAGATGAAAGAGATAGCATAGAATATTATCCTGAGCAGTCGGGAGAAAAAACTTCTGGTAAGAAAGCCTTATTATTTACTAAGCCTAAGGAGGAGCAGTCACATGAATTTGAAGGGATGGTGAAGATGATGTAGAAGCTATCCAATAGAATAATAGATTTGGAAATAGAAAAGGAGGCTCAGAAAGCATATAAGCCTTACTATAAAAGGAGAGAAGACAACAATCAATATAAACCTCCTCCACACAGTCCTACATCAATGAACTTAACAGAGGTAGGTATGGATAACTTTTGCACCTTTCATCAACATCCCCATTCTAAAAAAAAATTCCCTCAATGGATCAATTCGATGACATTAGTAATGAATCCGCTATTGGACTCTAAGATATTAGAAGCTGATGATGAGGAAGACAAGCATAATAAATCCATAGAAAAACAAGAGGATGATGCTTTGGTTTTATGGGACTGTGTCTCACTTTTCTATACAGAAGATGAAGGTACTCTGAAACATGAGATATCAGAAATAAATGTGACAACAAGAAGCCAAGATTTGTTAAACAAAGACAATTCAATACTTCCAAAGATTAAGAAGTTTCAAGATAATATGAAGAAAATACAGAAGACCAACACAGCTGAAAAAATACCTAAATTTACCATTACAAGTCAACATGCTTGTTAAACCTATTGAAGACAAAGTGGGTAATGTCAAGGAAAATCTCAAAGCACCTGAAGTACCAGAGGAAGATCTTCCCACCAACAACTAACCTGTAGAAGAAATTGTTGAAGCAAGTGTGGGAGGTAAGACTAGGTTTAAAACCCCACCTTTCCTCCTGACTTTAGAGATTTTAAACCATAAGGTACACAATTGTTTAGTAGACTCAGGGTCATTAGTCAATGTTATGCCACTTGCAGTCTGCAAAAAGATTAATGGACAACCTAAACCTACTTGGTAGGTTACTCAGTTAGACAGGACCAATGTGAAAGTATTCAAGGAAATGGAAGACGTTCTAATCCGCTTGTCTGCAAATGAAAAGATATGTCAGTACATTGATATTGTAGTAGTAGACGTACCTGATTGTTATGGACTTATTTTTAATCGGGACTGGTCAGCAAGACTAAATGGGTATTTCGCTTCAGATTGGTCACATTTGTGATTGCCTCAAAGGGGAATTCCAAACCAGATAAAAATATTAATAGAGCCCCACATGAAGCACAATGTTACTCAATTGGAAGAAAAAAATGAACCAGTGAATTCTATGTTGGGAAATTTTCTAATTGAACTAGAACTGGGAAACTACCAAATGGAAGAAGCTAGTAGTACATCAGACACCCAGCCCGATCTCCTTCGATTTTCACGAGCTGATGAGATTGATTGTAAATTAGTAGATGTAGTTTTTTATTCAAGTACAATAGAATTAGATAATGGTTAGGTCTTTTTCATTTTGTAGTCAATCCTAGCCCCTTAACTTACAAGTTGCCAGATTTATGGGGGTGGGCAGAGGACTGACCAGTTAGTGGTTTAGTTTTCAAATTTTATTTTTCTTGATTTTTGTTTTTGGATTATCTTGTACATAAATAAATTGTTTTGGTTGTTTATTTTGATTTACTTTATTTTCTATTTGTTTTTAGCCAGATTTTGTTTGATTTCAATAAAAGAAGCAAACTTTTGGTTGCATGGAGAGCATCAGAATTCTAGGTTAACTAAAATCCTTGATTATAATACTGTGTACTATTGTTTTATCTAAAAGAATTTATTCTAGTTTAGTAGTTTTCCTAAATGGCTATGAACACATTGAAGTCCTCCTTAATCCTTGTAAAATAACTCAGGATCAAAAGGCCTAGAATACTATTTCAAGGCTCCATCCATCTCACATTTAAAAATGTCCTAGGGGGTGACAACAAAAGACCCACAGAAAGGAAGCAAGGTAAACAGTATATTATATATAAATGATCCCATGCCAAGATTTGAAATCCAAAAGGAAAATAAGAGTCAAAAACTCCTAAGAAAGCAATATGTATCAAAACAAAGTACTAAACCAAATGAGTTCAAAATTGCCAAAGTTCTTCTCCGTCCGTGAGCTGAAAATTAAATACATCTCTCACACAAAATGACACTATGGATAGAGAAGCCTGAATTAAAAAAAAATTCAGAAAGAAAGGCATGAAGGAGGACTCAAAAGAAAGGACAAAAGTCCAAAAGCACCAAAAGTGCAAAATGGCATGGGAATGAGGAACAAATGAATATTTTTGTTTACCATATGTTACAATCATGTGGTGTCTAAGCTGGAAGCTACCCGAAGACAGAGGTAAAAATGAAATTCATATTCTTGGCCTCAAAAGAGTTATCTAGACTTTTAAATCTTGGTTCCCATTATCCCTAAACTAGACTGACATCAATGATTAAGGTACATACATTCGTCATTTGGGAAATCTAGACATCTAAAGGAATTCAGCATGTTAGTATATTGTTAAAATAGTCTGTTGCTCAAAGAGGAAGTTTTCCAAAGATTCTGGGTTCACCAGCTAGTCGCCAATTGTTGCAGCTGCAACTGTTTTCCCAAATTTTTAAAATTTTGGACCCCCCTTGTTGAGTTCAACTGTTTTCATGCTTTTCGAAAATTTGCTTGTGTCTACAAATGCTTTGGGATATGAATTTTAAATTTTGATTTGAAAATGTTGTCCTTTGATCTGAATGATTTCTTTCATTGATATCTGAATTTTACTCATGTTTAAGTCGGAACATTATTTCTTTTTGCCACCGCTATTTCGGAGGTGAAACAAACTATTTTATCACTGCCCAGCTGAAAGTCTTTTGGGAACTTAACATTTTTTATTTGGTTGTTCGGAGGTCAGTTGAGCAGTGAGTCGGGGCCATAGTTCTCTATGCAGCCACCATTGCGGAAGCTAAATAATGAACGTCCTGATGGTAAGTTGGTTTTTTCGTCAAGGCCTTGGTTTTATTGATCATACTTTTACTTCGCGATGTTTTTGTTTCACCATCGGAATGGTGTTGATGATTGATCGGAGTACTAATATTTTTTGTTGCCGACGTGGCAGCAACATTGAGCCTTTGGTTGCAGAACTCGTTGTCTCTCCACTTTCCGTCGTTGCGGTTTTCTAGTAAACTATCCCGACCTTTAGCTTTAGAGTTGCCAATCACCGATGTGTTTTACGTTGACTACGGAGCCCTTAGTCTATATGGTTTTTGCCGTAGCAACGGCTTAGTGAACTAACCATCCGACGTATATTTTTTTCGTTCATTGATGAGAGTTTTGTTTTCGCTTGATGCTTAGTATTTTTCCCATCCGTAAGAGTTTTCCTTCCTTTCTCGTGTGCTTTCACTCTATTTTTTTATGGCGGTTACTTTGTCATTTTTCATGCTTTCATCGAAGGATGTCGAATTGGTCCAGATGCAACCGAGATTGAGATAAGGAGTCTGTTGTTTGGGCTTGTGATTTCAGTTTGGACAGTGGATTTAGTAGAGTTCAGGATACAAAAGTACAGGATTTTCTTTGCTTTATCATTTTTTCCTCTTCATGCATTAATATTTTTACTGTTCACTTTACAAGATGTATGTTTTAATACAGTTTGTGTTACTTTGTCAAATGCTAAGTGATATAAAAACTGGTTATTCATGACAAGGTGATTGCTGCTGTAGAGAAGATATGTCTAGAAGACAAAGCAGAAGAAAATGAAGAAGTAGAGATGAAGAAAGAGAAGAAGAAAGTAAGGTTCTAGGATCTCAAACAAATCGATAGCAGCAAAGGCCTAGGCTTGGGAAAAGTTAATCAGTTACCAAGTTGGTCCTTTTTTCTAAAGTGCTCTGAAAATCTTAACATGAAATGTAACATATTTTATGAATCATGAGCACTCACAAAAGGACAAAATTATGAGATTAAACGGTTGGGGGAATCCCAAAGGTCACGGAGGGGCAGCCCAAGATTTTTTCTTGTAGTATAAGTATAGGAGAGTTAGATAGAATGAGGGACTTTTTCCCAGATAGATTTTTGAGAACATGTTGTAAGAAGAACTATTTCCTTTTGCAATAGATAATTACAAGTTGCCTGTTGGAGAAAGCTTGGTGGAATGTTCAAATGCTGTGCTATGGATTTGTTGAATGTGAACTATTTTGTTTTCAGTTGTTGTCCATTAACTATGAGATTGTTCTAACTTTTTGAACCTATGTTCTTGTATGAATGCTCTCTAGTTTATTCTCTGAAATTTCCACTATGAGTAATGAAGGTTTTTTATAAACAATGAGCTATCTTGTTGTTCATCTATCTATTAATGTTTATGTGTTTTGAATAAGTAATAGCTATCTGTGATTGTTCTTAATGCATGAGCAGAAATACATTACTCATTAATAAATGATAATCTTGCTCCCTCGGGATAGATAGATAGTTAGTTTTAGTTTTTCTTGTTGTGTTTGATTTAGATGTGAGAGAGTTAAGATGAGAGGTAAGAACCTGCGCATCACATTGTGACCACTCCTCGTATTCTCTATCAATCTGCATTCTTATATAGGCACTTGCATATCATACTAAAACTAAAAAACTAAAAATATACAAGGTGGACCGGGCCGTAACCGGTAAAACCTTTAATTGGTTACTTGAACTATGGTAGCCATACCGTAAACTAGACGGATTCCCCATACCAAACAATAACAGGCTAGTTGGGAACGTTTATGGGGGAGAATCCCTAACTGTTGTTACCTCCGATTTTCTAGGCCTCAACAGGTACGAACTGCGGTTGAGGTGGCATCTGTACCACCTGCGGCTGTGGTTGTTGTATCACCTAATGGTCCTCCCCCTTCACATAGTACATGTCCATTTTTCTTTCCTAGAAAATATCATATGTGCGACAATCCTTATCTTCATGCCCAACAGAATGGAAAAATATTCAGTATAAGTTCATCGGCTTTGTGACCATCTTCTACATAGATCCACAATATTCATGTCGATGTCCATAAACCTGACAAATGTGGCACCATGGCATACTGCCACAAATCAATGCATTCGACGCTCCTGACAACAGGTAGTTTCAAAAATTCAGGCAATTATCATTAGTATGTCCGTCTGCTTGACATTGAGTACACCATACTTCCTCGTGATGCTCTTTTTCCTTCTTGATATCTTACAATAGGAGGGTTAGATTCTCCAACTATGTCTGAATCTGGTTCATACCGACCACGTTCTCACCAACAGGTGAAGCTTCTAATTTCATCGCAATCTACATAGCCTCTCTCTCTATCGCAATCTTTTGCTACATTGGCGTTAATCTGATATGAGATAGTAACGTCGTGATGAACCATTCCTTATGTTGAATATCACTCATCTCAAAGCTGACTCTTTCCATTAGTGTCTTAAACCTTTGATAAAAATCCTAAACAGTTTCATTTGGATACAACTTAATCTCCTTCAGCTCTCTGATGTATTGCACTTCAGATTTTGGTTTTTTGAATTCTTCAATCAATCCTTTTCTGACTTCATCCAATGTTTTTATTGGAGCCCACATAAGGACTTGTACAAATTTCATGAACCAATCCAGTGCGCAACCCTGAAGATTCATCGCCAACAGACCTCTCTTGAAATCACCATTCGTAGTTTGTTTAACAGTCCACACAGCTTCACACAAGAACTAGTATTGCTCTGGATCCTCAGTCTTGTTTCCATGGAATAGGGGTAAATTCACATCATCACCCACCATCTTGGGCCTCCTTCCTACATTCATTGATCTGCTACTATTAAATTGTTGTTGACACATCAAACTTGTGTTCCTTCTTGAGTGTGGCACAGAGCGCGGAGGTGTGGATATGTTGTTGCTCTAAGTCGGCCTTTCCTTAGGCTTGGGAGTAGACTAGTTGTCTCCTTCGTTAATGTAGGGTCACTTTTTCCCATGTGGTCTTCCTTCATGGCCTCATGTCTCGGTCGTAGAAGGACTCTCTCCTATCCTCTGTTTCTTCTCTTGTAGAAACCTTTCTCCTCCTCTCATAAGAGCACTTCCTTCCTTGGCTCCCCTCATAGTCTCATCGTAAATTCCATCCATCTATCCATTATCATTCCATCCAACCCTCATCTCTTTGATACCCGTAGCCTCTGCACACTAGATTTCTACTACTCAAGGTGCATATTCAATATGCCCTTTTCACAGATGAGCATCTTAATAGACGATTGCAAAGATAACAGGAACCTACCTCATGGTCCATTGAAGAACTCCCTTTCTACTTCGCTATAGGATTTAGTGGTATCAACCGTGAACTCAGTGATATAACCTTCCAAGGTACTATCAATCCAGACTTCAACAACCCTTGATGCTTTGTTGTTTACTTCCTGCAACTCCTGGATCAATTCTGGGGTCCAGGACGTTGGTTCGCCTCCTTGGAAATTTGTCTTGCAATAGGTCAATCATGCCAACCACTCGTACAAGATGATCGTAAATTCATAGAAAATTATTCATGTGGACCAGCCTACATACACTGTGCAAGCCACTTATCTGTTGTCAGCCCAGGTTTATGATTCTCTTTCTCAGCAAACTTATGTATCTTTTGGTCAAACCATTATTGGATCTCTGGTCTCGTCAGATACCACAACATGTCCTCCCTCCTCTTCACACTAAGGTCCCTGCAACAGAACCATTTGTTGACACAAAACTAGTCGACAATGGTTCACTTCTCTGTCAATATCCAAACCACCATGGTATCCCTAAGCACTGACCCAGACAGGTTTTACACCATCCAACACCTACAAAGCAGATGAAGTCTCACCCAAGATGTTCGAGGGAGAGCTAACGGAGCTAAGTTTCCATGGAATAAAGGAGGACCATTTTTCTACTTATTAACTTATCGTATCATTATTCCATAGATCTAATCATTCATCTTATGCATTCAACAGAATTATATCATCATTCAAAAGACCGCATTAACATCATTCAGCCACAGCAAAACATTGATGTGCAATCATATCTACCAGTATCTCATCATTCAAAGCATATAAACATCACATCATTCACAGGTCCATGTCGTAGATACACATTGTAATCACATTTGGATCGCATAAAATAGAAAAACAGGAAAATAGGAAAAGACACAATAATTTTGCTCAATCTCCATCATGTCATATTATCCTTTGCAGCAAAACACAGATTCTCCAAAAAAGTTCTTCAGTCGCATACATAGATCAAAACAAATCTCATTAGTGTTTGCAAAAATCCAACCAAAGCCTTTTTCAAGAAGCTGACACTCGCTAAGAAGTCGCTCCGACCACTTAACACTTGCAATTATACATCTACTTATAGGTTTGCATCTTTACATTCATGGTCCACTTAACCAACTTCCTAACTAATTCTTAACAGAATCTACAAAATAATTAGCACAATCCACATAATGCGGTCCAAAACCACAAAATATGACCAAAAATACATAAAATATTATGATTCTGACTTGCGCGTTGTTTTCCACCTTGTGCAGCGTCTTTGACCTTGCGCAACATCGGCGATGCTACGTGGCTAACTTACCCTAAAACCGTCTGCTAACAGGGGACTACGAGGTAGATTCATTCATCTTAGATCTAGTCTTATACGTCAACATTCTAACAAAGAAGACATGGGAGAAGATGTGGAAACCATAGTTGGTTGGGTCCCCTATGCAGCTACGACTGGCTAACCAAGCCAGAGTAACACCTATTGGGCGAGTTCTGCGTCTGGAAGTATAAGTTGAAGGGATGAAGACTTATGTTGATTTTGATTTTATTGAATTTTTTTATGGTGATGGCTCATATCCTGCATTGTTGGGAATTCGATGGGCCAATGACAACTTGGCGGTGATTAATTTCAAGAAGCATGTGAAGACATTTGAAAACCATGACATCATAGTCATAGCTCCGATGAACCCTACAGAAGGACAAAGATATGTTGAACTTGTTAAGGAAGAATTTGTAGGAATGATGGGTTCATGCATATAACATTTTAGAAGATTATATCCAACCTAGTGTTGATGAAGAGTTGGGTTAGTGAATTTTTAGCTTTGCGTCGTCGGACTCTAATGATGCTTTGGAGAATTGGCAAAATTTGATGCATGAGGTATCACTTCAGAAGTATATCTTAATCACTCAATCACTGTGTTGAGTCACAATAGAGACTGTTGAATTAACAATATATGAAGGACTACCTGAGTTGTATGAGTTTCTAGTTGAATTTGAGGATAAGGTGTCAGAACCACAGATATTGTTGGCATTGGATGAAGCGTTGAAGGCTACTGCAGCACGTTGGTGGGTGACACATAAGAAGTCGATCAATGGGTGGTATTAGTGTCACAGGTTGATGACAGTTCGCTTTGGAGAAGAAAGAAAAATTCCACACAGAGAGGTATGATGGGGAGAATGATCCCAACGCTCATCTACTTGCATGTCAGACCATGTGGGTATCACAGCCAAAGGATGAGTGGGTACATGATTTTTTCCACACGTTGGATGAAATGCTGCAATTTTGGTATGTATCAGTTGAGTTGTGTAGAGAGATTACTACCTGGGAAGAGTTGTCAATTTTCTTCAATCACTCCTTTAGTTTTGTGGATACCAATCCAACTATTCATAGTGCACTGCAACACATCCTCGACGTGGTTCTAAAGGTCGTTCCAATTGCATATCTAGTGGATCCGCATGAAACGTGTCCGATGCAATCATTGATGGATTGATAAAATGTAACAGGAGGACCATATGATGAGGATGGTTCCTAGAACATCAATATTCCAGAGACAAAAGGCAGTCAGTATGTCACAGCACTTGACATACCGATGGATCCCATGAATCAACCATTGAAAATTCAGAAGGTCAACATTAGGATAGAGGAGCAGCCGAAGTTCACGAATGTTGGGGACTACTGGGATGAAGGAACAATGGAAAAGATCACTGACTTGTTGCATGAGTTCCAAGATTTGTTTCCTATGATATGAAGAGGATATTGGGGGGTCTAGGAGAGATGAAGATCCCATTGAAACCATATGTGAAGCCCATGAGACAGCGATCATATCGCTTGAATCTGTGATACAAGGAAAGGGTCAAAGTTGAACTCCTCGGGATGCTAGATGTTGGGGTAATAGAACCAATTGAGGAATTGGAGTGGATCAGTCCCATGGTAGTACAAGACAAGAAGATAGGTGAGGTTCAGATTTGTGTCGACCTTAGAAAATTGAATGATGTGTGTCTGCATGATCCATTTCCAACACCATTCACTGATGAGGTAGTGCAAGGAGTGGGTGGTCAATAAATTTACTCATTCATAGATGGATTTTCTAGCTATCATCAAATTAAGATCACAAAAGAATATCGCCACAAAACAACCTTTGTTACTGAATGGGGATGTTTTCAGTACATTGTGATGCCATTTGGACTGAAAAATGCACCTGCGATATTCTCTCAAATTGTTGTCATTGCATTCAAGGATTTTATTCAGAAGTTTCTGGTGGTTTACATGGATGATTGGACGGTTTATGGATTGATCAATGACTAGCTAGTGAACCTATGACTGATGTTGGAGCGATGTCGACAGCATCAGATCGTGCTAAACTTGAAAAAGTGCATTTTCTATGCACCCTTTTGGATGTTGTTGGTGCATAATGTTTGCAAGCAAGGACTTTTTGTTGATCTATCCAAGATTGTGTTGTTTTTTAGCTTGCCACCACCTACAAATGTGAAGAAACTTAGAGTGACATTAGGCCATACATGATACTATCGCAAGTTCATCAAAGGTTATTTCGTGATCACAACCCCTATGGATAAGTTGCTAAAGAAGGATGTGGTATTCGTATGGAGTCAAAAATGTCAAGTTTTGACACACTGAAGGTGAGGATGGATTCCGCACCAATACTGGTTTTCCCTAATTGGAAGAAGGAGTTCCATGTTCATGTTGATGCATCGTCAATTTTGTTGGGAGTAGTGCTTGCACAGCAAGGTGAAGGTGACATTGATCACCAAATTGCTTTCGCTAGTCAGAAGTTGTTATATGTAGAGAAGAATTATACTACAACACAGAGGGAAGGTTTGGCAATGGTATATGCACTGCAGAAGTTTCAAAATTACTTATTGGGAGGACATTTTAATATGTTCATGGACCACTCTACTTTGAAATACCTGGTGAATAATCCTTTGTTGGGGGGGAATAAATGTCATTGGCTACTTCTTCTTCTTCAAGAGTTTGATTTTGAGATAATTGTGAAGCTAGGTCGCTTCAATGCAGGCCCAGATCACTTTTCATGAATTGAGACAGGAGAAGAACCGACAAATATTGAAGATGGGTTTTTATATGCGCAACTATTCAGAGTTGAGATGGTTGATGACTACTATGAGAAAATAGTTCAGTTTTTGGCGACAGGAACAACACCAGAAGGGCTTACTACAAGTCAAAAGAAGCAATTGGTTGTTAAAGCTGTGAATTTCCAGATGAATGCTGGAGAACTCTATAAGTTGGGACCGGACAATATTTTATGGAGATGTGTCCTAGCACATGAACAAGGGCAGGTATTAGCAGAAGCGCATGTGGGTGTTGCAGGTGGACACTACGGAGGTTGCGCTAGTACCAGGAAGGTGCTCCACGTAGGACTTTGGTGCCCAACTCTCAATGGGGAGGAAACAGACTATGTGTGGACTTGCGATGTCTATCAGAGGACAGGGAAACTATAAAGATGGGATGAGATACCACTAGTACCTCGGGTGACACTGCAACCATTTGACAAATGGGCAGTGGACTTTATGGGACCAATCCACCCACCTAGAAAGAGAACCGATGCACAGTATATCATTACAGAAACATATTATTTGACAAGGTGGGTAGAGGATGCACCTATTGTAGATTGCACTACTGCGATAGTAGTGAGGTTCCTATTTGACAATGTTCTTACTTGGTTTGGGTGTCCAAAGATATTGATGAGCGATCAAGGGAGTCATTTTATCAATCTCACTCTCAGTGCATTGCCGGAGGAGCTTCAGATATAGCATAAGAAGATTAACCCCTATCATCTGCAAGAAAATGGGACAATTGAGGCGTTCAACAAGGTGTTGGAGCATGCAGTCACAAAGGTATGTAATGAAAATCATGATGACTGGGAATTCAAGATTCCAATAGTCTTGTGGGCATATCACACCACTTGCAAAAGATTGACAGGATGGACACCTTTCAAGTTGGTATATGGGAAAGAGGCAGTCATTCCCATGGAGTAAATTGTTATGAGTCTATGCATTGCAGCAATGACAGGCATGGATGATGAAGTAGCATTAGAATAATTACTAGCTCAGTTGGAGAAACTAGAGGAAGATCGCTTTGTTGCAGGGTTTCGCCAACACATTCAAAAGTATCAACAAAAATCTTGTCATGATCAACATATCAAGAACAAACAATTTCAGCAAGGAGACTTGGTATTGATGTATGACAACAATTTCATCAAACATCCAGGAGAGTTACAGATGCATTGGCTAGGTCCATATGTTATCAATTCCAATACTACAGGAGGCCCAGTCCAATTGAAATAGTTAGATGGTGTGATGTTGCCTAAGCTGGTGAATGATAGCAGGATGAAGCCCTATAGGAAGGGCCCGGAGCCATACAATGCTTGAGGCACTCTATGATAAAAAAATAAAAAAATAAAATCTGGTTGTTTTGCATAGGATGGTCAATAGACGGATGGCACACTAGGAGGAAGTGGTTGTGCAAGTAGAAGAGTCATTGTCGCAATTAGGGAGTCATGTTAGGATAGTCGCAGGGTCATGACAGATTAAAATCAGAAATAAATACATTAGTTAAAACAGTTAACTAACGATGCTCCTGGATGGGACACGCATTAATGGAGGATATGACCATTGGATTGGAAGGATCGGTGACATATTCGGGTGGTTAATCCATGATTTGGTCATAATGATTACTCAATCGACTCGATGATGTAAGAAGAGGTCGGGCACTGTCAAAATTCACCATTGTGAAAGGTTGAGCTATTGAGTTAGTTGCCGAGTTGTTGTGAAGTGTTGTGTTGCATTCTACATTTGAGTTGCAGAGCGGGGTGAGGTTGAGGGGCCATGTTGAGAACTTTTGGGAACTTGTGTGGAATTTCGAGTGAACCAATAACAGTAGAGAGTTCAAGAAAAAGAGATTCACCAATTATTGGGGTGCTAATAGAGTAAGATGTATCCATCATGTCGGTTGGTTCATCATCAATTTCGAAGAAGAATAGAGCAGATCAGTGGCCCAAATCCCCAGTATAGAAGAAGCATACAACTCGAATGTCTACATAGGCATAGGAGGAGGCGGCTTCCTAGACGGGACCTTCAACATTAGGGGCTAAGGAATCCATGGCTCGGATGGGGGTGTCCACTATAGACATCCTTGGCTATGTTCATCAATGTCGACCCTATGCAAAGCCAAGGAAAATTACGAAGAACCAAAGGTACCTAGTCAGGATATCAGTGATACCTCAGGGCATGCAATGCACTATGGATATTGTTCCCTCAATTATGAGAATGAGGTATGAGGATCATGATATTCTCACATCGATGGAGATTATTGTAGATCCATATTTACCTACGACAAAGGCAGGCAGTGGCCCAGTAGCGCGCCTTCCACGTCACTGGGCGCGGGGTTTGGAGATATCGAGGTTGTTGGGCCTCATCAACATGCAACATTTCAGGAGGTTGGTAGAATCCAATGCATGTGCAAACAATTTGTTAACATGCTTCCATGGAGGCTATCTGTGGCTGGACCAGCCGATACCAGTCACCATTGCGTTAATTTCAGAAATCACAGGGCTTCCCAAGGAGGGGCCGACCCATCATAGTATTTTTGGGGGAAGGGAAATGATAAGAAGCTGGAAGAAAATATGAAGAGGAGGTATAACTTGTAGCACAATGGGAGGGAATATGTTGTTGATAGCATAAATGATCAGGTAGTCTACATCGCAGAACAGATTCTAACTAGAAATATAATCATAAAGAACCGACCCAACCAGTGCACATCCGAAGTCATCGCATGCACTAAGTAGTGCACACAGGGTGTGTAGATGAACTGGTATTTGTTCTTGATTAACTAGTTTATGGATGATGCGCTAGCATTATAGGAAGGGAAGTAGCCATTCACTTACAACTAGCTACTTATTTTGATTGTGCTCATTGGTTGGATGGAGCCAGAATATTATCAGAGGATGGACGTCGAAGATGCCAACTTTTATGAGGGAGCACACTACCAGAACCTCTAGTATGTTAAGGAAGTAGAGCAGCTCAAGGATTGCTCAATTCAATTCTCGATATATTGGGAAGCATTGCAGGATGCAACCATGAAGGTTTTGTGACCATAAGAGGAGGCAGTGACAAAATTCCAATGCGTGGTTCATTTTGTGATAGGGCCACATGCCATTCATGTACATGCGCAGAGAGACCCGAATAAGGAGTGGTTTCCTACAACGTACAAGCTTTCTGATGTAGAACTGGAGACCATTGTTGATGATTGGCCCGTGGACTGGTGGGAACTAGTTAGCATAGAGGAAGTATTGACGGGTCCACCAACTGATGCTCCAGTGGATCCTCTACCAAACCCATAGAGAGACCACGACTCAGATGAAGCATCAACACAGAGCCCCATGAAATCAGAGGCAAAGTGGATTTTGAGGAATCAAGAAAGAAGAAGTGACAAGAGCAGGGTATGACCAATGAAACAACACCAGTGACTTAAGAATGATTGATTCGTATCATTCTGGTAGTTACGATAGTGATGGATGCGACAGGAGAGCAGCTGAAGAAGCAAGAAAATGACGAATTTGGTGAGGTAAACACTCATCTTAATTCATTAATTGATGTAGTTTTGAATAAGGTACCAGAGGAAACTACTTTGCAAAAGTTTGGGACGATCAGCACTGGGAAGCAGATCAGGAATGTTCAAATTCCATTGCATGCGATCGATACAAATAGTGAGGACATCAACACCTCACTTCAACAATTTCAGGACCTCTCACTAGACCTCAATGAAGTATCAACACATACAATGGTTCAGCTGCAGAGGGTCGTGACTCAAGAGTTAGTTGATCAGGAACAAGTTATTAGCGACCACATTTTGAGGTCGTAGGAGAAAGAAGTTGAAGCAAGAAAGCATATTAAGGAGCTCAAGAAGGAGAAATATCGACTGATGATGGAGAAACCACAACTATGGGACAGTAAGCTGCGATTAGAGAATGTAGTTTTTGTTTCCTGTCAACAAGTGCTGGAAAACACTGAGGACATGGAAGCAAAAGAAAAAGTGCAATGTCTTAGGGAAGTAATTGCACAATTGAAGCATGACAACGAAGATCTACATTCCTTGGTGAATCTAGGGAAACCACCAGAGTAGGCTACGAAAAATAAAAGTGTCATTGAACACCTGGCGATAGAGTTGGAAGAAATGGAAAAAGAGACAAAATAGGTGATGGGAATGACTACACAATTCTAGGGAAGTGTATTCCAGGATGCGTAGTTGGAGCAACTCACTACGCAGTAGCAGGAAGCTGAAGGAAAGTTGGCCACACTGAGGACATCGCTCAAAGTGATGCCCCCAGTTGCGCATATCACAAAGGCAGTGAAGCTGAAGGACTTATAGCAATGAGTTGCATAGGAAAGGGAGCGTCAACAGAGGCGCAGAACACAATTGGATGAATTCCAAGAGATTGGTGTGCAGCTCTCAATCAAGGCAGCTTCAGTGCTGCATGAATTTCAAGATGGCCGAAGGGATGTCACTGCCAAGATCATCGAGCACCCATTGGAGCAAGAAGTGATAAAAATCTGGGATATTAGCAAGAAGATTAAGGAAGAGGTCAAGAAAATCATCCAAATGTATGAATATTTCAAGGTAAAGATCAGTTGTTACACCATTTCTAGTTGACGTGGCTTGAGGGAGAGCCACAAGATTGTGTTGGGGACCTGTTGGCAGGTAGTTTTCAGGATAGTTAGTTGTGCATCATCGCGGATCTTACACAAAGTCGAAGATGTTGGGCAAGGTGGAAGTTGGAGCGCAAGGTGGAATGGTCATATTTTTGAGGATTTTATGTAGTTTTGTCATATTTTGTATATTTGGACCGCATTATGTGGATTGTGGTCATTATTTTGTAGATTTTGGTCCAAGTAGTTAGGAATTTGACTTAAGTGGGCCACAAATGTAAAGGCGCAAGACTATAAGTAGATCTAGGATTGTGAATGTTGAATCATATTTTATATCATCTGTGAGACATCTTTTTGCATATTTTGATAGTCTGTGATATCTTTGGATCTATTGATAATCCTGAGATCGAACCTGTGTAAGTGCAGAACTGTGGAATTGTGTTTTGGTACGAAGTTAATATGACATGATGGTGAATCGATGGAATCACTGTGTATTTTTTTCTTATTTTCTACGATCTAAATGTGAATGAATATTGGGTTATGATGTGTATATATGAATGATGTGATGTTTTTCTTTTATGAATGATGATATATTGATAGATATGTTTATGCATTGATGTTTATCTAAACCACTGAATGACAATATGAATCAGTTAATATGAACGATTAGATCTGTTAATTAATGTTGCGTTGAGTTGACAGGAAATGTACTGTCCTCCTTCATAATGCGGAAACTTGGTTGCAATAGTTCTCCCTCAAACATCTCGAGTGAGACTTCATATGCTCTGCAGGTGTTGTTGGACAGGGTAAAACCTGTCTAGGCCAATGCTCAAGGAGATCGTTGCGGTTTGGGTGTCGATAGAGAGTGAATCCCTGTCGACTGATCTATGTCAACAAAACCTGGTTTTGGCAGTTACCCGTAAGGAAGATATCTCAGGTGAGATTGCATCTGCACCATAGGTGCTGCATGACTAAGCCTTGCTCTATCAATCCAATATATTGGGATTTGTTGTGCTAATCAGAAAGGACTGAACTTGGGTCGAAGGGAATCCGTAAAGACAACAAATTGTTCTATTGTCAGGACCAAATCATTTTGGTGAGGGAGATGTTGTGGTAACTGACGAAGCTTTAAATCCAAGATTTGGTGGTTTAAAAGCGTTATAATTTTCATAAGAAGAGAGAAAATGTTCTTGATTGAACCCAACAAAGTGTTGGGGCCACACCTTTACACGGATATTCACGATATTTTATTTTTAGAATTTCCCATTGTGTTGCATGAGTGGTTGTCAAATTTGGAGACCCAGCAAAGAAACTTCTAAGGAGGATAACCGACGAAGTGGAATCCTCAGTTGATTTAGTGATTGAAAAGTGTGAGAAACCATGTGTCAAGGGCTATATATTTTTGGGTAGACAATATTTTGGAGGGATACGTTACTAAGTTTGTTGGTGACCCAATAACCTCATATAGTGCGGTGGAGCGAAAAAATTTCCAAGGACCCCCTAGAATATGTTTGTCATCTTTGAAGACATTGGTAAAAATGCTTGTATGTGAAAAAGGAATCCTATGAATGTGACAAGTTGGAAGCTGTGCACAAAAAGGTGGGTATGTCGCAGTAGAACTATGTAAAAATGGTGAAAACTAAGTTAAGATGTTCCCTGGAGATAATGGAACTGAACCAGAGGCTGGTTGTTTAAGAAGTGGAAGAAGATTTTGGTTGGGAAAGCGAAGAAAGACCGTGAGAAGAAGAGGGATTTGCAGCATGACCAAAAAAGAAAGGCTACAATATTTCGTGGTACTTGGACGAAGGGTCTTCCAAAGAAGAAGAAGACTATCAGTCGATATGTGAAGGAGAAGAAGAATCAGAAGAATCAATGGAAGCTCCAAATCCAGAATGTGGGTATGACATACCTACCGCACATCGCCAAAGGTAAGATCTAGAAACTTATCTCCAAGTGGATTTGTAAATACAAGTAGTACTAACGTTGTGAATAGCGGACAAGGGAGTTCAGCTAGTCAAAACATTTGTCTGAATTTACCAGCAACTAATACAATGGTTGAGACTGGCATTAAGTTGCCAATATTCAATGGAAATGGGTTAGAAGACCTGAAGCAACATTGGTTTCTTTGTGAAGCCGGATGGACTATGTGATGGGTCCAAGATGGAGAGATAAAGAAAGCAGAGACAATCACAACTCTGTGAGTTCGTGTGCTAGACTAGTACATGAAATTTTCTATAGTGCCAATAGGATTTTCCCATAAAACGCTCGGCTAGATTCAGGTTAGAATGATAGATAAGTTTAGAAAGCTTAAGTCTGAGTCACAATGCTTTATAGAGATTAAAGAAAACAAATAGCTACCTACAGAGTTTATTTGGGACTTTAGCCAGATATTTAAGACATTAATGGCCAAAGTGAACATCCAAAAGTCAGATGTACAACACAAGCAATGTTTCATTATCGTCTTGTTGTCACGCATCCTAATCTCATTGATGCAACACAAGTGTTAGGGTTAACCTTAACTTGAGATCGATCCAAAGGTGGTTAGGTCTAGCACATGGTTTGTTGTATCCCATGGTATTGTCCCATGGTATTGCATGTGTTAACCTTGACTCAGGATTGAGTCAAAGGTGGTTAGGTCTAGCACATGGTTTGGGCACATGTTTTGTTGTAGCCCATGGTATTAACCCATGTTATTGCATGTGATTAATCCTTTATAAGGCTTGAGGAGGCTCCATTGTAATTGTATTGGATATGGGTACTGTATTGTACTGGATGTGAGTACTGTATGGTACTGGATGTGGGAATTGTATTGTGCTGGAAGAGAGACTATGAGAGCATGAAGAGGAAGTGCAGCGGTTTTGCTGCAGGGTGTATCCCTTCACCTTTCTGGACTGCAATAAAGGACTGGAAAATTTCTTTGTGGACGTAGCCCATCGTTTGGGTGAACCATGTTATATTTGTGTCTCTCTGTAATGTTTAATGTGTTTTTGCATCTTGTTTATTGATTTAACTGTATAATTGTTATTGCTCTGCAGTCCTGTTTTTCTAACAATTGGTATCAGAGCCAAAAGGTCTATTTGGTTTGTAAACTCGCAGGAAAGAAGGGTTCCTGGTTTGAGTGGGAGCAATGGCGGAAGAAGGAAAGTTTAGGGTCGATAAATTTAACGGCCAAAACTATCAGTTATGGAAGATGCAAATGGAGGACTATCTGTACCAGAAAGATCTGTACCTGTCATTGGGCGGAAAAGCAAAACAGCCAGTGGCTATGAAGGATGAAGAATGGGAGGTTCTTGACAGAAAGGCACTAGGAACAATACGGCTATGCCTGGCTTCATCGGTGGCCTTCAATATTTCGAAAGAAATAACAATAGAGGGTGTGATGAGTGCATTGAGTAAGCTCTACGAAAAACCCTTGGCTTCTAACAAGGTATTTTTAATGAAGCATTTATTTAATATGAAGATGTCGGAAAGTGGATCTGTTGCTGACCATTTAAATGAGTTTAATACACTTACCAGTCAGTTAAGTTCTATTAAAGTGAACTTTGATGATGAGGTTAGGGCTCTTCTAATCTTGTGCTCATTGCCAGAAAGCTGGAATAGATTGGTCATGGCTGTAAGTAACTTTGTCCCTAGTTCAAGCACTCTTAAGTTTGATGATGTTGTTAGTGTTATTCTTAGCGAGGAAATGCGAAGGAAAAGCACAGGTGAGACATCAGGTAATGCATTGACCATGGAGAGCAGAGGGAGACAAAAAGAGAGAGGAAGGAGCCCAGGAAATCGTGGCAAGTATAAAAATGGAAGATCCAAGTCCAGATTCAGAAAAATAGAATGCTAGAACTGCGGTAAGAAAGGACATCTAAAGAAAGACTGCAGAGCACCAAAGAAGAAAGGTGAGAGGCAGCAAGAGACTACCTAGGAAGCTAATGTAGCAGGTGATGTGTTACAAGATGCTTTGATTCTTGCATTAGATAATACTAGTGATTAGTGGGTAGTAGATTCAGGGGCTTCATGTCATGCTACACCCCATAGGAAATTCTTTTATGATTATGTTCAAGGTGATTTTGAGCATGTGTTATTGGGGGATGATGAACCATGTAAAATTGTTGGAAAGGGTAAGGTACGGATCAAACTAAATAATGGAAATGACTGGTTGCTAAAGGATGTAAGGCACATTCCTGCTATGAAAAGAAATCTGATCTCAACAGGGAAGTTGGGAGATGGCGGATGTTTGTCTACATTTGGAGAAATGTGGTGGAAGGTCACTAAAGGATCAATGGTAATTGCAAAATGAAATAGGATAGGTACGTTATATTTATGTCTTCATAACACTGATTATTCTATTTCTATAGCTTCCACAGAAACAAGTGCAGCGTTGTGGCATCATAGGCTTAGCCACATGAGTGAGAAGGGGATGCAGATTCTCCACTCAAGGAAACTGCTTCCAAATATGAAGCAGGTAAGTTTGGAATTTTGTGAGAACTATGTTTATGGAAAACAGAAGAGAGTTATATTTCTCAGGGTTGGGAAACAAAAGAAGAGTGAAAAGTTAGAGCTTGTCCATACAGATGTATGGGGACCAGCTCAGGTACAATCTATTGGTGGCTCTCGTTATTATGTTACTTTTATTGATGATGCAACTAGAAAAACTTGGGTTTATTGCATTAGACAGAAATCTGATGTGTTTGATACTTTTAAGAAGTGGAAAGCTTTGGCTGAGAATGAGACAGGAAAAAGGTTGAAATGTCTCAGATCTAATAATGGAGGCGAGTACTGTAGCAAGGAATTTGGCAGTTACTGTTCACATAATGGGATTCGCAGAGAGAAGACAGTCCCTGGAACACTCCAAGAAAATGGCGTGTCAAAAAGGATGAACAGAACGATCATGGAGCATGCAAGGTGTATGAGATTGCATGCAGGGTTGCCCTTACAGTTTTGGGCTGATGCTGTAAACACTATTGTTTATTTAATAAACAGAGGGCCTTCAAGAGCTTTAGATAGTGCAATTCCAGAGGAGGCATGGATAGGTAAATAGGTAAAATACTCATTTCTGAGAACTTTTGGTTGTGAAGCATTTGTTCATATTAATAAAGATGATAGAACAAAGCTTGAGGCTAAATCTAAGAAATGTACATTTATTGGATACGGGGTTGATGATTTTGGTTATCGCTTATGGGATCTTAAAAATCGCAAAATCATTAGGAGTAGAGATGTAGTATTCAATGAAAAGGTCATGTACAAAGATCAGTTGCAGGGAAAGAAAGAAGAAAAGGAAAACACAGAGTACACAATGCTTGATGAAATCAAAGAAAATGAAGTTCCAAAAGCACCAGAAAATCAAGAGCAACAGCAGGTACCTAAAACTTTTGCAACTGTAAGAAGGTCTACCAGGTTAAGTAGAACCCCTGAACGATTCTCTCCTTCACTGTATTATTTATTGATGACTGATTTTGGTGAGCCAGAATGTTTTGAAGAAGAAATGCAGGTAGAAACTAGAAAGAAGTGGGAGCAAGGCATGGATGAGGAGATGGACTCATTGGTAAGAAACCAGACTTGGGATCTGGTTAAGTTGCCTGCAGGAAAAAGGGTACTGCAGAATAAATGGGTTTACAGGTTGAAGGAAGAAGATGGAGGAAAGAAGCGATACAAGGCTAGACTTGTTGTAAAGGGGTTTGCACAAAATAAAGGTATAGACTTTGATGAAATATTTTCTCCTGTTGTTAAAATGACTTCAATTAGAACTATTTTAAGTCTAGTGGCGGTAGAAGATTTGCATCTTGAACAATTAGATGTAAAAATGGCCTTTCTCCACGAGGATTTGGAGGAAGAGATTTATATGTAGCAGCCACAAGGGTATGAGGTCAAAGGGAAGGAGAATTTGGTTTGCAGGTTGAAGAAGAGCTTGTATGGTCTGAAGCAAGCTCCAAGGCAGTGGTATTTAAAATTTGATAAGTTTATAACAGAACAAGGTTATGATAGATGTCATTCTAACCACTATGTTTATTTCAAGAGGCTAGATAATGGAAGATATATTATCTTGTTATTGTATGTGGATGACATGCTTGTTGCAGGGTCTAACATGTAGGATATAAATGTGCTCAAAAGAAAACTAGCTAAATCATTTGCGATGAAGGATTTGGGTGCTGCAAAGAAAATCCTTGGTATGAGAATAACAAGAGACAGGAAAAATCGCAAATTGACATTATCTCAAGGTGAGTACATAGAAAAGGTGTTGCAGAGGTTTAGAATGCAGAATGCAAAACCAGTCAGCACACCTTTGGCAAGCCATTTCAAACTAAGCAAGCATATGTGTCCAGAGACACAGGAAGAGATAGATTACATGTCCAAGATTCCCTATTCATCAGTAGTTGGGAGCCTGATGTATGCCATGGTGTGCACAAGACCAGATATTGCACATGCAGTGGGAGTTGTGAGCAGGTATATGAATAATCCAGGTAAAGAGCATTGGAAAGCACTATAGTGGATTCTCAGGTATTTGAGAGGTACCACTTCTCATGCATTATGTTTTGGAGGTTCAGACACTGTTCTATAGGGATATGTTGATGCATATATGGCTGGTGATAAAGACAGCAGGAGGAGCACCACAGGGTATGTGTTCACTGTAGGTGGAATAGCAGTAAGTTGGATTTCAAAACTGCAACAGGTTGTTGCACTTTCAACAATGGAAGCAGAGTATGTTGCTGCTACAGAGGCTAGTAAGGAGATGATTTGGTTGCAGAGGTTCATGGAAGAATTGGGTAAGAAACAGGAGAATAGTAGGCTATACAGTGAAAGCCAGAGTGCCATTCATCTTGCAAAGAACTCAGTCTTTCATTCAAGGACTAAACATATAGAACTCAAGTACCACTTCATAAGATCTATTCTAGATGAAGAACTGTTAAAACTGCAAAAAGATTCACACTAGCCAGAATCCTGCAGACATGTTGACAAAGGGAGTAACCAGCGAG
>LPNX010730038.1:141265-189907 GCA_001517045.1 Pseudotsuga menziesii | reverse complement strand
TAAAGCATGAAGGTGAAAAGAAGAAATTTTCCAAGTCCAAGGTCCAGCAAGTGCAGCAGCGGTAGAGTTGCTGTGATTAGTCACCATGAAGGCACATAAAATGTAATGGAGCGGTTTGCATGTAAATGGGCATATGGCTATAAGACCTGGTAAGGCATGCATACCCCTGGTAATTCACCGGTAAAATCGGGAGATAAACCTAGGTGATAGGGGGGTGTATGTAAGATTCCTCGGTAAATACTTGAGGGGAGTTGGTGATTACTCCAAGTCAAGTTTAAAGGGGGGATTGTTAGGGTTAACCTTGACTTGAGATCGAGTCAAAGGTGGTTAGGTCTAGCACATGGTTTGGGAACATGGTTTGTTGTATCCCATGGTATTGTCCCATGGTATTGCATGTGTTAACCTTGACTTGGGATTGAGTCAAAGGTGGTTAGGTCTAGCACATGGTTTGGGCACATGGTTTTTTGTAGCCCATGGTATTGACCCATGGTATTGCATGTGATTAACCCTTTATAAGGCTTGAGGAGGCTCCATTGTAATTGTATTGGATATGGGTACTGTATTGTACTGGATGTGAGTACTAGATGGTACTGGATGTGGGCATTGTATTGTGCTGGAAGAGAGACTGTGAGAGCGTGAAGAGGAAGTGCAGCGGTTTTGTTGCAGGGTGTATCCCTTCACCTTTCTGGACTGCAATAAAGGACTGGCAAATTTCTTTGTGGACGTAGCCCATCATTTGGGTGAACCACGTTATATCTGTGTCTCTCTGTAATGTTTAATGTGTTTTTGCATCTTGTTTATTTATTTAACTGTATAATTGTTATTGCTCTGTGGTCCTGTTTTTCTAACAAGAAGATTGTGTCATAGACAGAAGCTATGGAAAAAACAATGAAAGTAGAATCCTCACTGGTTAGAGAAACCGACGGAGGAATGATGCATATTTAGTCACGGTTGACCAATCTTATAGTGCAGCTCCAAGACATCAAGAAAGGAAAGGAAGTGCAAGAATAATTATGGTGTATAAGGTGTAGAACAAATGTACACCATAAATATAATTTCCCATCTCTCTTCAACTATGTCATAGTAGGAGTGCCAAACCCAATAAACACCCAAATGTTTCCTTGGTGCAACATATGTCAGACTAGAGGCCATAAGTGGGAAGAATGTTTGTATTTACAGAATATTGTAACTACACCAGCTAGTCTTACTGTATATTTTGTATATCGACGGGACACGAAGAGAAAAATTGCAAAGCACTTCAGCTGCTGCAAGAAAAGATGGCGGATACCTACTTGATGAACAATGATGAGCAGATGCAAGCTGAATGAGCGCAACCTCAGTATCAACCTACTCAATATCCACCAACACAATTTCAAGAACCACAATATCCTTAGCCACAATACCAATAGAATCAGTATCTACCACAACAACAATACCCTCAACCAAGAGGGGTGGAAATTTTTGAGGCTAAGGGCAATAACAAAGAGGACGAGGATTTGGTCGAGGAAGAGGCGAAGTCATATGTTATAATTATGGAAAACTAGGACACTTGTCCCGAGATTTCCAAAGTCTAAAGAAGGAATGTACATATTTTAAATCATTTGATAACACTATCAAACAATGTCCACAATTGATTGCAAAATGGCAGGCTCAAACTATGGGAAATCCCAATCCTATGCAGAATCTAAACCTAATACCAAACCAAAACATTCAGATGATTGCTACTGAGCCAAGAGAACCAAATATTGTTATTGTTACAAGAGGAGGTGGTGTGATGGAAGCAGACCAAAATACACATCATGGACAACCACAGGTGCGACCTGAGACGCAAAATAAATCCCCATTAGACGTCTATAAGGAGAAGGAAGTATTCTTGGATGTGCAACCAAAATTTTTTGATACCAATCAAGCGTAGACATTTGGAAAAGTAAAGGAGATGCCAGAAAGATTTGAGCAATTGCTCAAAAAACATCCACTGAAAAAAGGTTAGTAAGCTTAAATAAATTTTCAAAAGTTGTTTAGCACTAATCCATGATAGAGATATTGTCGCAGAATTGAAATCACTCATAGAAGAAACTCCAGAAGACCTGCGACCTAAAAAAAGAGTTAACCATGTCGACAAAATATTAAAAATTGGATGCAAACTGTGAATGACAGCGCAGATAGGAGATTATGATATGGATTATATCCTCTTAGATCTGGGCTCTGATGTCAATATCTTGACAAGGAATACATGGGAAAGCATGAATAAGCCACAATTGGATTGGTTTACCATTTAGCTAAGGACAGTGAATCAGTCAAAGGTTCTACCTATTGGTCGACTGACTCAAGTACATGTCGCATTAGAAGTCATAAGGACATATGCATACTTTGAATTAATCGACATTGTCGATCATACAAACCCATATCCTACACTTTTTGGGATTGATTAGGTGATAGATAATCATACCATAATTAATTTTAAGAAAATAATCTTGTCATTTGAATATTCTGAGGGAAGGGTGGTCGCGCCAATTGATCTGCTTGAAGGGCAGAGATATGTTTAGCCAGTGAACAGTGAAGGACAAGGTAATTATCTAGACTAGTTATATAATATCATGTCTTCAAGAGACAACTATATAAACCCAATAGCTGATGGAAAGCTAGGTTGGTAGAGTGTAAGCTCTTGCACATTCCATTTAGGTGACGCATTAGAAAATTGGCAGAACCGGCTGCATGAAGTTTCCATACGAAGATGCACAAGAATTACAAGATCAGTGTGACTAGTAGGAGATGAGGAAAGCAAGATACTTACATAAAAAGTTTTACCTAACCTTGCATCTTTTCTAGTGTAATTTGAAGCAAAAATTATAGAATTGCATTGATTTTTCTCCTTGGACTTTGTGTTGAAAGCTACACCCGCTAGATGACAGTGTACACATAAACAATCTATCTCTGAATGGACACAGTGTAGAAGATTATAGGAGATTATAGTTGGAGAAGAAATCAATTATATTGGTCGCAAGTATACAAGATTGACAAATCATGTTGAACATATTAAGCATCGTCATGTGACATGGCAAGAGAATCCACGACAAGAATGTGTTCATCTATTCATACATACATTGGAGATGGTACCAAGTGATTGGTATACATCAGTGCAGTTGTGACGAGGAATTGTCGAGTGGGAGAGTTAGCTACAATATTCACACATACATTTGATTTTGCAATTGAACACCCAACAATTGATGTTGCGCTACAAATAATGAAGGAGGAGATATGTTGGTCCCGGGACAGAAGGGAAGAATTCATATAGAATTCTGCCTAAGTAAGGAGAAAAGAGTAGAAGGAAGGAGAAGAAGCATATGTGACATAGGAAATATAATCAAATGAGAAGGGAAGGATGTTGTGACAAAAGAGAGAAGAAAATTATAAAGGAAAAGAGAAGGCGCGTGACAAGGAAGTTGTGCCAGTTTTGTAAGCTACGACAGAAAGACAGAGCGAGAGACGTGATGACATGGAAAAATATTTGCAAAAGTAGGTGTGTTGATAAGGTAACAGCTAGAAAGTAACAGTAAGGCATGATGCTGAGAATAAACAGCCCTTAGAGATCATGGGTATGAGTTTGGTTGGAGTCTACAGAAACCACACGCGTAAAGGAATTTTTGCAAGTCAGGTCGATAGCACCTTTTTGGTCATATATTGCTAGAATAGGAAAGACAACCCGTGGGCTGAAGATAGTAAGACGGTTGGGATAGTGACTAAAGATGAGTCTGTTAGAGTATGTATCGATTCATTATTGAGTCTGTAACAAGCATGTATGGAAATATATCGAGTCTATAATAAGGCTATAAAAGGAGAAACCCAAGTTGTACATGGGTCAACCAGTTAATCAGTTAGCCTATTAGCTAGTTCTTGTTTTAGACGATTTTGAGTTGATTAGAGGATAGATCAGTTTTAAGTAAGTGAATATGGATCACCGAGTGCATCAGAGTAGTGAATTGCAGCTAAGTGCGCAGATAGATAGAGAAGGTCAAGTCGATCCATCTTGTGTGTGGATCATTGAGTAGGAGTAGAGTAGAGTAATAAAGATAGAGAAGAAAGGAGAACATGAGAAGGAGGAGAATTATGTAGATATAGAAGAGAAGATATTGAACATAGTATATAGCTTTATGTATAGACAAAATGTGCATATATTTCCCCATGACAATGCCAGCTGAAGAGCACCTTGTGGTTTTTTCCCAGATGGGTTTCCACGTTACATGTTGTGTATATGTGTGAATGTTGAGTAGCTTAAACAAGTGTGTATTTACTGTGTTAAATGATTGATTGGTTGTTGTGCTTTAAAGAGATAACTATATGAATGTTGTATTTCAAGTAATGAATATGTATGTGATGTCTGTTCACCGTTCATTTGCATAAGATTGTATAAATCGGGGTGATTAATACTTCAGTTGATATATAAAGTGAAAACCACCAACCCACCTAGGATGATCTTCATTGGAAACCTTGGCGCAGGTCCAAGGACTTAAACACCCTCCTGCACAAACTACGGAATTGTAGTTCTAGTAGTTACCCATAAGAACTAATATATCTCAAGTGAGACAGCATCTATGTCACAGGTGTTGCCGACTGGGCTCTACTCCTTCGCGCCGATATATTGGGCTTTATTGTGTTGACCAAGGAGATGGGCTGAACCTAGTTTGCAGGGGAAAAAATGCAAACAAATGGTTCCATTGCCGGGACCCTGAAGTGTTATGGTGAGGGACATGTTCTGGCATCCCACGAAATCAGAGATCCAAAACTGGGTGGATGTAAAAGAGCTAAAGATTGCATGGAAATAAAGTGAAGGATCTCAGTGGATGTAGATGAAGTGGTTATAATAGTACATATATTTAGACATCCACGAGATTTTCTTTGTCGATTTCCCCATTGTATTGTATGAATGGTTTTCTAAGCTGGCAACCCAGAAAAAGAACTTTCAAGGAGGAGAACCGACAAAATGGACTCTGTTCTTGATTGAGCGGCTGAAAAGAATCAACAACCCTATATCAAGGGTTGTGGACTTATGGGTAGACAGTATCATAGAAGGATATATCATTGAGTTAACTATTGATAAAATAACCTCATACAGTGAGGCCAAGAGAAAAATTTTCCAAGGACCACGCAGTCGATATCTCTCATCTCGGAAGACGTGGATCAAAATGCTTATATGTGAAAAGGGCATTCTGCGAACAATAGATTGAATAGAAAAGGGTGGATATGTCTCAACAGAACCTGAAGTGAGATGTTCCTAAGAGAAGGTGGAACTAAAATAGACTCTATATTTTTTAGAAGTAGAAGAAGATTCAGATCAAGCAAGAGGCGAAAAAATCTGTTCAGATAAGGAAGTTGCAGCATAGAGCAAGAAGAAGAAGGCTATGAGTTTACATCATACCTAAACAAAGGCTCATGTGATAAGGAAGAGGACTATCAGCCAATATTAGAAGGAGAATAAGAATCCGATGAGTCTACTGAAGCTCTGGAGCAAGAACGTGTACATTACTTGCTTGCAGTACCAGAGGTAAGATCACCAGACCAATCTCCCAGTGTTTCTGTAAATACGAGTAGTACTAACACTATAAATAATGGACAAGTAAGTCTGACTATTCTGCATTGTATTCCTACTATACCAGCAGTTAATAAATTATTTTATTATCAACGTTTCGATCTCTATTATGAGATCATCTCTATTGTCCACACCCACCAATTTTCTCTTGTGTATGGATTTGTTTAATCAGTTAATATAGTGCCAATCAATCCAATGGTTGGAACTGACATTAAGCTCCCAATATTCAATAATAATGGGTTGGAAGACCTAGAAAAGCACTAGTTTATGTGTGACGTCATCTAAACTGTACGATAGATCTAAGAAGATAACATCAAAAAAGCATAGATGATCACGAATCTACAAGGTCGTGTGCTAGACTGGTATATGAATTTATCCATAGTACCAGTGGGAGTAGTCCCAAAGACACTCAATGAGATTAGACTTGGGTTGATTGATGAATTTAAGAAACCAAATTCTGAATCACAATGCATCACTGAGATCAAGGAGATCAGCCACCGACAAAACCTATTTGGGATTTTGACCAGATATTTAAGACATTAATGGCCAAGGTGAGTTTCCAAATGTCAGATGTGAAACACATGGAATGGTTCATTGCTGCCATGTTTCCACACATCCGAACACCATTGATGCAACAAAAACTCATGTCATGGACAGAGGCTTTGGAGATAGCCATGAAGTTAGAAGCCTTGCCAGTTGGAGACACTATCTTGGGCATGATGCAAATTCATTCGCAGTTGGTCAATCTTACGGTGCAGCTCCACGACATCAAAAGAGGCAAGGAAGTTCAGGAGGAATGTTGGTGTACTAGGTGTAGAATAGATGGGAACCATAAGGATAATTTCCCAACACTAATAAATTATGTCGCAATAGGTGCGCTGAACCCATTAAACACCCAAGGAATGCCTTGGTGTAGAGTATGCTAGACTAGAGGTCACAAGTCTGAGGAATGTCTATACTTAAATAATATTGTAAGTGCACCTTCTAGAATATATTGTAAATTTTGTAGTGTAACACCCCAATTTTGACCTCGTTTGCATTAAATGTATATGATGTATATATTGTAATTAATCGTGGTGTGGGGATAAAGTCAAAATCCCCACCATTGATTTGGTTGTGTTATGTTTCGGCGATTGAAATCATTGTCGATGGTATATCGTGATATACGGCACATTATAGTTTTGGCATCATGTAAATATGCATCTTTAATTAAAGTGAACCCCAACCAGCTATGTCAATGCAACCATAATGAAAAGGGCATGATTTTCCTAAGGATGAGGAGGGGGAATGTTAAACCATGAGCCTATGGGGAAAATCCATGTGTCAGCCATTAAAAACCCTGATGATAGTTGGGCAGTTATTTCTAGGAAGTGGTGGGTGGCATGACTATTAGTCCTTTCCCACACACACACTCTACCAGTAGACTCTTCATCCTCACGTGGGTAGGGAAACCACTACCCATTACTCCATTCTTGCTCATCCTCACATAGGGGATTCATCATCATTTTCCTCTCACAGAGAGCTGGAGAAACCGTTTACTGTCACCCACGATTTTCCTGTGAAGGATCCATTCACGATTTGGGTTTGTTGTTGTTCTCCCCATGAATTGTGGTTTGTTGTAGGTTCATTCATGTTGTGGTTACTGTTGGTTCATCCATGAATTTGGTTGTTGTTGGTTTAATCCACGGTTTTGGTTTGTTGTGGGGACAATTACATTTTAGGTTACTGCTGAGTTGTTTTGGCCACACTAGGGCCAAGAAGAACTCTAAATCACTTTGCTTGGCTTGAGATGTGTTCACCATTTTTGGTTGCCATCCTGTTTTCTTTTGTTTCTCACAGAGCTGTGAATTACTTGTTTTTGTTGCGTGTATGCAGTGGTTGGTCTTTGGGAATATATTGGAGTGGGAATGAAGGTTGGGATATGCTTGATATACCTGGTGTGTTTGGGAACCACATAGACAGAGCTAGAGGGCTGGATTTCTTCTCCACAACCCCTGAATAGCACTGGAAGGGAGGTCAGGGCCTGAGGGACTGTGTAGCAGAGAAGGGACCGATTTCCTTGTGTTGGGTGTGTGTGGGTGTCCTAGAAGTCAGGCTAGTTCTAGTGTAGGTGTCCTTAGCTCTTCAATGAGCCCACCAGCTTAGCATTCATCTTTCCCTAGCTCCTTGATGGCCTAATAAACCCAACTATGTTGGCTTGGTTGTCTTATTGATGGCCTAATAAACCCAACTATGTTGGCTTGGCTGATTTGTGTATCCTTGGCTATGTGTAAGCCTGGTTATTCCTTATTCCTTGGGGAATCATGCCCGGCTCGGGGGTGGTAGCATTGCTTAGAGATTAAGGAGCACATTGTCCTATGGTTGGGTGGAACATTGTAACGACGTAGCTGGTTGTGGGACGAGTTCTTTATAAGATAAGTATTCTTATCTACTTCACTTCTGCAATCATATTTGATATTTAATGAATTATGATGAACATGTTGAATGCTTGAATGTATGGTTTTGCTTCTGCTGTATGTTAAACAATTATGCATCTCTGCATGTTTTTACTTCCAAGCATTTTACTTCAGTTGATATGAATGTACATGTTCATGGGGCCAGTTTCCCGGTTGGCTAATGGCATGGTAGCATCCTCTTCACCGTTCGTAGGGTCGGGGAAGTTACAGCTTATGGTATCAGATCTTGTGTTGCAACATGGGCCTCCATGGGCTATGAGAATCAGTGATAGAGGCAGGTTTCCCTCTGCCTAGTAGAAGAGAAATGAGGAATCAGAGAAATGATAGGAAATTTTGACAAAAACTTCCTAAGTGTGAAAGCATCAGAAGGCTTAGGCTGAAGCCCACCCGATACATCGGAGGACTTATCCGGAAGCTCATCCAATACATCGGAGAGCCTAGGAGGAATTCCACCCAATGAGGGATAGTCGAAAAGAATTTTTGAAAAATTTTCTAAGTGTCAAGACCGTCGAATTGTTGGAAGACCCTCCGATATAGACCTCGGCGGCGGCGAGAGATAGAGGAAGTCTGAGCTGATGAAGCAGCTGGAAAAGCATGAAGGTGTCGCAACGGCAGCGGAAGAAAGATGATGAAGGCATTGATACGTTGGCAGGAAAAGGAAGATGGAGCCGATACATCAGTTGGGTTGGAAGGTTTGAGCCGCAACGGAGGTGGCAGACAGTACATGATTTAGCCGACGTGGGTGAAAATTCAAAAATTTTCAAAGTGTTGAGATCATCAAAAGGCTTTAGCTGAAGACCGCTGATACGTCGGCTCAGATCAACTGAATACCGTCGAAACGTCAGCCCCTTTAGCTGGAAATACTTTCGATGTCGCCAGAGGAAAAAGAGGTGAAGACGGAGCTGAGGTGTCGGTGAGGCTTGCCGAAAGGGAGCCGACATGATGGCAGAAAGGAGAAAAAGATAACAAATAAGATTTTTGAAAATTTGTCTAAGTCCGGGGAAAAATTGGAAAGTTTTCGCTGTCTTTCAGGAGAAGTTCTTCGAAGCACCATCGGAGGCTGATCGCTGAAGTGGAGCCGAAGTGTCGGTAGGGATCTCTTGAAGGCCGTCGAAACGTCAAAGAAATTTAGTTGATTGAGCATCTGATCTGGCGGCGGATGAAGGGAGAATTTTTTCTGAAGAGCTGGAAATGTCGGGAAAAATTTAGACGATCGAGTAGCCGACACGACGGCAGCAAGAAGAAGAAGATAAAAAGAAATTTTTTGAAAAAATTTTGAAGTGTTGAAATCATCGGAAGCCTTCAACTGAAGACCACTGAAACGTCGGCTCAGATCAGCTGAAGACCACCGAAATGTTGGCCCATTTAGATGGAGGGACCCCCGATGTCACTGGAGGACGAAGAGTAAAGAGAGTTGAAACTTTCAGCTGGAAAGGAATGAAGGCGTCGATACGTCGGCAGGAAGTTGAAATTGGAGCCGACGAAGCGGCTGGAAAGGAAAGAAGGCGTCGCAACGGTGGTGGAAGGAAGAGGATGAGAGAGACGATGTGGCGGTGGAAGATAAAAGGAAATTTTTTGAAAATTTTTCTAAGTATAAAAAACATCGAAAAAAATTAGATGATGGGTCCGCCGACATGTCGGAGAAATTTAGATGATCGATCCGCTGACACATTGGAGAAATTTAGAGGATCGGACCACCGACACGTCGAAGAAATTTAGAGGATCAGACCACCGAAATGTCAGAAAAATTTAGTTGATTAGACCGTCGATGAGCATTGGATGAAAGATGAAGATCAGACCACCAAAGTGTAGAAAGCTTAGTCAACTAGCGACCCGATACATCATAATATTAGTTGGGAAGAGACTCGATTTAACAAAGGAAAATTTTGAGTTTTCAAGTGGGATTTCTTAGTGAATTTTAGCGGGTTTTCAATGGGATTTTTTCAGCAGTTCTAGTAGATTTTCAGGCCCGAAAAGGAAGAAAAATTTGTATTTGGGAAAAATTGTTATTTTATGATTTTTCTAGGAGAAGGTAAGTAATTCGGATTTATTTCAATGCTATCCAGCTAACAGTTGTGTTACTAACACGTTTGCAGAATCGTAGACACATTCAAGGGCAGTATTCTAGGTGGTGTAGTTTGGTAAGTAAGTTGTGGTTCAGCCATGAGAATCCATGACGGATATGATGCTCAGGATTCCTACAAGCGTGCGCGAGATGCCGTGGGAGAAAATTTTCGGAATGGAAATGATGACATAGAGTCTAATGGAAGGAGATTCCAATAGACACCATCATATGTTGTAGCCACCATGTGAAGCTTGATTAAATCTCGGGAAGAGCAACATCAGTTGAATGCTGCTATGTTGCAAAGTTTGACAGACTTGCAAAGAAAGATAGACTCTAGACGGGGTACAGCAAAACCGGAAGGCAGTAAGAGCAGTACTAGGAGAAGAAGAAGGACTTATAGTGGATCATCTGACTCCGAAGAATCCAGCGGGGATTCAAGATCTTCTTCTCGTAAAGGAAAGATAAGGGGACACCATAGGGATCGCTCTCGGGATGAATTTAAGAAGGCTAAACCTCCTACATTTGATGGTGAGGTAAAGACTAGACAAGAGGCTTAATCCTAGCTTCTTGGGATAAAGAAGTACTTCCAAGTTCAGGATTATTTGGGAAACATGAAGGCAAGGGTTGCCATATTCAATTTGAATGGAAGAGCATCCATTTTGTGGGAACACTTCAAGCAAGTAAAGAGGATCAGTGAAAGGAGACTTAAGAGGAAACAGTTTAAGAAGTACCTCTCTGACAGGTATTATGATGACAATATTAAGGAGTTCCATGAGCTGAGATTGGGACAGCAGACCGTGGAAGAGTATGCAAATAAGTTCTTGGAATTGTTGAGGTATGTCTGGTACATTAAAGATGAAAAGGTGAAGGTCCAACGTTTTCTGAGTGGATTACCTCAGTCTTACAAAGATAGAATTGAGTTTTATGAACCTAGAACTCTTGAAGAAGCAATAAGGAAGGCTAAGTATTGCTATGAGCAAAGAAAAGGTAAACCTGATTACCATAAGGCATGGAAGGACAAGAAGAATGAGAAGTTTGACCAAAGAAAGAAAGGTTTCAAACCTTCTAACTTCAAGAATCAGCAGAAGGAGCCATCCCAAGCTGCGAGTAAGCCAGTTGGAGTGATAGGAGAAAATCCTAAAGATCCACAGCATAATAGAGGACCACTCCAATGTTGGAAATGTGGAGGACCCCACATGCACAGAAATTGTCCACTCAAGCATGAGAGTGCAAGACCAGCTTACAACCTTCAAGAAGCAGAAATAGTGGGTCAAATAGCAAGGGTAGTCCCTAGGATTTATGCAGCACTGGAGGACCGCCAGGAAAATCACCAGTCAATTGTGGTTGAAGTCGCAGGTAAGATTGTTGAGCAATCTGTTTCTATTTTGATTGACCCTAGTTCTACTCACAGTTACATTACTCCTAGAGTAGTGGAGATTTGTGCTTTTAAGAAAGTAAAGCATAGAAAATCTTGGTTAGTTCAGCTAGCCACTGGAACGAAGAAAAAGGTTAGTGAAGTGGTAGAGAAATGTCCATTGGTCATGAATGGATTGGTCACTTGTGTAGATCTGAATGTTCTACCACTTGGTTCCAATGATGTTCTCATTAGAATGGATTGGTTAGAATCTCACAGGGTAAATCTTGACTGTTACAATAAGACTTTTGAATGCATGGATGAAGAAGGGAACCCGGTAGTTGTGAGAGGTATTCCAAAGGTGATTTCAGTACGGCAGGTTTCAGCAATGTAGTTGAAGAAGTTCTATAGGAAGGGTTGCCAGTTGTATGCAGCTCATATTTTGGAGGCATCAAAGGACAAAACTCCTAGGTTGGAGGACTATCAGGTGTTACAAGAATTCAGGGATGTGTTTCCTAATGAGATTCCAAGGATTCCTCCAAAGAGGGACATTGATTTCACAATTGAAATTGTGCCAGGAGCAACACCAATGTTCAAGACACCCTACAGAATGAGTACGCCAGAGATGCTAGAGTTGAAGATGCAACTGCAAGAGTTGTTGGAAAAGAAGTATATCAGGCCAAGTGTGTCTCCTTGGGGAGCACCTGTTCTATTTGTAAAGAAGAAATATGGTACACTCAGGTTGTGTATTGATTACAGACAGTTGAACAAATTTTTTGTGAAGAATAAATATCCTTTGCCTAGGATTGATGACCTCTTTGATCAGATGAGAGGAGCAAAGGTATTTTCCAAGATTGACTTGAGGTCTGGTTATCATCAAGTGAGACTCAAGGATGAATACATTCATAAGATAGCCTTCAGAACAAGATATGGACATTGTGAGTTTGTAGTGGTACCATTTGGTCTCACAAATGCACCAACTACCTTTATGTGCCTTATGAACAGTGTCTTCAGCAGGTATTTGGACAAGTTTGTTCTTGTTTTCCTTGATGACATTCTTATTTATTCTAAGAATGAGTAAGAGCATGAAGAGCATTTGAGATTGACATTGTAATTACTCAAGGAGCATCAGTTGTATGCAAAGCTAAGAAAGTGTGACTTCTATAGAGATAGAATTTAGTATTTGGGTCACATTATCTTAGAAGAGGGTATATCTGTGGACCCTGAAAAGATTGAAGTGATTATGAATTGGCCTACTCCAAGAAATGTGACAGATGTAAGATCTTTTATGGGACTTGCAGGATACTACCGAAGATTCATTGAAGGATTCTCTAGAGTTGCGCATGCCATCACTTCTTTGCAAAAGAAGGGGATCAAGTTTGAATGGACATCGAGGTGTGAAGAAAGCTTCCAGCAGTTGAAGAATCTTCTCACCAGTGCACCAGTATTGAAAGTTGCAGATCTAGCGAAAGATTTTGTGGTATGTACCGATGCATGCGGATAAGGCCTTGGAGGAGTCCTTATGCAAGACAACCACATGATATGTTATGAGTCAAGAAAGTTGAAGTAGCATGAGAAGAACTATGCCACTCATGATCTAGAGCTTGAATCCATAGTACATGCCCTCAAGATGTGGAGGCACTACTTGATGGGTAGAAGATTTGAACTAAGGACAGACCATTGAGGTCTGAAGTATCTATTCGGTCAGCCTACTCTGAATGCTAGGAAAGCGAGATGGCTGGAGTTTTTATGTGAGTTTGATTTTGAAATCAAGAACATAAAGGGAAAACAGAATAAGGTAGCCGATGCACTCAGTAGGAAGATGCAGGAAATGCATGTGGCATCTCTTAGTATTTGCCAATCAGATTTGAGGTAGCAGATTGTTAATCATGCTATTGGAGATGAATTTTATGAGCTGGTAAAAGACAAATTGCAGCAACAAAGTCTTGAGAAGAGGTATGAGGGATATAAATTGGAAGAAGATGGACTTCTTACTTATAAAGGCAGAATTTATATTCCAAATCTAGCAGGTTTGAGGAGAGTCGTTATGGATGAAATCCATCAAACTCCGTATTCTGGTCACCCAGGATACCAGAAGACAATTGCTACCGCCAGAAAATAGTACTTTTGGCTAGGAATGAAAAAGGACATGGCTGAATACATTTCAAGGTGCATGAAATGTCAACAGGTAAAGGTTGAGCATCAACACCCAACAAGTTTGTTGCAGCCTTTTCCAGTTCCAGAATGGAAATGGGAAGTTATTTCCATGGATTTTATTACAGGATTGCTGATGACTTGGAGACAACATGATTCCATCATGGTTGTGGTGGAAAAGTTGACAAAGGTAGTGCATTTCATACCGGTTAAGTCTACGCATAAGACTGATGACATTGCAAAGATCTTCATGAAGGAGATATTCAAATTGCATGGATTGCCGAAGGCAATAGTCTCTGACCGAGATGTCAAGTTCACTTCCAATTTTTGGAAGGGGTTGTTTTCAGATTTGGGTACAAAGCTAAACTTCAGCACTGCATACCATCCTCAGACAGATGGGTAGACAAAGAGAGTTAATCAGGTGCTTGAAGATATGCTTCGCATGTACGTGATGGACAAACCAACCAAGTGGGAAGATTACTTACACTTGGTAGAGTTTGCTTATAGCAATGGATAGCAATCATCCTTGGGGATGAGTCCGTATGAAGCTTTGTATGGAAGAAGGTGTAGGACACCAGTGACTTGGGATAACCCAGTGAACAGGGTTGTGCTTGGTCCAGAATTGCTCAAGGAAATGGAGCAAGAGGTTGTAAAGATTAGGTAGAATCTGAAAGCAATAGAGGATAGACAGAAAAGCTATGCAGATAAGCATAGGGTGAACAAGGAGTTCAGTTATGGGGATCATGTTTACCTTATAGTGAGGGCAAGGAAGAGTTCCTTGAAGCTTGGAAGTTGTGCCAAGCTGTCACCAAGGTATTGTGGGCCATTTGAAGTGCTTGAAAGAATAGGGCCAGTTGCATATAGACTTGCATTTCCTGCTAGCACTAGAGCTCATAATGTTTTACATGTTTCTTTGCTTAAAAGATATGTACATGATCCTAACCATGTGATAAATTGGGATGTGATTCAGGTGGAACCCAAGGGAGAGTTCCAAATAAAGCCAATGCACATCCTCGACAGGAATGCCAAAATGCTCTGGAACAGAGCCATAGGACAGGTAAAGGTGAAGTGGGAGCACTACGGACCTGAAGAGGCTACGTGGGAGCTGGAGGATGCCATGCGATTGGCACATCCATTTTTGTTCAATTCTGCAGAACACTGAGACAGTACCAGTGTAGCATTTTGTTCAAATTTTGTAAAGCACTAAGGACAGTGCTATTGAAGGGGGAGGGGAATGTAACATCCCATTTTTGACCTCGTTTGCATTAAATGTATATGATGTATATAATGTAATTAATCGTGGTGTGGGGATAAAGGAAAAATCCCTGCCATCGATTTGGTTGTGTTATGTTTCGGCGATTGAAATCGTTGCCGATGGTATATCGTGATATACAGCACATTACAGTTTTGGCATCATGTAAGTATGCATCTTTAATTAAAGTGAACCCCAACCAGCTATGTCAATGCAACCATAATGAAAATGGAATGATTTTCCTAAGGATGAGGAGGGGGAATGTTAAACCATGAGCCTATGGGGAAAAGCCATGTGTCAGCCATTAAAAACCCTAATGATAGTTGGGCAGTTATTGTTGGGAAGTGGTGGGTGGCAGTACTGTCAATCCTTTCCCACACGCACACTCCACCAGCAAACTCTTCATCCTCGCGTGAGCAGGGAAACCACTACCCATTACTCCATTATTGTTCATCCTCACACATGGGATTCATCATTGTTTTCCTCTCGCAGAGAGCTAGAGAAACCGTTTACTGTCACCCATGATTTTCCTATGAAGGAGTAATTCACGATTTGGGTTTGCTATTGTTCTCCCCGTGAATTGTGGTTTGTTGTAGATTCATTCACGTTGTGGTTACTATTGGTTCATTCATGAATTTGGTTGTTGTTGGTTTAATCCACGGTTTTGGTTTGCTGTGGGGGAAATTACGTTTTGGGTTGCTGCTGAGTTGTTTTGTCCATGCTAGGGCCAAGAAAAAATCTGAATCGCTTTGCTTGATCTGAGCTACGTTCACCATTTTTTGTTGCCATCCTGTTTTCTTTTGTTTCTCACAGAGTTGTGAATTGCTCGTTTTTGCTGCGTGTATACAGTGGTTGGTCTTTGGGATTGTATTGGAGTGGGAATGAAGGTTGGGGTATGCTTGATAAACTTGGTGTGTTTGGGAGCCACACAGATAGAGCTAGAGGGCTGGATTTCTTCTCCACAACCCCTGAATAGCACTGGAAGGGAGGTCAGGGCCTAAGGGACTGTGTAGTAGAGAAGGGATTGATTTCCTTGTGTTGGGTGTGTGTGGGTGTCCTATAAGTCAAGCTAGTTATGGTGTACATGTCCTTAGCTCTTCAATGAGCCCACCAACTTAGCATTCATCTTTTCCTAGCTCCTTGATGGCCTGATAAACCCAACCGTGTTGGCTTGGCTACCTTGTTGATGTCCTGATAAACCCAACTATGTTAGCTTGGTTGATTGGTGTATCCTTGGCTATGTGTAATCTTGCTTGTTCCTTATTCCTTGGGGAATCATGCCCAACTCGGGGGTGGCAGCAGTGCTAAGAGATTAAGGAGCATGATGTCCTATGGTTGGGTGGAACGTTGCAGCGACGTAGCTAGTTGCGGGATGAGTTCTTTATAAGATAAGTATTCTTGTCTATTTCACTTCTACAATCATATTTGATGCTTAATGAATTATGATGAACATGTTGAATGCTTGAATGTACGGTTTTGCTTCCACTGTATGTTAAACAATTATGCATCTCTGCATGTTTTTACTTCCAAGTATTTTACTTCAGTTGATATGAATGTACATGTTCATGGGGCTAGTTGCCCGGTTGGCTAATGGCATGGTAGCGTCCTCTTCGCCGTTCGGAGGGTCGGGGATGTTACATGTAGATCGATAGGTCATGATGAAAAGGATTGCAGATCAATTCAGCTGCTCCAAGATAAAATGATGGATATCTACCTAATGAAGAATGAGGAACAAATTCAAGTCGAACGAGCACATCTTCAGTATTAGCCTGTGCAGTTTCAACAACGACAATATCCTCAACCACAATATCAGACAAACCAGTATCCTCAATAACAACAATACCCTCCCTAAAGGGGGGGTGGGAACTTTAGAGGTCAAGGAAAGCAACTAGGAGGAGGATTTGGTCGAGGAAGAGGCCAATTTGTATGTTATAATTGTGGGTAGTCAGGACACTTCACTCAAGATTGTCAAAGTCCTACGAAAAATTGTAGATATTGTAAATCATTTTATCACACTGTCAAATAGTGTCCACATTTCATTGCAAAATGGCTGGCTAGAACTATCGTTAACCCCAACCCAGTGCAAAATTCCAAATCAAACCCCAATCCGAATATTCAAATGATTTTTATCGAATCAAGCCAACCCAACCTTGTTGTAGTCACAAGAGGAGGTGTTGGGACAAGCGCAAACCAAAATAGACTGCAAGGACATCTGCAAGTGCGACCTGAGGCACAAAATAAATCCCCGTTAGATGTCCAACAAGAGAAGGAAGTCTTCTTGGAGGCGCAACAAGACTTTGTTGACACCAATCAGTCGTCGACATCTGGACAAGTGAGAGATATTCCCAAAATATTTGAACAACTAATCAGAAGGTCACCCACTAAAAAGGTTAGTAAGCTCAAGGAATTTTTCAAAAGTTTTTAGCACTAATCCATGACAAAGATGTTGTCACAGAGTTGACAGCACTCATAGAAGACAAAATAGCAGATATGTACCCTAAAAGACGATTCAATCAAGTCAGAAGCAAAAGGAAGACAGGTCATGAGTTGTGAATGACTGCATAGATAGGAGATTATGATATGGACTCTATCATACTTGACTTGGTCTTAGATGTCAATATATTGACAAGGAAAATATGGGAAAGAATGAATAGGCCAGGACTGGACTGGTCTCCTATTCAGTTAAGGCTTGAGAACATATGTCAACTTTGAGGTCGTTGACATTGTTGATGACACAAACCCCTATCCTAGGCTTCTATGGATTGATTGTGAAATAGACAACCAAACTATCATAAAGTTCAAGAAAAGGATCTTGTCTTTCAAATATTCTAAAATAAGAGTGGTTTCACCCATTGATCCCTTTAAAGGAAACCGATATGTTGAGCTTATACATAGCAAAGGGCAAGAGAATTATCTAGACCATCTGTATAACATTATGTCTTCAAAGGAAGATTATATTAACCCCATAGCTGATGGAAACTTGAGTTGGCGCAATGTAAGCTCATGCATGTCTGACTCAGGCAAAGCCCTAGAAAACTGGCAGAACATGCTGCATGAAGTCTCCATGCACAGATGTGCGAGAATTACAAGAGTTGTTTGAAGAGTAGGAATCGAAGCAAGTGAGTTTCCTACATATGAAGGATTTCCTAAACTTGCATCCTTCTTGGAAGAATTTGAAGAAAAGGTCACAGAATTGTAGCGACTATCTGCTCTGGACTATGTGCTGAAAGCTACGCTCGCTAGATGGTGGGGTACACATAAATAATCGATCTCTGAATGGCCGCAATGTTGAAGATTAATGGAGATTAGATTTGGAGAAGAGATCAGTTATGATGATAAAAAATACACAGGATTATCAGATCCTGGAAAACATATTGAGCACTATCGCATGGCTTGGCAAGCATATCCGCAACAGGAATGGGTTCACCGATTCATCCACACCTTGGAAATGGCGTGAAAATTTTTGTACACCTCAGAGGAGCTATGATGAGGAACCAGTGAGTGGGAAAGTTTAACTATTAACTTTACCCATACATTTGAATTTACAAAGCGAACATCCAACAGTAGATGATGCGCTATAAGACATAAGGGAGAAGATCTTTGAAGAGATACTTGTTGCGCACACAGGCCTCCATCAATACAGCATAACTACTTATAACTACATGTCATGTTGTAATATCATGAAGAATCTTAGGGACAATGACCCAACCGTCATAATCCCCTTGTGTCAGAAGGAATGTGTGAAGTGGAAAGAGATCGCACATGTGAAATTACAAGGCACCATGTTAGAAATGACATAAAAAAAACTGACAATGAGATTTTTTGTGTACGAACCTGCTATTTAACAATAACTACTAATTCAATGACAGGACATTAGTAGTATAATGCAAAAATATTTGACTAAGAGCCATGGTACACCCATGCGGCGAAAAGTGTGGAGTCCTTTCGAAAAATTTAAATTGTATTTATGATGTATGTCTAGTGTCGGTTAGGGGANAATATTTGACTAAGAGCCATGGTACACCCATGCGGCGAAAAGTGTGGAGTCCTTTCGAAAAATTTAAATTGTATTTATGATGTATGTCTAGTGTCGGTTAGGGTATTTATCAAGCCTCATTATCTTGACCTCGCTCCTGGAATACTGAAGAAAAACAATATTATTGTTTCAACCCCTGAACAACGAACTAGCGAGGTTATAGTATGGTCATCTCTATTTCATGCAAAAGCACACTTGAATCTGAGTTTGTATCACCCACCCCGATAATGGAAGATGTTGTTGGATATATCCCACCACCAATGGGCCATGATAATGAGAAAATCACTCCTGGAGTCTAGTCAAAGGCCTCTAAACCAACCCAGAAGGATAGACCAATCCCACCACTGCCTCCACAAGCACAGCGCACTAGCACCAGAAATTGAAAGGGAAGAGCAGTAACACCCCTACAAGCATCCCCACTAGCAGAGGATTTTGAGACACAAAATTAATTGCCTCCATATGTACTACCTCGATGCAGAAATGCCCCAAAGGTTGCAATCCCAAAGAAAGGAAAGGCTCCATTGCTAGTGTCTTCAGTACCATAGGGTGTAAAGGTCGTAAAAGATATTTTACCCAAAGTACAAAGGCTATTTTGTGGTGACCATGACACCAAGACGCAACCAGCCTTAGACCACAAATGATATATGGATATTGTAAAAGACACACCGGAGGTGCCTCGCAGGTATGTTCTACAGGACTGGACTGCAAAACTGGAAAATACTAGCATATAATCGTCCCTTTACAAGCCACATTTTGGGTGTGGTACCCAAATTAACACATGTATTAAGCAGTTACTGCTACTTTTCCATGACGAGGTTCTCGGGTTAGGAAAACCCATACCCATGACAGTTGAGATCATTACTTCCATTACATTCCTACAATCTACTAGAATGGACCCAACACCACTGCTCAAAAAGGATCGATAGGCGGCTTTAACTAAGTGAATGAAGGAAAAGTTCGGCATAAAAATAAGTAAACGAGGGTTGTTGATTCATACCATTAATAACCTCACTGTTATCTTTGCAGTGAAAGTGTTAACATCCAAGTTACTCTACAAAATGTGTCCAGACCAGTGTATGGTGGGAGCAATTGCGCTTGCAGACCTCTGTGCAGAAGGAACTCAAATCAATTGGTGTCCATTCTTGTTGAAGGAGCTTATTCGAGATGCCACTGATGCACAAGAAAGGGTTTGGGAATTCCATTATTCATGTCTTTTAATTTTAATCTCATTCATTGCATGGTCTGAACTAGAGTACTACCAGGGTGTTCACCTACAAGTCCCCTGTCAAGGGGTAAGGTACCAAAACATCTGGTCTGAGAAGAAGCATCAAGAACGACAGCATGAAAGCAATATTGAATTATTTATGCATGTGAAGGATATACAGCATCGAGCAAGGATCATGTCAAGGCTAGATTCTTCCACAGTCCAACAGTTTTGTTCCATCATTAAGTTTGAAGTGGGTCTGCACAATGTTTACCTACAGCCATGACAGCAGTTGCAACAACCGAATATACAATCCAACTTTATCATAACCAAGGAATAGATCCAAGAAATTGTTAACCAGTGATCGCAAGAGTGGCGTGTTCCAGTATCTGAAGTACAAATCCAACAGCAAGATCGCCCATACCAAGAACAGGAGGAAAATGAAGACAAAGACCACATGAAGAGTGGGCATTCTTATGAAAGTCATACCCACTGACTACCAACAAACCTAGAATCTGAACATGAGGAGGTGGAACCTCAGGTCAAACGAGTGGAGGAGGGGGGACCTCAAGAACAGCAAATGCTGCCAAGTATACCAAAGAAGAATATGAAATCTGACCGAACTGCAAACACTATTAGCTTGGATAGTGATGATATGAAACTCATGGCTGAAGTAATTACTGAAGCCACGCAATATAGTTTGAATTCTATAGAAGAACAACAAGAGGAACTTTCAGGTACAATCATTGATTTCCTTAAGGTTCTCTATAAATCAGTGGAAGAAGTTAAGATCGTTGTTGTTGGCCCAAGCGCAACAGCCGACTCCCGAGCTCCATCTAAAACATCACAAATGGAGCAAACTGTGGCCTCTGTGCCAACCCTTCCCATAATGGTACAGGTCCCTAAAGTTGTTGTTAAGTGTGGAACCCCGGAATCTAATCTTGACTTTCAAGATACTAACCAACTCATTATAGATTTTCATCTATGCACATGAATGAAGTGTATGCTATCCAGAATGTTGTTAATGTTGAAATAAAGTTGCGAGAGCACCACCTAGCTACACAGGTAAAGGCTGCACATCAAGACCTCAGGAAGCTGAGAAGCGAAATTCAAGACGTTGAACAAAACAAAATAGATTCGGATGGTAACTACCAGAGAATCAGTGAAGCAGCCACTTTGGCCTGTAGCAACTTAAGGACAAATGCATAGCACCAGAAATGGCCCCGAATGCCAAAATAGCATAGTTAGCATAATTAGTGATGGACCTTAAGAAAAAATTACTGCAGTTAAAGGAGCAAAGGGCTCCCAGCACACCTCCAGAAGTGTGGGGAAAAAGGAGAAGCGCAACTACACATGATGCAAAAGAAATAGAAAATTCCAAACAAGTATGTGATTAGGTTGTGGACCAAGTTTCTCATACTTGGAAAACCTTAATGGATGATAAGCAATCACAGAAGATTGCAAGTGACCTCACTGCGGTGGAAGTAATTATTGCACAGATGCACAATGAGATAAAGCAGCTGCCCTTGGAGCAGAAAAATGTTAAAATAGAAAAAATGTGTGGCCTACGACAACAAACCACTGTGATGTATGCACAGCATCAACAATGTGAGGAAAATATATAGGAGTTACAAGAAGAAGCAGAAAGGGTCACAAGGATAATTCAGCATGTGCACCACAAGGTGCACGAGGTAGCGGCCTCGGTGGAAAGTAACATGCTGGAACACGTCAGTTCTGACTTGGAAAAGCACATGAAGAAAGTTGAAGAAGAAGAAGTGCAGAAAAAGGGAAGCTGATGAAAATCATAGGGGGTTTTCAAAACAAAATTAGCGCTAATCAGTTTATGGAGCAATCGCTCATGTGGCTCGAGACGAGCCATAGGTGAGTGTTGGGGGCCTATTGGGCCTAGGATAGAAGGACAGAATTCATATAGAATTATGCCTAAGTAAGGATAAAAGAGTAGAAGGGAGAAGAAGAAAAAGCTACGACATAGGAAACAACATCGAAGGAGAAGGGAAGGATGTTGCGACAGAAGAGGGAAGAAAAGGAGAAATACAAAGAGAAGGCGTGGGACAAGGAAGTTGCACTAGTTTGTAACCTACGATAGAAAGACAAAGCGAGAGACGTGATGACATGGAATAATATTCGTAGAAGAAGGCATGCAGATAAGGTAACATCCAGAAAGTGACAGTGATGCATGATGCTAAGAAGCAACATCCCTTAGCGATCGTGGGTACGAGCTCGGATGGAGCCAATGGAAACCAGAGGTGTAAAGGCATTTTTGTAAGTCAGGTCAATAATGCCTTTTGGTCATATATTGATACAATATGAAAGATAGCATGTGGGTTGAAGATAGTAAGATGGTTGGGATAGTGACTAAAGTTGAGTCTGTTATAGTCTATATCGAGTCATTATTGAGTCTATAACAAGCATGTATGGGATTATATCAAGTCTATAATAAGGATATAAAAGGAGAAACCCAAGTTGTACATGGGTTATCCATTTAATCAGTTATCTTATTAGCTAGTTCCTATTTAGATGATTTTCAGCTGATTAGAGGATACAGTAGTTTTGAGTAAGTGAATCTGGATCGTTGAATGCATCAAAGTAATGGATCTATAGCTGAGTGCGTGGATAGATAGAGAAGTTTGAGTCGATCCAGGCTATGTGCGGATCACTGAGTAGGAGTAGATCAATAAAGATAGAGAAGAAAAGAGAGCATGAGAGGGAGGAAAATTATGTAGAGATAGAAGAGAAGATATTTAACAGAGTCTGTAGATTTATGTACATACAAAAGGTGCATCTATTTCCTTATGCCAATGCAAGCTAAAGAGAACCTTGTGGTTTTTCCTTAGATGAGTTTCCACGGTACATGTTGTGTATGTGTGTGAATGTTGAGTAGCTTAGACAAGTGCATATTTACTGTGTTAAATGATTTATTGGTTACTATGCTTTAAAGAGATAATTGTATGAATGTTGTATTTCAAGTAATGAATATGTCTATGATGTTTGTTCACTGTGCATTTGCTTAAAATTGCATAAGTCAGGGTGAGTAATACTTCAGTGTTGATATATAAAGTTCAAACCACCAACCCACCTTCCCAGTATTTGTTGGAAAGGTGCAAGGACAAGGACTTAAACACCCTCCCGCACAAACTGTGAAAATGTGGTTATGGTAATTACCCATAAGAACTAAGATATCTCGGGTGAGACGGCATCTATGTCGTAGGTGCTGCCGGCTGGGCTCTATTTCGTTGGGTCGATATCTTGGTATTTTTTACACTAACTAAGGAGAGGGGTTGAACCTGGGTCATAGGGGAAAAAATGCCAACAATATATTTGAAGAAATCCCTGTCGTAGCCATAAATTTCCACCACCAATACAGCACGACAGTCGACTATTGGATGGAATGTCACAATGTCACAGGAGAACCGGATGATGATGATCCACTCAATATAAACATACCTGAGTCATAAGGTATGTGCACGGTGGAAGGATTTTCCATTTATAGTGACCAATTCCTAAGTCCACTTAAAATTAAGAAAGTAAATATCGGCTCACTTGAAAATACAAAGTTCGCCAATATTGGAGATTATTGGGATGATGAGACTGTGGGGAAGATCACTGACATGTTGCATGAGTTCCAGGATATGTTCCCTACTAAATTTTTAGAAATAAAAGGAATAGTTTACGACCTTGGCTAAATGAAGATACCTTCGAGGCCTGACGCAAAATTGATCAAGCAATTACCATACAAATTAAATCCACGATACAAAAAAAAGTTTAAGGATGGATTGGATCGCATGCTAGAGGGAAGCGTTATAGAACCTATCAAAGAATAAAAATGTATTAGACTAGTTATAGTATAGGACAATAGGACCTCAAGTGAAGTAAGACTTTGTGTCGACCTGAGAAAGTTGAATGATGTGTGTTTACATGATCTGTTTCTGACTCCATTTATAGATGAGGTACTGGAGAATGTCGGAGGGCAAGAGATGTACTCTTTCACCGATGGATTTTCTGGTTACCATCTTATTAGAATTGAAAAGGAGGATCAATACAAGACTACCTTTGTGATAGAGTGGGGATGCTTCCAGTATATGGTAATGCTCTTTGGACTTAAGAATGCGCTTATGATTTTTTCCAAAATCGTAGTTGTTTCCTTTAAAGACTTTATACAGAAATTTCTTGAAGTCCAATTCGATGATTGGAGTGTATTTGGCCTTTTAAAATACCATATAAAGAGCCTAAGAATGATGTTAGAACATTGTCACCAGTATCAAACTTCCATGAATTTGAAGAAATGTATATATTTCACACCTTTTGGAGCTCTATTGGGCCATGTGGTCTGTCACGGCAGAATTTTGGTTGACCCAACCAAAATTGTAACCATCTTGACCTACCACCACCTAATACAGTTAAACAGTTAAGAGAAACACTAGGACACACTAGATACTACAGGAAGTTTATCAAAGGATATGCGGAGGTCATGACTGCTCCAATGGAAAAATTGTTTTAAAAAGTTACTAAGTTTCAATGGACAGTAGATTGTCAAGAAAGTCTTGGCACGCTGAAGAAAAAAATGGTTATTGTGCCAATACTTGTGTTTCTAGACTAGGAAAAGGAGTTCCATGTTCATGTCAACGCATTGTCTGTTGCGATCGGCATGGTACTGATGTTTCCTGGTGAAGGATCTATTGATCACCCTATTTCCTTCACTAGCGGGAAGTTGTCAACTACAGAAAATAATTTTACCACAACAGAAAGAGAAGGGTTAGTGATGGTATATGCACTACAGATATTCAGGCATTATTTGTTGGGTGGAGATTTTAAGATGTACACTGAACATTCTGCACTAAAATACTTTATCAATAAGCCAGTTTTGGGGGGGAATATCTGTATGTGGCTTCTCCTCTTCTAATAATTTGATTTTGAAATCATTTTTAAACTAGGTCGGTTGAATTTGGGGCCAAACCATCTTTCAAGGATAGAAAGTGTTGAGGAACCTACTAGCCTGGAAGATAATATTCTTGATGCGAAATTGTTTGTGATAACCATGTTTGATTATCAATATAAAGATATCATACATTTTCTAAGTACAGTTTATGCACCAGTTAAACTCAGTGTTGTGCAAAAGAAGTAGTTGGTTGTGCGAGCTGCAGATTTCCAATTGATCACTGGACACTTGTAAAAAATGGTTCCTGATGAGATACTTCGGTGCTGCATCTTGGAGCATGAGATCCCAAGGATATTAAATGAGGCACATGCTGGTGTTGAAGGAGTCCACTATGCATCAAAATCTATAGTGTACAAGATTTTGCAAGTAGGATTATGGTGGCCCACCATGCATGTAGACACTTGAGATTATTGTCGCAGTTGCGATGTATGTCAAAGAATTGGGAAGTCTTCCCAAAGAGATGAAATGGCATTGGTACCATAGATAAAATTACATCCATTTGATAAATGGGTTGTTGATTTTGCAAGACCTATCAGTCCAGCAGGAAAGCACACGAGAGCATGATATATTATTACTATGCCCGATTACCTCACCAGATGGGAAGAAGCAATGCCAGTAAAGGATTGTACTACTGCAAAGTTTCTATTTGAAAATGTTGTGACAAGGTTCATGTGCCCAAATATTTTAATCAGCGATCAAAGTATGCATTTTGTTAATTAACTGATTGAAGAACTGACTGAGGAATTTCAGATACAACATACAAGGACAACGCCATATCATCCTCAAGCAAATGGAGTTGTCGAAGCATTCAACAAAATTCTGGAAAACACATTGACAAAGGTTTGCAATGTGCGAAGAGATGACTGGGACCAAAATATTTCTGTAGTATTATGGGCATATCGCATGACATGTAAGAAGTTGACAAGTCAGACTCCATTTCCATTGGTGTATGGGAAAGAACTTTTCATTCCTATGGAGTACATTGTAAAGAGCTTAAGAGTTGTTGAAATCACTAAAATGATAGATGTTGATGCTCTGAAATACATATTACTTCAACTAATACAGTTGGAGAAAGAACATTTTGTTGCAGGATTTCACCAAAACATAGAAAATCAAAGACAAAAGGTATTGCATGATCAACACATTAAGAATAAGCGGTTTCAAGTTGGAGGTCTTGTTCTTATGTATGATAGTGAATTCTTCAAGCATACAGGGAAGTTATAAACTCATTGGTTAGGACCATACATTGTCAAAGAAATCATTGATGGAGGAGAAATGAATCTAGAAAAGTTAGATGGATTAGAGGTTAGAGGACTGGTCAACGGGAGTCATTTGAAACCATATTATGATAGTTGTGACTTGGTCGCATAAAAAAAATAATAAAGAAAGAATGAAATGAGAAATAAAGCAAGAGAAAATAAGAAGGAAAGAAAGAATGAGCTAAAATTTATGGTCGCAGATTGCTATTCTACTACAGTAAGAAGTGAAGTTTCACAGAATTGGGTCTAGAGAAGACCAAAAAGATAGCGCAAAGACACTTAGTGAGTCATAAAAGAAAGGGACTCTGCGAAATGAAAGAAACTAGGTTACAAGTGACACGACGCTGGCGCAAGAATGAAGAGACTCCCTGACATGATAGTTGTCTATCATTAATTTGAAAATCTCAAGAGAATTTGGTGGCGTGCTTTGTGATCACGTATACCTTTATGACAATAACTACCCCTCAAGGTGCCATCTAATTAATAGCATGCTGATAAGTTTTCGTAAATGAATGACACTCCTGTGTGATTGAAAGGGTAGATTCCTTTTTACTGAATGCTCGCGCGTGTGAAGAATAGTTGTCAGAAGTTGTTTCCCGGTATCAAACTTCACGTCCAATTGCAATTTCATTCTACTTGCATGAGAGAAGAGTTATTGTCGTCTACAACTTCAAGAGCCTTAGAAACTTCATGGTAATCTTGATCTAGAGTACTAGTACAACTATTGAAACTAAATTTTGACGTGCATCACCCACGCCAATCATGGAAGATACTATGGGATATTTTCTACCAACACAACAACATGTTCCAAATGTTGGGAAAGATCTAGTTGGGCCATCCAGAAAACCCAGAACAGATGTACTAGGACCCTCAACACCTTCAAACGGAAAGCGTACAATGAAGAGGAAGATAAATGGAAAAGAAACGGTGGCACAAGCATTGCCACCAGTCCCTAACCAAGAAGAAGACTTGGAAACCATAAACTTGTTGCTGCCATATATCCCACCAAGATGAACAAACACGCCCAAGGTCAAAATTCCATCCAAGGGTCAAGTCATGCTAGTAGCACCCAAACTGTCGAAAGGAATTAAGGTACTGCAGAACATTATGCCAATTTTTCAGAAGTTATCCTTTGTTGACCATGATACGAACAAACTGAGGGACTTGGATATAAATAAGTACATAAAACTGGTGAAGGAAACACCTGATTCACTGAACTATTTTGTTCCAAAGGAATGGGCTAAAGGACTGGCCCGGCCTAGATTATTGTCATTGTTTTTCATGCCACACTTTGGTCGAAGCACACAAGTGAACACCTTTGTGCGACAATTTCTAGTAGTATTTCATGGAGGATAATGTGGCTACATAACATATATTCAGTCTATATCGACCCCATTTCACTAATTACGAGCCTTCCACGAGAAGGAATAGACTCAGTGCCATATTTAAGGAAGTTCAAGGAAACCGTGATGATCGCAAGGGTCAAGGATAAGTATGAATTGGTTAGGGCCAACAGAGGGTTCCTAATTTCCTCAATTGATGACGCTACTGCTCACTTTGTTTCGAAGGTATTATCCTGCAAAATGTTGCAAAAGTTATGACCAACCCAATGTACTCCGGGTGTGGTTGCGCTAGCCGAACTCTATGCAGAGGGAGTTCAGATTAATTGGTCACAATTCTTGCTGAAAGAATTGTTACTCGATGCGGCTACGTCGCAGGAAGAGGGTAAGGATTTCCCCTATGCCTGGTTACTAATTTTTATTTCATTTTTTGTTTGGTCCAACCCACTGAACTACCAGCTGGTATATCTACATGTTCCTTACAAAGGAGCAAAATACTAGTATCTCTAGTTCACACAAGACAAGAATAGGCAAACGAACAGTAATATTGAATTTTTCATGCATGGAGAAGCCCTGAGGCATCAGGTGGAGAAGCATGTAAGACTTCATGATGACACTATTACAAGATATTAACAATCACCAGGTTTCAAATCATCCCACATTATGTTATCATACACCCGCGACAGGAGCCAGATCAACAATGGTTAGCGACACGGTTTATAATGACAAAAGAAGAAGTGGGAGCCATTACCAATGAATGGCCAAAATAAGGGAGTCTACCTATGCCAAAATCACAAATAGTGGATAAGGATTTGGATCAGTACAAACCACCATCACAGGAAAAGTAAGGAAGAGAAGGGAACCCACAAGAAGATGTGCAAAACCCTGAGTCAGGCCAGAGTGATTCTAGCTTGACTCCCATGGATCCACTGGTGGGAGAACGGAGAAATCGAGAAGAATCATAACAAGGGGATTCTAAGCGTAAGAAAACGAAGGCTTAATAACAAGTCAATACCTTTAGTATGAATGGAGAATACTTGGAATCATTAAGAGAAGCACTACAAGAAGTTGCACAAGCAAGTTTTCAAGATATCGACAGGCGACAGACCGGGTTAACAACTAGTATTATAGGGCGGTTGAATGTACCCTATAAAATTTTATAAGAAGTTAGAGTCGCAGTGGATTATACGCCTTAGATAGCTGATTTGGAGTACGAAATCAACCCTTATGAAGCACTAAAACCTGAGATGCCAACACTGGTTCCACCAATCAGGGTACAAGTCAGAGGAGAAGTATTAGATCTAGGAACGCCATAATTTAATGATGTGGCTAAAAGCAGAGGCTAGGTAACTTTAGATATTTCATAGATGCAACTGACTAAGGTATATGCAATACATAAAGCTACAGTCATGGAAATCAAAATAAGAGAAATCACCTTGGTTAAGCAGGTGAAGAAAGCCAAGAAGGTTGTTGATAAAATAAAGATAAATATGCAGGAGACAGAGTAGAAAGGAAAAAAATTGGAAGCAAACAATCTTACACATGACAATGTTGTAAATATTTCTTGTACAAATTCTAATGATGCAGGAATTACATCAAAAATGGTTGTGAAGGCCAAGTTCAGTCAACTTGGCGAGATAGCGACCGAACTTTGGAAAAAGGTCATAGAACTTGCAAAGCATGTGCAACCAAGAACACACCCAGAGGTGTTCAAGGAAAGAAGGCACGCAGAAAATGAGGATGCGAAGAAGATAGAAGAAGTGGAAGCGGTCTATGCCAATGTTGTCAACCAAGTCTCTCAGGATTAGGAAGCATTAATGGATGATGCAAAATCATAAAACTTGCAAAGGAGATGACTACAGTTTAAGAAAGTATTACCCAGATAAGGAATGAGATGAAGTAGCTGCCCTTAGCAAATAAATTTACTAAGGCAGTGGAGATGAATAAATTGCAGCAACAGGTTAACAGTTTGCGCACGAAACAGCAAGAAATAGAAGAAAAGGTTGCAGAGTTAGAGGTTGAAGCTAAAAGAGTTACAGGCAGCATTCAGCCTGTACAGCAGAAAGTGCACAAATCAGTTGCATCAGTAGAGAAGCTAACGTCAGAACATGTTAATTCTGACCTTGTGGGGCAATTGAAGAAGACAAAGGAATAAGTGTGGTTAGAAGTATAGAAAGTAGCAAAAATATTGGAATATTTTCACAATAAATTCGACACAAGTAAAACAATGGAGGAATAGCTTCGAGTGGTGTAAAACAAGCCACAAGTGAGAGTCAGGGGCCTATTGGGCCTAGGGAAAGGAAATCAAAATTCACTTAGAATCTTGCTTAAGTATGTGAATTACTAAGGCATAAGAAGAGAAAGGAGCTACGACAAAGGAAGCGATAGAAGGAAGGAAGAGTAGATGAAAGAAAAGAAGGAAAATGAGGTGTGATAGAAGCAGATAAAGAAGAAGGAGTTAAGGAAAGAAGAAGTTCAAAAGGAAACTATGAAAGTCACGATAGAAGAAGATGTGCGATAGAATAATATGCACAATAGAAGAAGATATGCAACAAAAGGAAGGAATGTGATAAGGAAAGCTGCGACGGAATAATAGTACCAGAAGGTGTGTAGTGGTATAATGGATGGAAAATGATAGTAGGGAATAATGGCTAGAAAATGATAACAGGGAATAACAACCTAAAAAAAAAAATTCAGGAAGATCATGGGTATGAGATCAACTAGATTCGGTGGAAGTTGCACATATGAAGGTATCTTTGTAATTCAGGTCGTTAGTTCCTACTATCATGTGTCATTAGACTAGGAAAGACAGCCTGTTGGCTAAATGTAGAAAGTCGGTTGAGAAAGCAACATGTAAAGAGTCTATAAAAGAAGTAACCCAAGTTGTATTTGGGTTAGCTCTTGTTCATTTTTAGTTCTGATCATTATTGTTATAAGTGGTGTATCTTCTAGTTTTGTTAAGTGTGTAGAGTCAAAGAATATGCAGTTGAGTGCGCAAATGTGTGGTAGAACTAAGTTGATCCAGTATCTGTGCGGATCATCAGTGGATTCAAGTCTATGTAGGCTGTGTGTGGATCAGTAGTAGAATCAAGTAGAGGAATATCAGCGACAGAAGACAAGAGAGCATGAGAGGAGAGGAAAGTCTGTGTAGATAGCAAGGAATATCTAGAGCAGAATCTACACCTTAGTCTGCAGACCAAAGGTGCCATATATTACTCATGCTAGATGAAGAGCACCTTTGTGTTTTTTTCCTAGATGGGTTTCCACCTTAACTATTGTGTCGAATGTATGAATGATGAATGTGTTTAAGATGCATGTATATATGTTATTGTGAGTGAATTTCTATGTATTTGATTACAAAGAGTATGTTTATATATGTTTCACTCTTATTGTGAATGTTTGAATGTACTTATGTTGCATTGGGTTGTTGATATAATACTTGCAAAAGGAGGAATCGTGTTGTAGCTTGGCTTTGTAGAATAAGTGCCAAAACCCTACCCATCAGGTTTAGTGGAGCACCTTGATGTGTCACCAAGGGACATGAAATCTCCCTCCCAACTGCAGAACCTGGTTCAGGAAGCTACCCAGAAGGAAGATATCGTGGGTGAGACTACATCTGCACTATAGGTGTTGCCAACTGAGCCTTTCTCTTTCGGGATGATATCTTGGGATTTGTTGCGCTAAGCAGAAGGGACTGAATATGGGTCGAAGGGGAGCCGAAAATCCAACAATGACAAATAATGAAAAAAATCGATCCAATATATTACAAATTAATTACAATTAATTACTTAAATGTTTAAATCCTACAAGTTAACAGTAATTAATGACTAAACTAACTAAATATAGTACAAGTTGAGAGTAATTAATGACAAATTAAGCTACTAAATATACTACAAGTTAATGAATTGGAGAAACCAATAAAGGACTAAGCTAAATAAGAATAAAATTTAGTTTTATTAAAAATGATTGCAAATATAACAATATACATGTGTTGGCACATTTAATTGCTCTTTTACAAGCAAACAATTTACCAAACCATCAATTATCAACCCACAAGTCAATGGTTATTTCAAATTATTGGGCAAAATATACGCATCTACAAGTTTGATTTAAACATTGGTTATCTAATTATGAAATGCAGTACAATAAAATAAATTTTATAATCAAATCTTGCTAGAAATCAATTCTTACTAAATCACACACTTAACGAAAAATGGCAAGGTTGAAATTAAATTCACGCTGTAATTGCAATATGCTAGAATTTGATGAATGATGGTAACAAAATGATCATTAATAACAAAATAACATTACCAGTGAATTAACTTCAATGCATGCACACACAACTACACTAATAAAATGAAATACTCCAACACATGTTGCAGAAGAGTGGTCCCTCCTCCCAAAAACAAGGTGCTTCAAGAAAAATCAAAACACTAGCTCACATGAGATTGCAAAATCAACTCTAGCTTTTCTTTAATAGAATGTCATATCAAAAGTCTTTGTACATTTGTTTACAAACTTAAATTGATCAAACTCTAACTCTCCCTCTCAAGGAATGGATACATTTGTATACATAACATGGATGTCTAAAAATAATAACAATGTCTAAGAATAGTCTTGAGAATTTATTGATTCTCAAGTTTTTCCAACAAAATAGTTATTCAAAGAAAATACTTGTAGCTCCCATTCCCAAATTATAAGACAATACATTCATAAATTGTTTTGGACAACCATATTCTAACCCTGGAGCTTTTATGGGAATTGGACAAATCTTTGATTACTAAGCTTATAGAACAAGGGATCATGGTGCCTGGATATTAGAGTAGCCGCTTCTTGTTGGACATGAATAGAAACAATGGTCCAACAACATAGTGATACACTCTTCCTTGTTGGAGTAATAACATGTTTTAAAGTTAGAGTATTAATATGGTTGAAAGTGGGAGTAACAACATTCTTGAGAGTCGAAGTAACAACACATGTGTTCAATTGGAAATAGTATTATTGTAATAACTCTAGGACAACATATTTTGGCATGTACACAATTTTCATAAGTAGGCATATAATCAGACTTTTCTTTTAAACACTTAACATAATTCATTAAATCAACATGGAAATTGTTAAATATCATACCTCGGATAAAATACATCATTATACTATATAATGAGACCAAAATGAATCATTAGTAATGGAAAAAAGGGTAAAAGGTAATGGAAATGGTGTGTAAAAGTGTAACATACCCAACCCTAGATAACACAGTAAGGTCGGTAACTAGGATCTTTGACAGAGGGGATGGTTGAATATAATCTAATAACGGTGGGATAGTACTCATTAAGGTTAGGCTAATATTCCAAACCAATTAAAACCTTTTATAACATACAACCATTTAGGAATATTGACTTCCAATGCAACCTAGTTCTCAATTCTACATGCAATGTAGTGTAACAACACAAGAATTCACTTAGACCAAACCTCTTCACGTATTGACTAATTTCCATTAAAACTATGGGAAGTCACTCATATCCATATAATCAACTAAATAAATCATACTTGCATTCTTTCGCAGAACTCCATTTACGACAGTAAACATTCAACCTCTCAACATTCTAAGGAGGTAGTGTTTAAAATCCTAAACATAGCAGGTTTTATAGAAATAAATTCAAACTTCCACTCCTCTATTGGATCTGATTTGGTACATCCATAAACATATGTATGGTTTTCTTTGAATATCAGTCCATCCCATGAACATAACTCCATAAAATACTAGCTTCTAAGGTCACAGTAATATCAACATTACTATCTTTCCTTAAAGCATATTTATGCATTAATGCATATCATATTTAATACATGAAAATATTAGTCTATAAACCCATGTGGGACCTAATACAGTACAACCATATATTTCCATATGGACTTTCCAAATGTTAGACCCATACATGTTCGCAATTCGTAATCAAATAGTCTCCTAAAACACCCATTAAATCAGTAGTCTGCTCTACCTCAATTAACAGATTTATAACACTACTTTAGATCATAATTTTCCTCATTAAATGATAGCCATAAATACCATGGATTATCTAGTCTGGAACATCCATACACAACCATATGACTGTCCTAAAATCAAAACTCCTAATGATTGTAAATTATATAAAAAAACTAGCTACTAATCGTTATCCTAACACATCAACATACCTCTTTCGTGAGCTGCCAATTTTTCAACATTGGGTTATCCATTAACCATGAGCATATATACAATTTAAAAACATATAATCAAATAAATAATAATCCTCCATGGATACAGATACAGCTACATACATAAATAATTTTATCTAGTATAAATACTTATCTTTTATAGGGGCACAACTGGCATCAACCAGGCAACTTTCCTCCTAGTCTTAGACACTATTAAGAAAATCCACCTGTGAATACCACCCACAAGTTGAGGTCTTGGATTCACACACATGAAGGAAACACTATTTCTAATTCGAGCTATATGAATGAAAAATAACTCAAGCAACCATGTGAGACTCAACGCATGATCCCTTCCCCCTCTTGCAATACAAAGGTATAAAAACTAGAAAATTAGTTCATGGGATTCCCCTTCTCGTACAATACAAACTAATACAACCATGGTCTCTTCCATGATATTTCCCCTTCTCTTGTAATACAAATCAATACAACTAGGGCCTCCTTCACAGGATTTTCCCCTTCTCCTACGAGGAAATTTCAAGACAACTAAGGTCTCTTCCATAGGATTTTCCCCTTCTCCTACAGTACAAATTAAGACAAGTAAGACCTCCTTCACATGATTTTCCTCTTCTCTTGCAATAGATATTGGTACCCCTAATTTATTCCTTACAAAATTTTCCCCTTTCACTACAAGGCCATTTGAAACAACTAAGGTCCCTTCCACGAGATTTTCCTCCCTCTTGCAATACAATTTCTTGACCTTCTAGGTGAAAAGTATACTAATTCAAATCCTCTCCTCAAGTATTCAAATTGAAGAGAGAAAAATCTCTCCACTGGGTCATTAGGCTTTCCTCAAAAGATCTCCATTCACCTGCAAGACAAATTGGAGCAAATATGTGCACAATCCCATACCAAATATTCCTTTGGTATTCGTAAATCCAATCAAATCAACACTCTACCCTCACCAACAAACTCTACAATGCAATAATGAATGGCCTTTGGATAAATTTGAATCCCTGTAGACCCATTCGAATTACCCCCAAGATATTTACTCTAGACCACTAAGAAGGAACTCCAAATAACTAAGGCTTCTCAAAACCCACAGAATGGCCCATTCAATTTATCCACAAAGTAACTCAAATATTTTGTATTGACTCAATACCATTAAAAAAATACTCCCAATCATTGGCTAACTCAAAATTGTCAACATTGACTCATACCCATCACAACTGACTCGAGTTTACCCACAAATTACTCACCCTGCATGAAGGTAACTTGAATTTCACCTACTGACTCAAATTTCCCCAAATTTACTCTGATGCATTCAGGAAAATTTGAATTGACACAAAAATGCTCAATTTAACTAAGGATGAATCAAATTCACCTCATTAACTAAAGGCTATTGACTTTGGACACTAATTAATTAAGGACAGCTATAATTAACCAAACTGACTCTAGTTGAATTTGAGCTACTCTAGCTCATTGGAGTAACTAAGGTGTATGGTGCATGATTGCATGTTCTTGGATGCATGGTTGCATATTTACATGTGCATGGGTTCATGGGTTCATGGGTGCATGGTACATGGGTTCATAGTGTTAATTAGGTCAAATAGGACCACCATGGTCCATTAACATCAAAATTAGGAAGACTGGAGTACTGTCAAGGGGATCCACCACTCCTATCCCCAATCCCTTCACATGTGGAATCTAAGATCCCCCAGCAATGTTGTTGTCCATGTTGTTCCATTATTTTAGTTATAGGTGATAATAACATAATAATATAATAAATAATAATCTCATTAATGTTCCATGGTCTAGGAACCTAGTGCCACCATAAAAATAAATGAAAAGTTCACATAAGTTTGGGGGCTTACCATTAGGGTATTACATGTCGTCTCTCTTAAAAAACAGCATCGTCCTTGATGCATACTTATTCAAAATTCAAACAAAAATTTGAGGGTATTCTTCCCTCACAACTTCTTCTAACTCCCAAATAGAATCATCGGATCTATAATGGGTCCATTGGACCTTGACCTATCCGATCTCTCGATTCCTCAGAATATTGACCTTTTGTCCAGTATACATATTGAATGTACCAAAAAATCCCCTTCCAATTCCACTTGAGTCATATCTNACACACACACACACACACACACACACACACACACACACACACACACACACACACACATATATATATATATATACATATTTCTACAATATACATGAAATATATTGTAATCAATGTACCACTTGCATCACATTCTAATCTATCACACAATCAGTAACAAATATGCATTTTTCAACAAACATCAAATATATCTACAATAAAAAATTACTAGTATAACATTCCAATCTATCATATGATTATCATCAAGGACATATTTTTTAAGGAAACATGAAAGACATTGTGTACTTTGATACAAGAAGGTAGTGCAAGCTCATAAGAAACGGGTCCTATTCTGGTTAGGATCTCAAAAGGGCCACAGTATTTAGTAGCAAGCTTGGAATAGTTTCCTAGGTTCATAGAGCTCTTCTTGGGTTTGACCTTCAAAAATACATGATATCCTACTACAAATTATCTTTCATTCTTGTTCTTATTTGCATAACTCTTTTTTCTATCATGAGGTACTTTCAAATGATGTTTGATTTTAACCATCTAATCTTCCATGTCCTTAACAGTTTCAGTCCAATGACAATTATGTCCGTTGGGTTGTCCAAACTAATAGGAGTATTGCACTTTCTCCCATACAATGCCTGGAAAGGATATCTTCGAAGAGGAGGCATGATATATGTTATTGTATGAAAACTCTACTAAGTGCAAGTAATCCTCCCACTTGTATGGTTGATCGATCACATACATCCTCAACATGTATTCAAGCACCTCATTAAGTATTTTTTTCTAACCAAATATTTGTGGATCGTAAGTTGTATTAATTTTTATATCTATACCAAATCATTGAAACAAACCTTTCCAAAATTTACTTGTAAACTTGGAATCTCTATCCGACACTATGGCTTTTGGAATTCTATGTAGTTTGGAAACCTCTCACATAATTATATCTGCAATGTTAGTTGTTGAATGAGTAGTCTTCATTGTAATGAAGTGAGTTTCCTTAGTTAAATTATCCACTACTACCATAATGGAATCATGTCATGATCTTTTTTTTGGAAAATTTGTGATGAAGTCCATAGTCACTACATCCCATTTCCATTCTGGTATAGGTAAAGGCTAGAACAACATAGATGGATGTCAATGCTCTACCTTAATATTTTGACATTCCATGCATTTGGATATGTATTATGCAACATCATTCATCATACCTGGACAATTGTATTGTTTCCTCACTTCTGCTACCATCTTTTGATAACTCAGATACCCAGCATAAGGTGCATTATACATTTCCATTAGAACCATTTTCATTTTTTCTTCTCAGTTGGGCACATAAACTCTATCTTTCTACATGAGGATTCCTCATCTTCCAAACTATACTTCTCAAACTTTGATGGTAAACTCTGCTATTTTAAACCATCTCTTACCTACTAATAATGCTCTTTTGTAACATAGGCTTCAATGGTCCCATTCTTCAAATCTGAGATACCTGTACTGATTGTTTCCACATGCATCACATGCATATTCCTACTGAGTGAATCTACTACTTTGTTATATTTTCCTTTGATATTTTTTATGTCAAAATAATATTCACACAGTAACTCCATCCATATTCTATGTCTTGCACTCAAAGTAGTTTGTTCAAACAAGTACTTCAATCCCTCATGATCTATCCTTCACTTAAATTTCTTACCCATCAGATAGTGTCTCCACATATTCAAGGCATGCACGATGGTTGCAAGCTCTAGATCATGAGTTCCATAGTTATGATAATGCTCTTTCAATTCCCTAGATTCATAACATATACAAAATTTATGTTCGAGTTTGCAATTTTCAACATGAGTGCACTAGTAAGCATTTCCTTGAGATTTTGAAAACTGACTTCACACTTAGAATTCCGTTCAAACTTCACCCTCTTCTTCTGTAAGGATGTAATGGGATGAGATATCTTCGATAAAACTTCAATAAATCTTCGTTAGTACCTTTCTAACCCCATGAAATATCTTACTTCAGACACATGCCTTGGTGTTGACCATTCCATAATAGCTCTTATATTCTCTGGATCAACTGAAATGCCTTTTTCGGATATGATGTGCCCTAAGTATTGAATTATACTCTAACAAAAGGAGCACTTACTTATATTGGCATACAACTAATGTTCTCGGAGTACTTCCTCACCAACCTTGGATGCTCTTCATGCTCTTCTTTCATCTTGGAATAGGTGAGGATGTCATCCAAGAATACAACCATAAAGTCACCTAAGTACTTCCTAAAAAATTAATTCATTATGCACATGAATGTTGTTGGTGCATTAGTCAATATGAAAGGTACAAATGGAAACTCATAATTCCCATACCTTTTTTTGAATGATGTCTTACTGATGTCCCCATCCCTAATTCTAACTTAATGATACCCTAATCTCAGGTCTATCTTTGAAAATACCTTGACTTCTCCCAACTAGTCAAATAGGTCATCAATCCTTGGTAAGTTGAATTTATTTCTTATTGTTTCTTTATTCAACTGATGATAATTTATACAAATCCTTAGAGCCTCATCCTTCTTCTTCACATAAAATACCATATCTCCCCAAGGTGACACACTAGGTCGTATGTAACCTTTCTTTAACAACTCTTCCAACTGCATTTGTAATTATTTTAGTTATTTGGGACTCATTCTATAAGGGTATTTATATGAGGGTATTGTGCCAGGAAATAGATCAATAGAGAAGTCAATGTCTCTCTTAGGAGGAATCCCTAACACCTCTTGAAATGCATCTCCAAACTCCTGCAACACTGGATAATCTTGTAGCTATGGTTCTTTTCCTTCTTTTGTCTCTTCTACATGAGTTGCATATAACTGGCATCCCTTCCTAAAACACTTCTTCAACTACAGAGTTGTGATCTTCCTCAAATATATCGGTCTTGGTATACCTCATACTATCATCTGAATCCTTTGTCATCTAGGCAAGTAAAGGTATTGTCGTGGCAATAGAGTGTGGCATGATGTGCACCTAACTAATCCATGCCAACCAACATATCATATGATCCCATGGTTATGGTGCAATTATGCAAGGGCACTTATACCATTCATTTCCAATGGGAACTTCCTTACTACCTTTGTGACCCTTCTCTTAGTACCTGGAGCTAACTATACTATGCTTTCTATCTCAAGCCTACTTTTATTTAGATGAAATTTCTCAATCAAGTTAGGTGTGATATAACTATGGCTGGCTCCATAATCAATTAAAATATTTATAGGTAGAGTGGCAATATTACCTTCTATATCAATCATCCTATACTAATTTTCATCTTGTCTTCCATCTAAGGTTGCATAAATTCTTGAAATTATTCGACCCACATCACCAATAGTTGGAGCATATTAAAATTTGTGAACAATTCCTACCTTCAATGGACAGCTTCTGGCATAGTGATCTCCTTTACACTGATAACATTCAATCGAGGGTCATGTTCCTCTGTTTGAATATCCTTCATTTTTTAACCTGCTCTTCTATAGATTCCTTGGTTAATTACTATTTCTGAACACTAGGGGATAAAATAGACTTCCTTCTCTGATCTTACATGTTTGTCTTCATATCCTTCCAGTTCTTTTGATATGGATATTTGTTCTTATTATGATCATATAGGTGTTTTTCCTTCTATACCACCTCCTTAAGAGTCTTTGGTCTATCATACTGGATCTTTTCTTTGAAAAAAGTTTGGAAGGCCACTCATGAACCTTTGAATATTCATCTTCTCATCCTTCACCAAGTCTGCATATTTCATGAGCTCTAGTAACCTCTTCTCATAAGCCTCCATATTCATGCTACCCAAATTGAGTTCGAATAAATCTTCCATCTTTTTGTCAAAGTAATGTTGTGAGAGGTACTCTTTTTGGAAGTATTTCTTGAACTTCTTCCATGAAACTCTATCTTCATCAATGGCCTTTATGTTGACTAGTTGATCCCACCAAATGGAGGCATTACCCTGCAAATGGTAGATGGATACTTTTTCTTCCATGTTCGGTGAATATTGATGCGACTAGAAGAACTTCTGGAGGCCCAACAACCAAGTCTCTACACTTTCTCCTTGCTTAGCTTCCCAATCAAAAGTAAGGGGTTTATTCCTTCTTAGTTATCCTACTAGTTGATCTTGAGCAAACCTTCTCTTTGTATGTCTTATCAGTGATCCTTCAGGGCTACTTTCATAGCTACTTGAAAAGTAACTCTTCTTCTTCCAAGAAAATATCCTATGATGTGGTTCCCTTGAGTAAAATATGGTCCTACCCCGCTCCCTCCCTTATTCATATTATATCATCTACAGACTTCCTCTTGGATATGATCTCCAATTTTCTTACATTTTCTCCAAACTGTGTAGGATTTTCCTTTGGGCATGTATGATTCTTTCACTATCCTTCCTACATGTTCTAACATCCACCTTCAAGCTATTTATGGTATTCTCTAGATCCAAGGATTCATTTTTTATTCTTTGTGTTCCTGCCATGGATCTCTCCCCTCTAGAGCCTAGTCCATCATACTCCTCCTCAAGGCTAGAGAATATATGTTCCTCCTTCAAACCCATCATTAATATCTAGTCACTTTAGCCTTTATTTATTATTTAGGGTCTTGAATGTTGGTTTAGGGTTCACAATGTGGCTTTAACAAGTATTGGGGTTGTGATGTGATGGTCATAAGAACTTTGTTAGGACATCATCAATCTATTTCATATCATATAAGACATAGTTAAATTTCCTAAACATAACATCATAATTCCATGGGAATGCTCAAACGACCGTAGAGTTTTAACCTAAGCTCTAATACCACTTGTAACATACCTAGCCCTAGAGAACACACCAAGGTTAGTAACTGGGATCTATAAAAAAGGGTATGGTTGAATCTAATCTAAGCATAGTATGATAATACTCATTAAGGTCATGTGAATATGCCAAAAAAACTAAAAAAATGTAAAGCATTCAACCATTTAGGAATATTTCCCTTCCATAGTTCCCCATTCTCATGCAATGCAGTGAAATTACACAAGAATACACTCAGAACAAACCTATTCACATGTTGAATAATGTTACACCTATGTAAATTCTCTCGTATTCATCTAATCAACTAGATAAATTGGACTTACATTCTTTCACGGAACTCCATTTACAACAATAAAAATTTAGCGTTTCAACATTCTGAGGCAGAGTTTAAAATCCTAAACATAGTAGGTATTATAGCAATAATTCAAACATCTATTAAAACCTCAAATATGTTCTGGTGCAGATATACATGGAAATATAGTATGCCCTAAATATTAGTATGTCCCATGAACATAATTCCACAAAAAACTAGTTTCTAACATCACGGTAATATCAACATTACTATCCTTCATTAAAGCATATTTATACATTAATGCATATCATATTTAATACATAAATTATCAGTTTATAAAACCATGTGGTACCTGAGTACATACATATATGGCCATATGGATTTTCCAAATATCAAACCCATAAATATTCACAATCCATAAGCAAACAGTCTCCAAAAACATCCATTAAATAAGCAATAACTTCTACCTCAATTAACAAATATATAACAGTACTTAGATCATATTTTTTCTAATTAAATGACAGCCATAAATCCCATGGATGATATAATCTAGAACATCCATACATGGCCATAAGGTTGTCCTAAAATCAGACCTCCTAATGATCATAAATTCTATAAAAAAAAGCAACTACTAACCATTATCTTAACACATTAGCATACCTCTTCTGTGAGCTGCCAATTTATCAACATTGGGTTATCCATTCACCATGAGCATATATACAATTTTAAAATATATAATTTCATATATAATCATCCTCCATGGGTACATATACAACTACATACATAAATAATTTTATCTAGCATAAATACTTATATTTTATAGGCGCACAATTGTCAGCAACCAGAAAACTTTCCTCACAGCCTTAGACATTAGTAAGCAAATACACATGTGCAGGTCACCCCCGAGCTGAGGTATTGGATTCACACACACAAAGGAGACACTCTTTGCAATTTGATATCTATGGATGAAAAATAACTCAAACAACCACCTGAGATTCAACACAAGATTCTCCCCTGCCCTCTTGCAATACAAAGGTATGACAACTAGAAAACTAGTTCACAGGATTCCCCTTCTCTTGGAAGACAAATTGAGACAACTATGGTCTATTCCATGGGATTTTCCCCTTCTTCTATAATATAAATCGAGACAAATAAGGCCTATTTTATAGGATTTTCCACTTCTCTTGCAATACGAATCGATATCGCTATGATCTTCCCTACTATATTTTCCCCTTCTCGTACAAGGAAATTTCAAAACAAATAAGGTCTCTTCCATAGGATTTTCCCCTTCTCCTGCAATACAACTCAATATAGCTAGGGCCTACTTCATATTATTTTCCCCTTCTCCTGCAATATGAATTGGTACCACTTAGTTTTTCCATACAGAAATTTTCCCCTCCTCCTACAAGACAATTCGAGACAGCTAAGGTCCCTTCCACGGGATTTTCCTCCCTCCTACAATACAACTTATTGAACTTCTAGGTGCAAACTATACCAATTCTAATCCTCTCCTCAATTATTTTAATTGAAGAGAGAACTTCGTTGGCTCACTAGGCTTTACTCACAGGATCTTCATTCACCTGTAAGACAAATTGGTGCAAATTCGTGCACAATACCGTACCAAATATTCCTTTGGTGTTCATAATTCCAGTCAGATCAACTATTTTCCCTCATCAACAAACTCTATAATTTAAGAATGAATTATCTTTGGATCAATTTGAATCCATGTATATTTATTCGAATTGCCTCCAAGAGAATGACTCTATACCACTATGAAGCAATTCCAAATCATTGAGTTTTCTCAAAACCTGTTGAATGACCCATTCAAGTTCTCCATGGAGTAACTAAAATCTACTGACATTGACTCAATACCATTGAAAAAACACTCCCAATAATTGGCTAACTTAAAATTGTCAACACTGACTCAAACCCATCACAACTAACTCGAGTTTACGCACAAATTACTCACCCTGCATGAAGGTAACTCTAATTTCACCTATTGACTAGAACATCCCCAAGTTCACTCCCTTGCATTTAGGATAATTATAATTGACACAAAAAATGCTCAATTTAACTAAGGATGACTCGAATTCACCACATTAACTGAAGGCTACTGAATTTGGACAATAATTAACCAAGGACAAATCCAATTAACCAAACTGACTCTAGCTCATTGTCAGCTACTCTAGTTCAGTAGAGTAACTAAGGTGCATGGTGCATGGTGTATGGTTGCATGTGCTTGGTTCCATGTTTGTGGTTTCATGGTTGCATGTGCACGGTTATATGTGCATGGGTGCATGGTTGTATGTGCATAGGTGCATGGGTACATGGTTGTTACGGAGAGAAATTCCTATGGCTTGGGGTACCACAACAGACAGCTAGACTCCAGAAATCAATCTTTCCCAATATGCAATAGAAATAAACAATCTAACACTAAAGGATCGAACCTCGTACCTTATTCCGGACGGTTGTAGTAGATCCCCGTTGAGCTTTCCAATCTTCAGCTTGAATTGTTATAGCACGTCCTCAACAACAAGTAAACAATACAAGCATACTATATTTCATGGTGTTAGATCTATTCTAGCATATATAATCAATAATGTAAAAGCATTTGACATATTCCAATGGAAACAATATTCATTCAAATACACATTACTGGACAGGAAAAGATATTTCTATTAATAAGAATCAGAGATTACAAGTGACAACCTATGACGGTACGTCTGCGAATCGGAGAAACTGAATCCCCCACTTGGGCCTCCACCACCTCAATCCTCCATCACTTCGATAGCAAGCTTACTAACAAAGGGCAAGCTTGGGAAGAACACAACAGTGCTCCAAGGGACAAAGGGATGCAGACTCAAGCATAAAGTTCTGGCAACAATGGACTATAATTTCGATGCTCTCAAGTTTCTCTTATGCTTTCAATGTACCAAGGGGTTCCTTATATAGCTTTTCAAAGGGATATTGAAAGGTCGAATCCGTGCGATCTCAAGGCATATGGAAGGCCAGGAGTCATATGAGTCGGATCCAAGTCAAGGAAAACTCCAAAATGTTTTGGACTATGCACACATCCCGATGTACGCGACTATCGAGGGAATACCCGCGTATGTACACGGTTATCGGGGAAAAAGCCGTGTATATAAATATTCTAATGTTTTTAGGGATGATCAAGGTAACATCAAAAGATATAAAGTGGTCCAAAAGGGGCTAATGAGTCTGCAGCGGGACAAGGGAAGGCCATACAATGTGTGATTCACCTAGTGTGGTGAAATCCGCTATAACAATGGTTGCATGTGCATGGTGCATGGGTGCATGAAAAGTGTTAATTAGGAGAAATAGAACCGCCATGGTCCACTAACATCAAAATTAGGAATACTAGAGTATCGTTATAGGGATCCACCACTCCTAACCCCAACCCCTTCACATGCGGAATCCAAGACCCCCCAGCAACATTGTTGTCCATGTTATACCATTATTTTAGTTATAGGAAATAATAATAATAATAATAATAACAACAACAACATAATAAGATAATAAATAATAAATATCTCATTAATGATTTTTGGTCCAGGAACCTGGTGCCACCATAAAAATAAATGACAAGTTCATAGAGCCAAACATCTTCCCCAACGGAGAGTGTTGTATGTCATCGTTATACTAGTCAAAGTCAGATGGGTATGAATATTTCTAACGAAGAGTACTAAGACTATAGGAAACTAGACTTGTATTTATACGTATGTAGTATCCACCATTCCTCTCCATTTCTTTGAAATACTAATTTTCATCCTTACTTATCATTAAATAATCAAACCGATATTGAGGGGTAGGAATCTAGATCAGAAGAAAATGAAACTTAAGCACAATTCAACAGATTCAACAATTATATATATATATAGTCAATATACATGGCAAATATTTTTAGTGCCTCTAAAAAATTAAGAAAAAAAAATTCTCCAATTTTTACCTCTTCAATAAAGAAATATCGTCCGAGTTTACTGGATTTTATAGCATTTGTATTCATAGATTGGACACGTTGAATACAATAGGAGAGTGTCTTTTGTTGGTTAGTAAGGAATATAGGAACTCGAGTAGGTTTTGTAATCATCTAACGATGAAGACTAATAATATCATGAGTATCATAATACCCTCCTATCACTATTAAGCAACAATTCTATGAATGTTGGAACATTCTACACTTTTTCTTTAAAAACCCCAATTTTCAGCTTCAATTTTTGAATCTACCTCCTCGTTCTATGATGTTGCTTCCATAATACAAAAGAAGAGGGTTTCCAATTAAGTTTATCTAGATGAATATCACAAAACCTTTACACTATGTGCTTAGCCCTTTTCCTTGAACTACTAGCAGGTTCTTGTGGTACCACGACCCCTAATCCTAGTTCCACTGTTGGTTCTTGTGTAACAGCAAGGATTTCCTTGTTTTCTTGTTCCAACACTAGTTCTTTTGTAACAATGTTAGTTAGATTATTTCCTTGTGGGGATGTTGGTTCTTGTGGAACAACATCTTCCCTAAGGGGTCCTGTAGCAGGATGATATAACTGAGAAATGACACTTTTCTTTGAAGTTTCCTACAAATTTTCTTGTATTATTTTGAGTCATGGAGAACATCATACTTGATAGGTCAAGGATAGCTCTTAGTCTATGACACATGGATGGAATTGTTCCTCAACGGAATTCTCCCCAATAATTTATATATCGTTTTCATCTACAACATGGACGAAAGGAATATATTCTTCAAATTGGGATTTTTTAGGATGTGCTTCCCCTTCCTCTTCTATTGTTTATGTCACATCCCCAACCCTTACTCAGCGGAGAGGAGGCAACTAACATCTAACCACCTGGGAAAACTAATCCCCATGAACATAATATAAAAATTGCTATGAAATAAACATTCATAAGTATAAAAAGATGCATAATGAAATGTACATGATATATACAGCGGAATAAAAATCATTTATTCAACACATTCATACATTCAACATGTTCATGATAATTTTATAATAATTCATAAGCAAATACAGTTGCAGAACTTAAATACACCAGAAAACTTATATTTGAAAGAAGCTCGTCCCACAACCAACTATGTCATTGCAACGTTCCACCCAACCATAGACTAGTGTGCTCTTTAATCTCTCAGCAACACTGTCACCCCCGAGTTGGGCATGATTTTACCCAAGGAATAAGGAACACTAGCAAACTTTCCCCATAGACAAGGATACAATAAAATTCATTTAGGCCAACATAGTTTGGTTTATCAGACTTACACAAGAAGTGGTTTACACTAAGCCAAATTCACATGAGACATAGCCAAGCCAATAGATGGGTTTATCAGGTGACCATCCATGCCATCCTTCCAGTTGGGTTTATCAGGCTTCCAAGGAGGTGGAAAGACAAACTGCTAAGCTAGTGAGCTCAATCCAGAGCTAAGAACACCCACACCGGATCTATCCTGACTTCTAAACACTTACACACCCAACACAAGGAAGCATCCCCTTCTCTGATACACAGTCCCTCAAGCCATGCATTCCCTTCCAATGCTATTCAGGGCATCCAAAGAAGAAAACAAGCCTTCTAGATTGGTCTGTGAGGTTCTTTCACACACTAGGTTTATCAAGCAAGTCTAGAATCCATTTCCATTCCTTCAATCAATGTATATTCCAAAGCCAAGATGTGCAAATAGTTGTCCCAATACTAGAATTAACAGAACATAGCATATGTCAGGGATTACATACACACACAGAAATTTACAAATTTCTGAATATTGTCGAAGCCAGACTGACTGCTGCAAAAATACCCAAACGAAAACGCTTGCTGGTTACTCAAATCAAAGACACAAAATTGGATTCAGGGAAATCATATTCAGGAAAACAACTAGAAAACAAGAGAAAATGTGAAGAAAAACAATCCACTGAGGAAAACCAGAAACGTGAAGGAACAAATTGTCGAATAGGGGAAAATCGTGAAGGGTTTAGACTCATAATCGTTTTTGCTTGCTTGCTGCTGTGTGAATGCCGAAATTGTTTTTCCCAAAATGTTTTGTTCAATCCAAATCATGAGGAAAGGTGAAACGTTGCCGCATGAGGGAAAGGTGGCAATTTTTGGTGATTTCTTTCCCAAGAAATTTAAAAAACGTTCTTTCCCAAAGTGAGACTCTTCCCAATCTGAATTTCCCCTCTTCCAATCCCCCACTCCCTCATCCTTAGGAAAAATTATGCCCCCATCTCATTTAGTTGCATTGACATAGCGGGCTTTGAGTTTTTTATTAAAATTTCAATTTTAACATAATGTTCAGTTGTTAATGTTCAACTAGCATAAAAGAAATACCATCGGCCACACCTTAATTACTGAAACATAATTACTAAATCGATGGTGGGTCTTTTTCCTAGCTCCACACCATGATTATTTACATCATTTATTTAAATGCAACGGGGTCAAAACCGGGGTGTTATGGTTTCTTCCTAAAATTCTTTTTCTTCCTCTTGTATATATGTTATCTCCCAAAATAAATTTATTTTGACAGTATGAAGAATTGAATTCATGTAATGAAAGATCTGAGTATGACTGACAACTTGAAAGCCTCTGTTTTTTATTTGGTTGAAAATTTTAAAAGTTATAGCTTTCGGTGGCTTAAGCAAGGCTTATTATAGCTCATTAGCCACAGAAAAGCTACGTTTCGGTGGCTAAACGGTTGAACGCGGGGTAAAAGTGAACCACCGAAAGCGGTCCGAGCAAGCAGAGATAAAATAACACTTTCGGTGGCTTAGGAAAGACTCCAGAAGACTCATTAGCCACTGAAAAGGGTCGCTTTCGGCAGCTTAGAGAGAGTAACAGGAAGGATTTTAACCACCGAAAGCAGGCAGCGAGCAACATTGGAAAAAGTACATTTGGTGGCTTAGGAAAGACTCGGAACAGCTCATTAGCCACCAAAAAAGGTTGCTTCCGACAGCTTAGAGAAATATTCAACGCATATGCTAACTACCGAAAGTAGGAAGATAAGCATCAGGTGAAAATCACTTTCGGTGGTTTAGGCGAAATCTAGGGAATTTCAATAGCCACCGAAACTTGAAAGGATGGTTTTTCGGTAGTTAAACAGGTTTTCTAGCGAGGCCATTATCCGTTGAAAGCAGGATTTCACCACGGTGATGGGGTAAAGGTTTCAGCGACTTAAGCGTGAAAGATAACACTTCGGTAGCCACTGAAAGCCAGCTTTTCGGCGGCTAACTGACAAACTCTCGGAGGCTATTAACCATCGAAAAGGCAAAGTGAGAAAATGGTTAGAAAATAGTCACATCCGACCCCGTCAGCAAGATAAACAATCAGTGGAGGGCGTGATAGACCACTGAAAAGATCTGGGCCTGCATAACCACATGTGTAAATGAGTTAAAAATGTTGTTAGGAAACTGGCAAAGGACTGATATGACCAGAAACCCTCAGTCTCCTTCCACATGTCCAAAAGAGCATCAAAAATCCCACTGAATACTTTGGCTGATGTAGGTTATGATTACTTGGGAAAGGATATCGAGAGGATCAGCTGCTGCCATCAGTTTATGATCTCAA
>LPNX010730038.1:25932-136940 GCA_001517045.1 Pseudotsuga menziesii | reverse complement strand
TAATGTTGGAGACACTGAAAGTGAATGAGATGAACTTGTTTTAGGATTAGAGGAGCCCTGAACAGCTGGGATCCTCATACTAAATGATTTTTCCTGTGCAGTATGGGAGACCCTGCAACAACCATTAATGTCTCAATTTTCAGTAAGATATGTAATATTCCACCACAAACTCCTAAATCATATGGAAGCTTATGTTCACTAAACTTAATGTGTAATGTTACTCTGCACCAATCCAGGGGGGTGCTGGAAAACTAAACAAATATTCCATGACAAGAAACAGATTTCATACCAAGATGCACTAGCTGGCAATACAACTGATCTTCCAGCAGCTCCACTGGCAAGGGAATTCTCAGCATTACCTCCTATGTTCTAGTTTCACATGGAAATATGAACAGGTATATATTATTAGGAAATGAAAATGAAGCCATGTATAAATAATCTAGAAGACAATCACTGAAGTAAAACATAAGATGTCTAAAAAAATACGCATTAGCTTCTATACTAATGATTTATTTAGGACTGAATCAGAAGCTATTAAATAATCTAATATAGAAGCATAGAAAAAAAATTATGCACAGATATCAATAACAAATGCTAAAGATAATTGGACGGAAGTACAATATACTAAAATCCTAAAGTCACTTATAGGAGCTAGTGATTTGCTCAATTTACTTGAAGAAGCTGATCCAAGCAAGGAAAACTCTGCCACTAGTGGAGGTAAACAAAGTCCCCAGTGTTGCTATGAAGTATTTGTAACATCATAGAACTTCTGAGTTTTGCTGCTAGAAAAATAGGACATAGAAAATCAAAAATCATAAAATCTAAATGTGAAATATTTTTTAAAACAATTTAGCCCAATAAAGAAAACTTTCTAAATTAATATAAATATATTAATAAGAATATTATGTCGAATGTTTCAACATGAACTAAAAGAGATAATTGGGGCAACAATACAGTAAATATTACCTCCCAAAACTAGTGTACAGATATACAAAGTAGCCAAGGCTGATGTAAGAAAATTTGTCCATTCCAATTTCCTCCAACAAATTTTACAAAATTTTCCCCCAAATGATCTCTTTAAGGCTTTCTTCACTACAGCAGCCAACCCCATCCATGTGGGGCCTTCCTCTTATCCATCACAAATTACATGGGAAAAACCCTTGAATCTACCAGTTAATGCATGAAATTCCTTCTCTCCATCATTAGCATGGTAAAAATCAGAGTTGAATCTGGTTGTTAACGTGTTTTGCATGAAAACCCCCAAATACCATAAGAGGGGTAAAGATGAATTCCTTACCACAACGGAATCTGTAGATGACGAAGTAGAAGAGTGTTGCAAAGACCTCTCCATTGTCTTTAAATGGAATTCCTGTCAAGTTGCAGCCAAAACAATATTTAACTTTATCCAAAAAGAATTTCTAAGAGGATTGACCATGTGTTAAGATGCATATAAAGAGATAAAATGTATTGAATGTGTTTGGTGCCCAAAATGAACCTAAAACTTTGGTAATTGAGGAACAGTATTATGCAATGGTGGAAATAGTGGATCCTCCAATATCTGCAAATTACAAAAAGGATGAGAACATGTTTGAAAATTCAGGTGGAATGAAAAGAAATGAAAACTAGCTTGTAATAGTTTGTGTTGCATACTTACTTTTTTGTTGAGTGGGCGTGCTTTGAACTTTGGAATTTTGGCAAGCATCTCTTCTTCAAGCCCATCCACACTCTTAAACCTGAATAAATAAAAGAAGAATATGTCAGAAATGTATGTTGCTTTTCAAGCCCTTATGGTTTGCTTGTAAATAATCAAATGCACTAGTGCAAGTTAACATTCACACAAACTTTAGATTTTTCAAACAATTGATTCCACAATATACCTTGTAGGCCGACTTCTCTGAGTTGTTTCAAGTCCAAGATCCTTCAGTATTGTGAGTATTAATGTTTTTTACTCTTGAAAAGGTGCACCAGTACCATCCTGAAATAGATTTTTTTTGCAATGAGACACTGGGGACACTAACCACTAAAAACACTAAGGAAATATGAATGAAATTGTTCTTGCATGAGCTAGGGATTGCTTGTGGAGCTGCTCAGATGTTCTACACTGAAACAAAAAAACACTTTTTCAACAACAAAAGCAAATAGAAAGTGAATTTCGCTAACTACAAAAAAGCATGGTCATTATCACAATTTACGCTAGGTTGGAAAGGAATATGCATAAAATATCCAAGATGTAGGATTGACAGAAGCACACTCTACCTTCAAGGATGAGTTCCATTTTCTTTAATTTTTTTTATCGATAGAAGTAGTTGAACCTTTGTTTGGATTTGTTTTGTGTGGCAAAATGTGTTCTTTTACCTAAAGTATCTGAAAGAAAAATTAAAAGAAAAGTATAAAACTAACAGACATACAACCCTCTCTCTATACCAAACATGCATCGCTCTCCCTATCCTAAACATAATCCATCCACACAGTGCATGTTAAAATCATTCAACAAAAACAATATCAACAAAATGAACATTCAATTAAACAATCATGTCACCTGCCTTAATCATCCCGCTTCAAGCTTTTGCCTTTTCACTGCTTGGTATTCTTGTGCAGCACTCTTTTCAGCACAATATCTTAAAATTACATTATTACACATGAACGTTAATGGATAATATATATCTTACTTGGTATTTACCACATACAATGGGATTACTACATTTTCCTGACAAAACTTGCATGTCTATGGCCTGTTTAGTATTTTAAACTTATGTTGTGCAATTTCATCTTGAATTTTCTTGTTTGGACAACTTGTTGCCTGCAGACTTTGCTACGAAAGGCTTGCTTAGGAGATGAGTAGGTTTACTGACATTCTTTTGAACCGCCTTAGGTATAACTTGTGCACTAGGAGTATGAACCTCCATCTCTAAAATTCCAATTTAACATGCAAAGCGTGAGCAAATTCCACCAATACCAAAATTATAAGTACATTTGAAGTTTAATTCTTTCAAAAACTAGATTGCACAGATCTTCATATTTCTCAATTTCAGGTAAGTTTGATTCTGCCTTAAAGTGGTTACAACAAATGGAGCAAGAAATAATTGTTGTTGATCTTATCACATATAGTACCCTTATTGAATTAGCTAGAAAGCTGAAGGAATACTCAAAAGCAATCTCACTTTTCTCCAAGTTAAAGGTTGTAAACCTATATCCTGATATGATTTTATATAGCGCAATGATCAATGTCTTTGGCAATGCAAAACGGTTCCAAGAAGCTAAAGATCTTCTCATTGAGATAAGGGAGCGGAATATTACACTGGATACTGATCTGCCTTAGATCAAAGGTTACCTAGACACAACGAGTTGACACTCATTCAAAATTTTCACTATGCAGAGAAACAGAAAATAGAATTGTATGTTTTTTAACTACTTGTGTGGCTTCATCATCTTGAGAGTTGGGCCAAAAACAACCCCAATGGAAACAAGGATCCAATTAAATCACATGTTCATTTTCCAGTAAAACATACTGCAAATATCTCAGTGACAACTCCAGATAAGCCAACTCCAACAGGGAATGGACATGATAAACACCTTCATGAGCTTTCTCAGGTAGACAGAGATATGTTAAAAGAAGTAAATTCAGAAAATTGACATCTGCAACAAGTAAAAGTCAAGAAGTTGATATAGCTAGTTTGAGATCTATCGATGAGTCTACTTGTAAGCTGATCAAGAGCAATAGTCACTCTCCCACTAGGCTAATAGTACTACCAACACAAAGAACGAGTATAATGGATTGAGGTGACATACTACAACCATTGCCTTTGGTAATTATACTGTCACATTGTAACATTAAGTAGACTGGTGTTTGTGTTGTCCTTAAAGGGGTAATAAAGACTTGGGGTCAAGTTGCATGTTGTTTTAACAGCATCAGTTTAAATGGAGTTGCATGAGATATAACAGTGCATGCCTTTTTTCCCATAAAAGTTTGCAAATTTGCATTTGGTCCCTAAACCATGCTTAGAGACTCGTGCTGTAAGGAATACTTAATTAGTACATTCATTGACCTTAAGAAGAATCTATCTGAGGGCAATCTGTAGTATGTACTGCAGTAATAGATATGCATGCTTCTCAAACTCTAGTTTAAAAGGTCGAGTTTGCATGGAGGACAAGATAACGGTCCCAGTTGAGTGGTAAAAGGATAAAACAAGAGTTCAAGAGGGTGACTTGGCATGCTGTAAAAAGCAGTTCAAGATCATCTTTTAGTATTTTACAGGATTTATCACAGGAGTCCAAGTCCTGTTTGCATGCAGTTAAACCAAAGATATGCTCTGAATTATATGTAGAGTTATACAGGTAGAGTTTTTACAGTAGCTACGTGAATGGGGGTGACAAGGACCCTCATCCAATCATTGGGCCAATGGTCTGGTAGATTTGGCCATGACAGGAGAGGGTGCATAACTTCTCAGGCCTATGGTATACTTTCTTTCGTCAATAAAGGCCTAGGGCACACTTGCCTAGGTCAATTGATGCCTATAAAGATAGCAGATTTGGTTGTAATGGTGTTGTATCCCCAAGGATTTTTCCATTGTAATTCCAGACTGACATTGAGTAAAGCTAGACCATTGATCCACATGTTTTGTTCCCTGTTTTCTATATGCCTGATATTTGAAAAGCATATTTTTTACCCTTTTTCGTTCAAATTGTGAAGATTAGTTTGTAGATTTAGAAGGTCCTGACTCCTTACCTCTGATCTTCCTGAACTATTGCAGGTTTCAGCAACCTGTACAGTGAGAAATCCACACCTTAGCATCCTAATAGTGATTAGAACAAGGTTTTCATCAACACCGAACCTAAGTGTTCGGGTTATGTTTTGCTCCTGTGGAAAAATTATTTCACTTTGGAAACCTCACCCTTATCCTCTACTTTCCTTTGGATGCATATTTTAGCTTGACTTTGAACCCATCATCCCTTGGTAGGCACTAGTCTCATCTAATTCCTACCACCTAGTTCTTACAGAGTCCAGACCATTATGACATAAAATTCCTAATGAATAAATCAACCATGAAGAATTATTCATTGGCTTATGCTTCTTCAAGAATTTGATTTGACCATAAAAGGCAATCTAGGAAGAGACTACTTAACATAAGACATCTATCTTGTTTGCTGAACTTGAAGGATGAAGGACCATCCGAAGGCAAGTTTCCAGATGAACATCTCTTTGCGGTTAGCATAAAAAATTCGTTGTTTAATTATGCAACAAACAATATAGTTGAAGGCTTTTTCCAACACAATTTTCTCAGAAAGAAAAAAAATAACTGATAGGAAAATTGGTCTCATTACATGGGTGAAAGGAACTTTGTTTAAATTAGGTCTCCACTTAGAAGATGTGCAATAGGAGGAGGATTAGGATTTCATCAAGGCCTGCCATGGTGAACCATGTGGTAGCACTTTGCTTCTAAGAGGACTGAAAACAAAAAATTGCAAAGTGGGCATCATTAGTATTCAATACTCAAGGATTCAAAGAAATACATGTCTCGCAATGCTTTCTAAAGAAAAGGAAGCATTCCTAAAATGGAGTTATCCTCCTTAATCCTCTTTTAGCAATCAGACCATTCAAAAAATGGGGTATTAACTTCGTGGTAAAGACTATTCTTTAAAACAATATGAAAAATTTCAGCAACTCTCAGTGCACAATAGGTAAGGTTTTTAGCCTCAAAGATATTCTTCACAAACAAAATCAGTGCTCAGTGACATGTACAAACCTAAGAGACAATTCTCTTTGTTAGCATAGAATTTTTTCATTACCATTAATTAAATGCAAAAAACTTGACTCTTCAAATAAATTTACGAAGAGAATCCTAACCTTAATTCAAGAATAAGCCGCAAAAGACCTGAAGGATCTTTAATTTTCCAGTCACAAAAAATGCTCCAAATTGACTGAGATGTTTCTTGACCTTGCTGATCCATAACAATGTTTGTATATGTTAGAACTCCAAATAAACTAAAGGATGCACCCAAACTTGCTGCTTCTAGAAGATTTATTCCTAAATCTGCTACAGGAGACACATAAATGCATACTACAGTCCCTCAAAGGTGAAGACTATGGTGGGAAAGCTTCAAACAGGTAGCAGTCTACCCTAACCAGTAGTGGAACCCTCTTCAAAGTTATAAAATTCAAACTGGTGAAAGGAATTTCTCCAACAGTAAATGGGATATCCTACAGTAATTCATTGAACATGTAAAAATTTTGGGCCAAGTACATATCACAGAGGAGGATACCAACACACAAGTCATGGGACTTCACTTGAAATCCTACTGTTGGATTGCAAACCTTATAGCTTACCAAATTTTCGAATGTTGGGAGATCAAATTGAGAATAAGCATAAACAAAGACAAGAACCGTTCTCAAAGCAATAGTAAATTTCCAACGATTAGTGTCAGAATAAATATGGAAAAATGAATACCCATAGTGCACATTAGTACAGAAAATTACAAGAATGAGGTTCATAATAAGCATTGTATCTATGGAAACAAATGATTTTTTTTATAGATACATCATTCATGCTTAAATTCACTTCAACAGCAAAATAGTTTGACATATGCAAAGCAGGAAACCTTGTGGAAGTCCCATGTGACTCTCAGATCTTATTGGCAATAGAGATGGAACCTTATGAGATTTAGATAAATACAATTTCCAAATTATTTTTTGATTTATCACGGTAGACTGTGTTTCACCAGCTAAAATTTGGCTTAGGGTTTCTAGCCACCACCAATCAACCACAATACTTGGTTGTAATACTATGTTGAAAATTAGATAGGCTAGTACACAATTTTTGTCCCTCTTATTTGTTTTTATTGTAGAATAATGCTTGCCACATTGATGGTTTTTGCATAGAAGAAGCTTCATTGGGATCTATATTAATGGATGCATTATATGGAAGAGGAATCATTGTCACCTAGATTAATGGATATCCCAATTTCTATTAAAAATTGGACTGGCTAGCAGAATTCTCTACTATACCATCGAGCTACATGCCCTTTCAATGATAGGAACCATTTACCATGTTGAAAATTGGTCAGGTTGGGTATCATTCAATCAAGGTGTGTATTGCATATTTATGATAGGAACCCTTTGCCAATCAACTTCTAAACTTGGTTGTATTAACATATTAGTGAACTGTATCGAAGAAGATTCATTGAGACCTATATGAATGGATGCATTGGATAGAACATGATTCATTTTTACTTAGATTAATGGATATCCAAGTTTATGTAAAAATTAGACAGGCTAGTAGGATGCTCAATGATACAACTAATATACATGCATTTTTCATTAAAGGCACCCATTACCATGTTGAGAATTGGATAGACTAGGAATCAAGGGGTGGATTTCATTTTGCACTTTTATCGAGGACTTTTCCTCGACCATTGCTCATGATAGGTACCCTTCACCAGTTTAACATCAAGGTGTGGACATATATCTTCCACAATGCATTTGAAGACACATCTATAATGACTAGAAAATCTTAATGTGAAGTCTAGTAAAAGAGCATCAATCCCAAAAAAAAACGAAAAAATACTTATATCAAAAGTTGCTAGGATGACAACCTTCCCCATCTCAAAACACCATTTGGAAGAAAATTTGGCTGGAATTTTCAATTCCAAAGGAGGATTCATTTTCTTTTGTTGTTTGCCCATAGCATTAGGGCCAAATACAAGAGAAATCAGTTTCCAATCAATACTCCCATCTTAAGACATCATTTGGCTGAAAATGTGGCTGAATTTTTCATTCCAAAGAATTACTTTTCTTTTACTATTTTCCCACAACAAGCTCCTGACTAAGACTAACCCTATTAAAAGAGGAATTTTAGGTCCCTCAAGATGTCCTCTTTACCTCAACACCAAAGAGACTCCATTCTAAATCTTAGAGTTCCAGATTTATATACTGATTTTGAAGCTTATCCTTAGAAATATTGGAATTCCTATAGCAATTAGGCCAAGTACAAGGGACAATTGTTTCCCAGAGTCAGCCCAATGATTACAGCATTTGCACCCCTCATTCTGAGGGTGGTGGTATCCTGGAAAATATAGATTTCTAGATATAACAAAATATTTAGAAATAAGAGACCTGACCATAAAAACATTTAATATGTCCTATCAATCTGATAAAAAAAGTAATGTATTAATATGTTTAAATTAAAATGGGAGTGGAGCTCACACAAATAGAAAGGAAATGGTCATCTTCATGGTAAAAGATTGAGACTTTGAGTTACTGAATCAAGGGAAAAAACCAAAAGAGATCAACCAAGCAAAACTCTCCCCCATGAAAATTATCCATCAAAACAATGGCATGGGATTGCATATGCAGTTGAAGGAGATTTAAATTAACAGTTAACTATTTCATGGATCATCAAAGGGAAATCCAGACCCATCAGGTTCTGGAAGAATCATTTTAACCCTGAATGAGAGAATCTGCAAAGAAATATTACTTCAAATAGAATTGTAAAATTAACTATTGAGATACTGAGAAAGTATATAGCAACAGCAGACTTCATGGCTAACCTGGCAAATGAAAATTGTACACAACATCAAAATCCAGTACAGAAGTGGCTCTCTAGTTTTGGGCACAATATTTATATCTCCAGTTCTATCCCCTTTTGGATCCTGTTAAGTCAGATCACTGGTCCCCAACAACAATAACTGAAAAACTAGAATATAGATAATGCTCAAGTAGAGACTTCAGACTCACATATTTCAGTGTAAGTTGAGCAAAATATTTGTTGAGAAGTTGATATCTGAATGAAGTTGAATATATGGATTGTGAAAAATATGGAAATTTCTAGCAGTGGAAGTAAGGATCGTCCTTGCCATAACATTTATCACATATTAAATAGCTTTCATTCAGAGGCATATAAATAAATACAGTGAAAAGCTGCAAGTAGGGAGAGCTAAGATAGATGCATCCTGCAGTGGCTTTTGCATGCACATGCTGTAAATAGTACTGTGATAAAGTAAAGGATAGCATACATCTTTGACATGTTAAATTTGATAGGAATTGGAGAAATGCTAAAATAAAACACACAGGAATATTGAATTCACACTTCCAAGAGATCTTCAAGCTAAAACCAGTAAGAAGATTTATTAGGAAAAAAGAGGATAAGTGTAAAGCATTATGTACTCGTCAAAACTAAAGTGTTGCTCAGGAATTCCCTCCAAAATTTTCTTGATCTTCATAATTCCCTTCTGCATAAATTCCCATCTCGTTTCCAGCTCTATAATCTTCCTCTCGCTCATCGTCGTCTTCTAAAACTCAAACCCTTGACCTTACCCCAAATGGGACACTCTTCCTGCAAGAAAAACCTCAATTAAAAATGTCTCTGAAACAACATAACAGGCGGCCTAACAAGTATCGTGCAGGATTTCAACAATTTTTAGCAAAGATAAAACCACGGCCTAACAAGTATCTGGGAAAAAATGGCAGAATCGGAAAAAATTTACCAAAATCCATGTAATTTTCTTCTTGATACTAGGGCACAAGGGTTGGAGTTCGAATCCTTAAAATATGTCGAAAATTAAAATAGATTAAGATTAATGAACAAGATTTTTACCTTATTTCACGGAGCTGAGAGAGTAAAAATAACAATTCAAGACCTACAAATGTCTCGGACAAGGGCCATGGTGTATCATCCATCTTGAGTCTGTAGCTGCGAGGGATCGATATGTGGGCATATGTGTTGAGAAAATATTAGTACTATTTATGGATATTGGGTAGGCGTCGAATGCTTTTTCTTTATGAGAATGAAAAGAGTGAAAACACTCACGATAAATATTTAACAGGTCGACACTCTCTTGCACGATTAAATGACTCTAGGCCACTGGAGGCAAGGGGACTCGATCTCTCGTCCTTTCTAGGAGACAAAGCTCATTTCCTCCCATCGTCAAGTGTCGATACGATGGTTAATAATTTGGGGAGTTTACTTATTTCAATAATTTCTCAAAATAATTGTTTTAAATATTAAATATAATGGTGAATCGCAATTAGCATTCAAAATTGAACCCCTTCCCGCCCTTCCAAGGTTATAGCCCTTACTAGAAGTGTAAAGTTAAAATTACCTTTCAAAAAATAATTTAAAATTTGAATTTTATCCTTCCAATAAAGAAGGGAAATTTTATATCAAAATTTCAAAAGAATGGTAACATTTGAAATCACCCATCCATATAAATTTCTCAATATTTCACAAGATGTTGAAATTCCTATGCTATAAGGTTCGACTGGTCATTCAAAATATTGGAAATATGATAAATTATAATCATTCACTCACTCATGTCATGCACTCAGTTCTTAGTTGTGCAATATGACCAGTGATGACGTATAACTACGAGGCACTAGCCACCGTGATGTGACTCTAACTCCTGAGTCACTTTTGGATGCAATCTAAAGTGTGACAAAGTTTCGGTGACTATGCTATAACAACAAACAACAACTACTAGTCTACTACTAGGCCGGACACAAGCTCAAAACTTTGTGCCTACTACTTATGTGAACCTCGCTACCAATGTCCAGTCATTTTTCGTCAAAATGAAATTCAAAAGGTTGGTTTGATGAGTCCTCCTCTACAAGACTTCATTTATTGCATGAATATCACAGACTCACAAGAATTATAAACAACACTCAATGTCATGCAAATACAAATAATGGCTTGTAGCTAGGATTACAAACTGTGAAAAGGTCGATTTATGCATTGCTATAGAGAGGTGTCATTGGGCACACGATATGGACAAACAATGAGTTAGAAAAAACATTTGGACCAAAGCACCTGCAAAATGGTTATTAATAATAATAAAAATTAAAAAAAAATGGCTCAAGAATAGTCTTCAATTTGATGGGTGGCATGATCATGATGTAATCTCCCTCCTTCCTTCCAGACATTTGTGGTTTCTCACAACATTTGTCGTCAATGCTCTCCAACAAAATACATATAAAAATTACTTGTCTTTACATCCTCTTCTCTTTAAATCCGTGTCTCATAGTCATAACTATGGATTATTATGCATGCACATCCTCACCTTATAATATCAATTCCATAAAATATCAAATATGTCAAGACACAAAGAGTAAGAGACAAATATAAGTAAGTATTATATTAAATTTACTATATAAGTCTTGAATTGACACTTTCAACAGAGATTTGACACATTGGATTGTTGTGATATTCTTATCACTCCTTACCAATGTGATTGCAAGGAATTATTTGAAGGTGAAGTCCATAATTTTAGGTCATTTTCTTCATTATCATGCCTTTTGGGAAGGTAGTGGCCCGCATCAGCATGGAAGATGGTTTCGACATAGAGGTATACATATTAATTGTTTTCATTAATTTACTTAAATTTCCTACCCATGACTTCCTATTCACTAAATTATGTACTAGTACAAAACATAACAAATTTTAGAGCCCCGAGCCCTTAATTACTCACACCTATAACTTTCTCAAATCTAGCCATTAAAAAACTTATTTTGGTTTTTTGCTTCAATTTAAAGAAAGGTGGATTATTGAGACTTAGACATGCAGTGAGTTTCAAGGATTCAGTTGAATTAGGCTTGATTCCATTTCCCCTCCGTCCAATACGTGTATGCTATCACGACAAGTGTTGAACAACAAAATTTGATGCCACGACCCCTGTTATGCTAGCATTGGTAACTTGCTTGGTATGTAGGATTTTTTTTAATGTTTTCTGAGTTGTGTATTATTTTTTCATAGGTTCCCAATACCCATCATTTTTACATCTCTCAAGCTTGGATTGTTTCCCTCTCTCTGATTGAATCAAGTTATTGGTTGGTTATATATATATATATATATATATATTTGGTTGTAGGTGTAGGTTTATTATAGCCTCGTTTTGCTTAGTGGCTTCCTTTTGTACATATATAACACTAAGTAATTCTCTCATGGTTCTAGTTTTTCTTCAAGACTATATCTATTTACGACATGCTACACTATGCATAAGATCATGGGGATTCCCCAATATGGTCATTGCATAGTCTAAGTAGTTTTTTCTGTATAATGAAGTGTGCTCCAACTAGAAAAAAATACAATAGAATAGAATAGTTGTTATGTTACTGAACTGTAAAATTAATGTTACATATATGACAAATTAATGTGTTCAAAATAAGTTTTATTGAAAATATATCATTTTTTCATGTAGTTATTAAGGAATGCTCAATTGTTTGAAATTGTAAAACATTGGAAAAGCAATATTTATTTTTTGCATTTTTTTGTTCAAAATGTTTAGTTTATTTATACTTGTCAATTGAAGTACAACTATTTATATTTCCCTTCATCTTTGAAGGGATACAAGAATAAATGCCCTTCCAATTGAAATTAAGACCCACCCTTCAAATTTGATCACTAATCACAACCTCATTTGTATTTTGGTTGGCCCGCGGAAAAATGACTGTGAGTTTACTACTCAAATTAATTATTATTATATATAAATGAGAACTGTGAAACAAATTATTACATCATTTTTGTTATATTACTTTAGTAAGTAATTTATTATTTTAAGGATATAAGAACAAAATATTATTTTGTAATAAGACAAAATATTCCAATGTAATAATTTTTTTAAACTTATTTTTGCATGTTTTTAACTTCTTACACTAAAATAAAAACAAAGTTACAAAATTACTAATCATTGTTTAAGACTCACATATCTACACCATGTGTGAATTTATTTTTACTAAGTTGAAGAATAAAAACAAAGTTACAAAATTAATCAAGGTTTAAGATGGAGAGATATACACCATGTGTGAATTCTTTTTTATCAAGTTGAAGATTCACAGAAATATATCGTATGCTTTCTTATAAATGTAAAATGGAACATAAGATTGTATATTGAGTGATAGATATGAAGAGATTGATGGGTTTGGTCAATATAGTAAACTTGTTGAAAATGCAAAGAACTATAGCATATGTTTGTTTGAATGTAAAATGAAGCATGAGATTGTACGAGTGATTGATATGGATAAATTGATGGGTTTGGTCAATATAATAAACTTGTTTTCCATGATTTATTTTATTCTTATATATATATAATATGAGTAATGGTATATTTTGTAATATTTATACATGATATTGTTTGGTAGTTTCAAAAAGTTTCACTTATAGACCATAAATTGCTATTATAATAGAATAGGTATTTATTTTTAGCTCGGGAGAACTCCATCTCAAAAACTATACCAACATTGAAGATACGAAACATGAAAAGATTAAATGTGAATGTGCTTGTGAGGGGGATATGATACCTCGTCTTCCTAAGACTCTATCCAGATGAACATATCTTCTTATCAATCAATTACAATCCATTTTCCTAGTTCATCAACCATAGAGTTGTTTTATATGAAAACATATGCATAGGAAAGCTTTGTGAAAGGGGTAGTAAGTTAAGTTATTTAATGAATTGCAACCTTTGGGAAGACAATTTCATTTTAGAAGCCCCCATTTATCCATTACAAGACTTTTTAGAGTCCCAAAATTGCAATTTTTCATTGTTGGAGTGACAATAAAAAATGACTAAGATAAATGACTAATTCATATTCTTCTAGCTAATCATTTTTTATGTCATGACTAAATTAGTTGTTTATGTTAGTCATTTTTAACTCTGTCACTTATTATTTAGTCATATTTGTTAATTGGTGACTAAATTAGTCATTAAATTTAGACATTTATAGTTGGGTGAATCAAAATTGCTCATATCTAGTAGTAAATCACTTGAAAAATTTGTGGTGACTAGAATTTTTAGTCACATAGTAGCTAATTCCTCATTTTGTACTAGTGCCTCCATCATGATAGAATAAACCCTCATAATCAATGCCAAGAGACTCCATCAACTTTCATCTTTGAGATTATCATTCTTCTCCACCACAAAAACTAGCTCTGAAGGAGTAGCCTGCTAAGCATATTGTATACAACACTGAGAACTATTTTGCAGGTACCCAGGAGAGGCACTCATCAAGATGAAGAAGAGTGGGCCTGCTCTCAAGCAGGAGCTAGGTGATATCAGTTATTTAGAAGCACATCCAGAGGTCTGCAGGTCTTCCAAGAGGTTGGCTGCTACAATTTCTGTGAAAAGATACAAGGCTCCCATCAGCAAGTGACAGAAGCATTCGCCCTCTCATTCAATGGTTCCAAAGCAGTCATAGGAAAGGAGGAGTTTCACATAGATGAAACCCTAATCACTGACGTGATAGAATTCCCTGGCACACAAGAAAAATGGTTCAAGACCACCATACCAAAATATGTGGAATTCAGGTCTTACCTTAAGCCTGAGCATAGAGAAATGGTGTGGAAGAAGAGTGTGCCATCAACATGGCTGGAAGAGAAGTGGCAACAACTACTGAAGGCCATTGTGGTCTACCTAACCTGTGAAGGGAGATATAACAAAGCCATGATCTACCATTTCAAGTTGATGAATCACTTCACAGGTAAAAGCCCTCTCAATTTTCCCTTTTACTTACAGAGAAGTCTCGGAAAGATGGCACATCAAGTGAAATCCCAACCATCCAAGATTGTTGGCAGGCTGTCCCACCATGGTCTTATCTAGCTATGGGTCCAGGATTTGTTGAAGAGAAGGAATATGGCATGGCCTTATTTTTGTTTTGGAATGGATTTGAGACAATCCTTCATCCAGAAGAGAAAGGGAAGTCTCTTGCCAAGAAGTCCAGCACACCAAGGAGTGGGAGAAGAAGGAGGAGGGCCATTTCCCTAGCAGCAGCAGTAGAAGAGCCTCCCTCCTCTTCCAAGACCAAGAAGGTAAAAAAGAACTTGGACTTCAGTGAGAAGGGCTAGGAGGTTGAAGAACACCATGAGAATATCCTAAATCTACCCTATTCAGATTCTGAAGAAGAGCAGGAAGAAGATGTAGCCCTAGCTCTGTAAATTGTATGAGTTCCTGAAGCACTACCATCCCCCACACCACAGGAGTAAGAGGAACCAACAGAGAAGGCTTCCTCCAGCAACCCTAAAACTCAAAATATCAATTAGCTACTGAGGCAAATTTATGAGATGGAGGTTTTGGAAAGAGAACTAAAGAGAAATAATGAAACATTGACCAACAGGAACAAGCTACTACATAAGTCTTACCTGGAGCAGAGAGAAAGATACATTTTCTTGAAAAGGCTAAATACAAGGTACCTAAAGGACAATACTAGATTATACAGGATGGTTAGGCTCCAAAGGCTACAGCTGAAGGAGACCAAAGCAAACCCTAGCAGCCACCCCACCTTAGAAACCCTACCTGAAGCAGCAGTTAGTCTCCAGCCTCCTGAAACTAACCAAGGCATTGTTAACACTCCTAGCAGAAAGCCTAATGAAGAGGAAAGCTGAGCAAATAGGCCTAAAAAGACATTTTTGAGAAAAACCTAATAATTGTTGTAAAACAGGGCTTTCGGTGGCTTAGGCAGACACTGGGGCAGTTCATTAGCCACCGAAAGTGCCACTTTCGGTAGCTAACGGTTCCGATAGACTGGCCTCTTAACCACCAAAAGAGGACAAAGGCTTAAAAGCAAGTTTTGGCATACATGACCGGTTTTGGGCAACTACAGATGGCTTAGGGACATAATCTAAAGATGAAAGACATTGAGGGAAGCATCAGAAAAGGGTCTGTTTAAGGTCTACTATGACATAATAGCACAAAAGGCCACCAACCCTAGATGTCAAGAGAAATCAGTGGCTTAACTGGCAGAGGACCAGTAGCAGTGATCATCAGCAGTTACTTCAGTTATCTAAAAGTTCATTCAGTGGAATAATTCTTCAGTTAAGTTAAGACAAGTAGTTAATTAGGGTTCTAAACCCTAATTTGCAAAAACTATTACTTTTGTTTATTTTTGTAAAAAACAGATCCAAGTTTTTAGGATCTGTATATTTTGTAAGAGGCTATAAAGCCTAAGACTGATTTTATGAAAAAGGTTCAATTTTGGGGATTTATAAACTTATACTATTGTCAGCTTCTCATTTTTCTCATTCTTGAATATAAGCTCTTTTGTTATAATTTGTTTAGCCTTCATCTCTGTCTTTACTGTACTTATGCCTGAATGTGTATTTAGGTTAATTTCAAGTTGATTAATAACTGATAGCTGTCATCCTATTGGTGTGTTAATGTGATTTGAATTATAAGTACCATCCTTATCATGATTTAGCCATTTATATGCGTCTGCTTTGTATGTAAATCTGCCAGCCTGATGAGTTCTCCATCCCTGCACCTTATTGTCAACTTCTGAACAGTTGTAACTAAAATACTTGTAATTGAGTGAGTTTCATGCATGTCTTGAGAGTGGAAGGTTATATAGGTCACCTAGCTTGATCCATATCAGAAAACTCTAAAAACATTGTAAGTTACCAGGCATCCTTGAGCTACAACCTAGAGGAGTTTCCTGGAGTGATAACAAATTGTCATCGTTGTCGAGGAGAGGAGACTGAAGCTTAGCTTCCCTGGGAGATGACATAAATCCTTGCTTTGATGATAGACAAATCTTGGACATTATTCTGGTTGTAATCATCTATCTGGAAACTCCATTGCAATAAGGTGGCTTCAAGAAGACCAAGTACCAGAGAAAACCCTTAGGGGCCACCATCAACACCTGTTTTAGATCCAGAAGAAATTTTGAGAAGAGCTAGGGCTTCACTAAGGCAGACCAGTAGTGCTGCAAAGGAAGTCACACCGGGTATTTTAAGAAACATTTCTGCTATTATTTCTTCTGCTGAAACACCAAATTCTCAGGAATTTATAAATATATCAAAAAATTCTAGGGTTTGGGCATCTTCAAGCACTGCTGCTTGTGAAGATCCAATTCTTGGCGACTCCACTGAGAAAAGTATACCACCACCACCTTCTCAGCAAATACCTTCATCAGTGTCGCCCTCCTCAACCCTTTCCATACCCATTTCCAATATGGTTGCCCCTCAATTGACCAAAATGGAAAGGATCCCAGTAGCTAGGTATACCCCCCTAAATTTTCTAAATCCCCTCTCGGCCATGCCCATTGGGGATTACCTCAAGTACATGCCTAAGTTCACGGGAGAAGGAGATTTCACAGCTGAAGAACATCTAGAGGCATTTTACAGCTATGTTGAGAACATTAACATAGAGCAAGAAGATGTATGGACTAGGGTTTTTGTGCAAATCCTAGATGGTCAGGCTACGAAATGGTTTAAAGAACTACCTGCTAGATCAGTGGCAGGAATTGAGGCCCTAGATGAAATCTTTCTAAAACATTGGGGAGAGAGGAGAGATCGCCTCTATTATATCACAAAGTTCATCAACTTGAAGAGAGAGAATGGGGAGTTTGTCTCAAATTTCACCAAGAGGTTCAATAACATGTACAGCAAGATCCCCACTGAGATCAAGCCCACTGATACCTCAACTAGGATAACTTATGCAAATGCCTTTGACTATGATTTCTGCCTACTTCTTAGAGAAATGAGGTCTTCCTCCTTATCACTCATGCAGGATGTTTCCCTAGAGGTATAATCAAACATTGTGGCATCTCAGACGGTTAAAGGAAAGATAGACAGGAATAAGTAGCCAGCAGACCCTATTAGGGCTTCTTCATCAGAGAACAAGATTGACAAGATGACCAAACTATTAGATAACCTAACTGCTGAAATGTGTAAGCTGAAGGACCAAGGGCAGATACCTGTGAGGGGTAAAGGACTAGGTGACTTTGCTCCCTGAAACCCTAACTTTGTCCCTTATAGAAGAGGAAACCCCCCAGTTCAGATTCTTAGAAGGGAAAGGAATTAAGGGGAAGTAAGAGAAGAAGGGATCCATTTCAGAAAGTTGTATTAGAAGAAGAGATAGAATTCATTGAAGAAGAAGGAGAAGCTGAAGACAACATCTACTGCATGGAGGATGAGGTGGACTATTCTTTTCTGACACAGGCAGAATATGAGGAAGCCCTAATTGATGAGCAGATCACTGAAGAGGTTGTATATCAGGCTGATGGTTAGGGAGGGTACAATCTAATATCTAGGTTGGTTGCTCCTCTCAAGAAGAATGTTGCGCCTGTCAAACAGCCTGCTGCACCAGCTAAAAAGATTATTGTTTTACCAAAGAAAGTGGCTGTCATTTCCAAATCATTGCAGAAACCAGCACCTTCAACCATTCTTGACCATGTCCAACTCAAAACTCTAGTGTATGAGGTAAGTTTGCAAGATAGGCTGCATTATTCTTTCAACCTTGAGTCAGAAATTCAAAAATTGAAAATCCCTTTCCCATTAATTGAGCTAATGAAAAATGAAGCATTCAAGTCTTCCATTCCGAATTCCCTTCAACCAAAGGTGCATATTGATACTGACTTTTTTAACCTACAAGATGACAAACTTGTGGTAACCCTAGGCCCCATTATTGAAGACCTAAAAGACTCATGCCCACCTTTCTATATATCATTGATTATCCATGTTAAAATCCTCCATAATTGTCTGCTGGATTCAGGAGCTTCTCATAACCTAATGCCAAAGGCTGTGATGGATGAGCTTAGTTTCAGCATCACAAAGCCCTACCATGATTTATTCTCCTTTGACTCCAAAAATTTCAAGTGCTTGGGCCTCATCAAAGACCTGGTTGTGAACCTAACTTAGCTACCTTCAAAAAGCATCATGATGGACATTGTAGTGGCTGATATCCCTCCAAAATTTGGTCTCTTACTGTCTTGGTCATGGAGCAAAAGACTAAGTGGCACCCTCCATATGGATCTTACATATGCCACCATCCCCATGTTTGGAGGGGAGACCAAGAGGCTGTACCGGGAAAATCAACTCGCCTACATCATAAGCAAGGAGAGCAATTTAGTGAATCACCCCATATATGCAAAAGACACTGATTTTGGCTCATGCATTCTGCAAATAGATGATTCTCAACAAACATCAGTCTAGCTCACTAATCCCACCTGTTAGCAGCCCGAAGAAGTGACCACGGCAGTCTAGAACATGTATTTCGATGGGGTTGTCACTCAAAACTCAGCAGGTGCAGGTGTAGTATTGATCTCCCCATCCAAGGAAAACATTCATCTATCTTATAAGCTTGATTTTAAAACCGCTAACAATATAGCATAATATGAAGCCTTGCTGCTAGGAGTTAAAGCTGCCAAGGAGATGGGGATCATGTGCATAAGGATTTTTGGAGATGCAGACCTCATTATACAGCAGGTCAACAACACTTTTCAGATGAAAAATGTCAGACTGAAGGCCTACAGGGAGGAGGTATAGAAACTCAGAGACTCCTTTATGTTTTTTGAACTATCATATATACCTAGGGCATTGAATCACCTGGTTGATTCCCTTGCTGTCTCTACAAGTCTGTTTGTTCCTCCTTTACCTCCTATGCTTAGCTATGATGTTCAGGTTAAGTACAGACCTTCCCTGCCAGATAATGTCAAATTATGGAAGGTGTTTGAGAATAATGATGATCTTAGTAAATTCCTTCAGCTAGTAGATGAATTCTCTGATATACATATAGACCATGAAAACCTAAACATGGAGGAATCCAAGCAGCTCAAGCTGAAATATAAAGTGACTGACCAAAACATTGTCCAATTACCCAGCAATTATATACCTTGAGGTCTAGTACCTCTGGAAGAGTTGTTTGATCACAATGACATCCCTTTCAAGCCTGCCAAAAAGGGGCTAGACCCTGCTATCCAAGAGCAAAACATAGGTAGCCAAAGCCATCCAAAACTGATAAATCTATCCACTGAGTTGACTGTTGATCAGAGGTCAAAGTTTTGCAGCCTGATAAAAGAGTTTATTGATGTCTTTGCCTGGGAGTATAGTGCTTATGTCTTTTCCTGGGAGTACAGTGACCTGAAAACCTATGACACCAATATCATCCAGCACAGGATTCCTTTGGAGAAGGACACCATCCCTTTCAAGCAGAAGCTGAGATCCATCATTCCTCTCCTATTACCAGTAATTGAAAAAGAAATCCATAAGCTCCTCAAACCCAAGATCATAATCCCCCTCAGGTATTCCAAGTGGATTGCAAACTTAATAGTGGTAAGAAAGAAGAATGGGGAAATCAGGTTGTGTGTGGATTTTAGAAACCTAAAAAAATGTTCCAAGAAAGACAACTATCCACTGCCCAATATGGAACACCTATTGCAGAAAGTCTCAGGGGCTAGTGTCATGTCATTCCTGGATGGCTTCTCTGGATACAACCAAGTTGATGTGCACCTTGATGACCAAGAGAAGACTGCCTTTCCCACCCCCTGGGGCACTTTCATGTATGCTAAAATGCCATTTGGGCTAATGAATGCTGGGGATACTTTTTAGAGAGCCATGGACCTAGCTTTTGTAGGGTTGAAAGATAAATTTGTGCTCATATACTTGGATGACCTAACTGTTTACTCTCACAGCCATCATGACCATTTGCAGCATTTGAGGAAGGTATTTTTGAAGTGCAGAAGGTATGGAATATCACTCAACCCTAAGAAGTCCTATTTTGCACTCAGTGAAGGAAAACTCCTAGGCCACATAGTCTCAACTAAAGGTGTAAAGATCGATCCAGTAAGGGTGGAAGCAATCCAGAAGCTGTCAATATCGAGGTCAAAGAGGGATAGGCAAGATAAACTTTGTCAGGAGGTTCATCCCTAATTTCTCCGAGCTGGTGAAGCACATAACAGTCATGCTGAAAAAGATGTAGAAATAAAATGGACTGACCAGGCAAGAAACTCTTTTGAAGACATTAAGAAGGCTGTCATGGAGGCCCCAACCCTAATTAGTCCTTACTACACCAAGAGTTTTTACATTTTCTCTTTTGCATCCTATGACACAGTGGAAACTGTACTGTTACAAAAAAATGATGAGGGTCTTGATCATCCAATTGCATTCTTCAGCAAAACCTTGAGAGATGCTAAGCTGAAGTATGATCCAATTGAGAAACAGGCTTATGCTCTCATAAAATATTTGAAGATTTTCAGAATTTACATTCTCCATGCAAAGGTCATTTCATATGTCCCTTCAGCTGTTGTGAAGGATGTTTTGACTCAACCTGACATTGATGGGAAGAGAGCTAAGTGTATTGCCAAGCTCATTGAGTTTGATAGAGAGGTGAAACCCACTAAGCTAGTGAAGGGACTAGGTCTGGCCAAACTCATGGCTAAAGAAAACTGTGAACTGATGGAAATAAACTTCATGTGTCAAATCAGCAACAGTGTAGACTATGGTAGCAGCAGAAATAGATCAAGATCAGATTGACATTCCATCAGTAGATGAAAACTTATCTTCATGTGAGTGGTAATTAGGTATTATTCAAGTTTTGCAAAAATTAGAAGTTCCTCCTGATCTCACTCCTAATCAAGCACAAGCTCTTAAGTTAAAATATGTTAAGTTTTGCATAATTGACAAACTACTGTACTAGAAAGACTAATCTGGAATTTTGCTAAGATGTCTAGATAAAGAAGAAGCAGAGCAGGTCATGCATCACTTTCATTCCAGAACATGTGGGGGGAACCACTATTGGAAAACCACAGCCCGCAATATCTTAAGAGTAGGATACTATTGGCCAGTCCTTTTTGCTGATGTATGCACTTTTGTAAGGGCCTATGACCAGTGCCAAAGATTTATAGGGAAGCAGCAGCTCAAATCCTTGCCCCTTAGGCCTATTGTGGTGAATGGGCCTTTCCAGCAATGGGGTCTGGATTTCATAGGTGAAATAAATCCATCTTCCAATGGACAGCATAAATGGATCTTAGTAGCCACTGATTAATTTACCAAATGGATAGAGGCAGTACCCACCAGGAATGCCACTCATCAAGTCATCATGAGATTTTTATATGAGAATATCTTTAGCGGGTTTGGCTGCCCAGTAAGGTTGGTAACTGATAATGCACCAGCTTTTAAAGCTGGGGCATTAGTTAAAATGTGTGATTCAATGGGTGTTCAACTGGTGCATTCCACATCCTATCATCCTCAAGGAAATGGAAATGGCATGGCTGAGTCATCCAACAAAAGCTTAGTCAGGATCATCAGGAAACTGCTGGAGACAAATCAAAAAAGCTAGGATTCTAAGCTTAAGTTTGCTTTATGGGTTGATAGGGTAACAGACAAAATATCTATAGGTACTTCTCCATTCAAGCTAGTTTATGGTACTGAGGCAATTTTTCCTATTCAACTCATTCTTCCAGTGGCAAAATTATTTCAGGAAGAGGAAGATGAACCAAATGATATGGTGAGGAGGATGATGGACTTGGTGGAGTTACAGCAAATCAGAGAGCAAGTTATAGGAAAATCAGAAGCCCATCAACAGAGGATAAAGGGCATGTTTGACAAAAGAGAAAAAGTAGACAACTTCCAGGTTGGAGATTGGATCCTCAAGTGGGATGCTGTCAGAAAGGACAAGGGAAAACATGGAAAATTTGATTCTTTGTGGATTGGCCCTTTTGTGATAGCCCAGGTACATAAGAATATCACCTTCAAATTGTAGAATCTAGAAGGGGAAGAGGTATTTGATGGCCTAGTGAATCGGCATTTTCTGAAACACTACTTTATTTGAGGCTCTGAGGCCTTGTCATTGTAAATTAGTAGATAGTAGGTTGTTTTTGCTTACAAAATAAACTCCATGCCCAATGGAACAGTAAATGATAGTGTTAAGTTATTTAGTTGCTTTTAGGGAAAGGCATTTTGGAATCGGCATTCTTGGGACCTCATTAGGAGGTTCCCATCCCCAAGTACGATCCAGATGTTATCTCCGAAAATAAATTTATTTTGACAGTATGAAGAATTCAATTCATGTAATGAAAGATCTAAGTATGACTGACAACTTGAAAGCCTCTATTTTTTATTTGGTTGAAAATTTTAAAAGTTATAGCTTTCGGTGGCTTAGGAGAGACTTATTATAGCTCATTAGCCATCGAAAAGCTACGTTTCAGTGGCTAAACGGTTGAACATGGGGTAAAAGTGAACCACCGAAAGCGGTCCGAGTAAGCAGAGTTAAAATAACACTTTCAGTGGCTTAAGTGAGACTCCAGAAGACTCATTAGCCACCGAAAAGGGTCGCTTTTGGCAACTTAGAGAGAGGAACAGGAAGGATTTTAACCACCGAAAGCAGGCAGCAAGGAACATTGGAAGAAGTACATTCGGTGGCTTAGTCTAGGCTCAGAACAGCTCATTAGCCATCGAAAAGGGTTCCTTTCGACAGATTAGAGGAATATTCAACGCATGTGATAACTACCAAAAGTAGGAAGATAAGAATCAGGTGAAAAGTACTTTCGGTGGTTTAGGCAAAAGCCAGGGCATTTCATTAGCCACTAAAAGGACAGGTTTTTGGCAGTTAAACAGGTTTTTCGACGAGGCCATTATCCGCTGAAAGTAGGATTTCACCACGGCGACGGGGTAAAGGTTTTAGTGGCTTAAGTAGGAAAGATAACACTTCGGTAGCCACCGAAATCCATCTTTTCGGTGGCTAGCTAACAAACTCCCAGAGGCTATTAACCACCGAAAAGGAAAAGTGAGAAAACGGTTAGAAAATAGTCACATCCGACCTCGTCAGCAAGATAAACGATCAGTGGAGGACATGATAGACCACCGAAAATATCTGGGCCTGCATAACCGTGTGTGTAAATGAGTTTAAAAGGTTGTTAGGAAGCTGGAAAAGGACTGATATGACCAGAAACCCTCAGTCTTCTTCCACATGTCCAAAAGAGCATCAAAAAGCCCATCGAATACTGTGGCTGATGTAGGTTATGATTACTTGGGAAAGGGATCGAGAGGATCAGCTGCTGCCATCAGTTTATGATCTCAACCTCCATCATGACAGAATAAACCCTCATAATCAGTTCCAAGAGACTCCATCAACTTTCATCTACGAGATTATCGTTCTTCTCCACCAGAAAAACTAGCTCTGAAGGAGCAGCCTGCTAAGCATAATGTATATAGAATTGAGAACTATTTTGTAGGTACCCAAGAGAGGCACTCATCAAGGTGAAGAAGAGTGGGCCTACTCTTAGGCAAGAGCTAGGTGATATCAATTATTTAGAAGCACATCCAGAGTTTTGCAGACTCTTCCAAGAGGTTGGCTGCTACAAGTTCTGTGACAATATACAAGGCTTCCATCAGCAGGTGGCTGAGGCATTTTCCCTCTCATTTGATGGTTCAAAAGAAGTCATATGCAAGGAGGAGTTTCACATAGATGAGACCCTAATCACTGAGGTGACAGAACTCCCTGGCACAGGAGAAAAATGGTTCAAGACCACCATACCAAAAGATGTGGAATTCAGGTCTTACCTTAAGCCTGAGCATAGAGGAAAGGTGTGGAAGAAGAGTGTGCCATCATCATGGCTAGAAGAGAAGTGGAAACAACTACTGAAGGCCATTGTGGTCTACCTAACTTGTGAAGGGCGATATAACATAGCCATGATCTACCATTTCAAGTTGATGAATCACTTCATAGGTAAAAGCACTCTCAATTTTCCCTTTTACTTACACAGAAGTCTGGGAAATATGGCACATCAAGTGAAAGCCCAGCCATCCAATATTTCTAGCAGGTTGTCCCACCATGGTCTTATCCAGCTATTGGTCCAGGAGTTGTTGAAGAGAAGGAATATGGCATGGCCTTATTTTCTGTTTTGGAATGGATTTGGGACAGGCCTTCAGCTAGAAGAGAAAGGGAAGTCTCCTACCAAGAAGTCCAACACACCAAGGAGTGGGAGAAGAAGGAGGAGGGCCATTTCCCTAGCAGCAGCAGAAGAACAGCCTCCCTCCTCTTCCAAGACCAAGAAGGTAAAAAGGAACTTGGACTTCAGTGAGAAGGGCCAGGAGGTTTAATCACACCATGAGAATATCCTAAATCTACCCTATTCAGATTTTGAAAAAGAGCAAGAAGAAGATGCATCCCTAGCTCTACAAATTGTACCAATTTCTGAAGCACTACCATCCCCCACACCACAGGAGCAAGAGGAACCAACAGAGAAGGCTTCCTCCAGCAAGCCTAAAACTCAAAAGATCAATCAGCTACTGAGGCAAATTTATGAGATGGAGGTTTTGGAAAGAGAACTAAAGAGAAATAATGAAACATTGACCAGCAGGAACAAGCTACTACATAAGTATTACCTGGAGCAGAGAGAAAGATACATTTTCTTGAAAAGGTTGAATACAAGGTACCTGAAGGACAATACTAGATTATACATGATGGTTAAGCTCCAAAGGCTACAGCTGAAGGAGGCCAAAGCAAACCCTAGCAGCCACCCCACCTTAGAAACCCTAGCTAAAGTAGCAGTTAGTCTCCAGCCTCCTGAAACTAGCCAAGGCGTTGTTAACACTCCTAGCACGAAGCCTGTAGAAGAGGAAAGCTGAGAAAACAGGCCTAAAAAGAAATTTTTGAGAAAAACCTAATATTTTTTGTAAAACAGGACTTTCGATGGCTTAGGCGAACACTGGGGCAGTTCATTAGCCACCGAAAGCACCACTTTCAGCAGCTAATGGTTCCGATAGACTGGACTCTTAACCACCAAAAGCAGACAGAGGCTTAAAAGCAAGTTTTGGCATATAAGACTGGTTTTAGGAAACTTGGCTCAGGGATGTAATCTAAAGATGAAAGATGCTGAGGGAAGCATCAGAAAAGGGTCTGTTTAAGCTCTAATATGACATAACAGCACAAAAGGACACCAACCCTACTTGTCAAGAGAAATCAGTGGCTTAACTGGCAGAGGGCCAGTAGCAGTAATCATCAGCAATTACTTCAGTTATCTAAAAGTTCATTTAGTGGACTAATTCTTCAGTTAAGTTAAGACAAGTAGTTAATTAGGGTTTTAAACCCTAATTTGCAAAAACTATTGCTTTTGTTTATTTTTGTAAAAAAACATATCTAAGTTTTTAGGATCTGTATATTTTGTAAGAGGCTATAAAGCCTAAGGCAGAATATATGAAAAAGATTTGACTTTGGGGATTTATAAACCTATACTACTGTCAGCTTCTCATTTTGCGCATTCTTGAATATAAGCTCTTTTGTTATAATTTGTTTAGCCTTCATCTTTGTCTTTACTGTACTTATTCTTGAATGTGTATTTAGGTTAATTTCAAGTTGATTAATAACTAATAGCTGTCATCCTATTGGTGTGTTAATGTGATTTGAATTATAAGTACCATCCTTATCATGATTTAGCCATTTATATGCATCTGCTTTGTATGTAAATATGCCAGGCTAATGAGTTCTCCATCCCTGCACCTTATTGTCAACTTCTGAACAGTTGTAACTAAAAGCCTTGGAATTGAGTGATTTTCATGCATGTCTTGAGAGTGGAAGGTTATATAGGTCACCTGACTTGATCCATATATATTTTTGCATCCAGAAACAAATTAGGTTAATAATAGCCCAATCAAAACACTTTATTGCTAGTCCTCTTATCAATGAAAAGTCCTCCACACTCATCTTGACGATCCTTTAGGATATCATAGATCTCACCCTCCTTCCACAACATTGGATAAACAGATTTGGCCCTATGTAAAAGAGGTTGTCCTCAATCCATGAGTGCCGAGCACTTTGATGAATAAGACGTTGTTGTTCTCTTAGAGAAAGATGGTTTGGAAAATTGCCTTCAACAAAATAGTTAACGATATCTAAATACCATGGAATGTTAATAGATATCACAAAAGGATGTTAGTCAAGTACATTATCTTCAACGGGTTTTGTGTCACCATCGTTGGTGAGTCGTGAAATGAAATCAGTTACAACATTATCCCTTCTAGGCATATCCACGATGGTGAAATCAAATTATTGTAACAACAGTAACCATCTAGTTACTCTGGCATTAGTGATAGGTGTATTCATTAAATACCAAATGGCAGAGTGATCTATATGCACAAAGAGGAATAACTAGTGATATAGTGTCAAGATTTGTTAGTAACATACACAACAACAAGAAACCCTTTTTGTGTTACTTTATATTCTAATTCTATTGCATATAAGTTATTTATGATGAAATAGATGGTGTAAGTCTTTTTTTCTTGTTGTTGTCACAATACTTCTCTGATTGAAGTGTCTGAAACATCTTTGAAATGTGGAATAGTATGGGTCAATCATGCCCTCACAAAACAAGAGCTTCCATAAGGTGTCACTTGATACTTTCAAAGGAAGATTAACATGCATCTGTCATCACAAATTATGAATCTTTAGAAAGTAGTAGAAACAAGGGATATTCTATTCTAGTAAAATATTCAATAAATCTGTGATAGTAACTAGGGTAAATTCATACCTATTTTGGTGTTTTTGGACTAGGAAGATTTACAATTACCTCAATTTTCACAAAATCCATTTGAATTCCTGCAACAAAAATGTAATGGCAAAGGAAAATACCCTAATCCATCAACATACGACACTTCTCATGACTTAAAAAGAAAGATCAATTTCTTTACATATTTTAAGCACTTTTTCCCAGCTTTGCTAATTCATCATCGAAGGTGCTAGCTTAGACTGTAAGTAATTCATGTAAATTTCGACACAATCATGAATAAGATCTGAAAAATAACCTAGCACAACTCACTAAAAAGTGGTTGGTGTATTACAGATCCCAAAAGGAAATACTCAGTAAGCAAACGTTCTCTGAGGGAAGGTGAAAGTGAACTTTTCATGGTCTCCTAGAGTGATCAGAATCTGGTTATATACACTAAAACCATCGTGGAAGGAGAAAAAAGTAATCATTTCCATTGTTTCTAAAACCTTATCAATAAATTGTAGAGGGGGGTAATCCTTTTATGTCGTCTTATTCATCTCTCTATAGTCGATCTAGATCCGCCATTTTCCATTTTTGGGTACTATGACCAAGGGAGAAACCCACTGACTATTAGAAACGTAGTAAACAAAATTCACATTAGATAGTTTTTGCAAGTCCTCCTTAACTATGTCCCTCAAAGATAGGTTATACAATGTAAAGGTTGATGAACAGGTTGGTTTTCCTCTTTTATGTAGATATGGTGAGTACAAAAAATGGGATGAATGCCCCTCATGTCTGTGTACTCTCAGGAAAATTCATATTTTTGCTCCTATAATATATGTATCAACAGTTATGTTTGTTGAGCAGATAAATGGGGATTTATATTTACAGCCTTCCTTGGATTAATCTCTATGGGGTGGATTGAAGGCATTATGTTATGACAAGAGAAAAAGGTTAAAGATTCTAATGGTGAATCCAATGTATCTTATTGAATGAAATTTCTCATTACTTCATCCAAAAACTAATGCATTGGTTGATAGGCCAAATATGGGTTGCTAAAAAAGTTGTTAATTGCTTCTTATTTGGTTTCTCTCTTAAAAAAGAGAGACTTTTATTTTGTGAGCAATGGTTGATTGTTTCCATCATCATTCTCCCCTTTTATCCACATGGGACTTGCATGACCAGTGCTTAATCTAGTATGGGGATATAGGATTAGATCCTTAGTGTAACTTCCATGGGATATTATCATATCCTGGTATTTGAAACTCATATAGGCATTGTAGAGTCTAGCCATGGTCTGCCTAGGATTAGAGGATGTCCTCCTAACCACAACTTCAGTTGCAACACCATGAAATCTACAATGTATTCCCATGAGTCTACAAAAATGATTGTCTTCTGAAATTCCCTCTGGCCTAATGGAGGATCGGTCTGCTAATTCTAGGAACGTAGGAGCTTGTCGGGAGTGAAATCCAAGTTACTCCACAGTATCCATGGTCATTATGTTTGTGGTTTCTCCTCAGTAAATTGTGATATTTGGAATACTTAGACTGTTAATTTATATCGTGCTTGTGGGATTTCTAGGGTCCTCGTATTTAAGGGTGACAATTTCCCAACCATCAATTCTACTAGGTGGCCCACTAAGTGGAAAGGATGGACCTATTGTTTTTCTTCTTGGTTTCATAGTTCATAGATATCTAATAGTATTAGTGTATATGGGTACATCATTAAGTGCTTGTAATAGTGGAATTATGACCCACAAATTCTATAATCCCCCCAATAGACCAAACTCGGGGTTGATCGAAGTTTAGTTAGGATGAGCATCTCTATATATTGAGAAAGTGTGGCCTCCTTTGTCAATTGTTCTTGGTTTGAGGTTTTGGGAAGAGTGGATTGTGGTACAATATTTGGATACTCTTAGGATTTCTCTTCATATTATATTTGTGGATTGTCCTCATCGATTTAATCTGTAAGAATTGGTGACGTTTTGGGGGTTCGTTCTCTCCCTAATATAACTCTTAAAATTTGGCATTCAATACGAGAGATGAGATAGGTTTAATACCTGGAGTTTCAGCGACATAGGTCAACTAAATTGCCTTATCATTGTTAGGATCGAAATTAGGTTGTGCAAAGAAATGAGGTCGCATATGATGATTATTTATTTAGGCATTTGCAAGTTGTTGCATCTATTGTTGTTGTGGGGGTGTGGTATTAGGTATTATAGCAGCGACTATTGTAATTGAAGAAATTATGAATTATGATAGAAGGAACCCTACCATCCTTTCCATTAATAATTCTAATATCGATGAGATGGCCATAGTGGCAATGGTATAGGGTACCATTTTTGAGCAGGGGATGGACAATACATCTAGTGAGGTGTATGTTGATTTTTCCAATAAGCATTAAAGAAAAAAGAGGGATCTTGATTCATACCTAAAGGATGAGACTACCAAGGTTTCTTCGGGGCTATGAAACATACTTTATCTACTTTTGGTGATCTGTCGGATCTCAACTTGTGTGCATTAAAAGTTTATAAAGAATGCGTTCATTAGTTTTCTTACTGCATAAAATAGCATTAACAGAAATTTCATGCTTAAAACAGAAGTGAAATGCAAACTGCAATAAAACCAAGCTGAAACAGAAAGAGAACAATAGAATGAAGATGAGAGTCACAAACAGAAGTTGATAACGGAGTTCACCCCCTTCACTGGGCTACGTCTCTAGGTCCCTCTCCATTGGGTATCGATCCAATTAATGGTTCTAAAATGGTACAAAATGGTTCTGGAATCTCTGAACATCAACTTCAGTAGTTACAGAACAGAATACTAAACAAGCCTTCAATACCTCTTCTCTGGAATTTACAAATTGGATTTCAACAACAAAGAAAATCCAAACAGAGAAACAGTCAACTTTTTACGATCACAACATCTGGACATTAATAGTAAAGTCTTCAAGACCTCCTCACTGAAAGTTACAAACTAGACTTCAACAGGAAAAAGAAGCCAAGTTATAACTGAGAATAGTCAACTTCAAAAGGAACAGCATATGGATGATTTTACAGCCAAAACAGAACCACGATGCTCTGGGCTCTAAAACAACCTCTCTGAATCCCCCCTTCAATGTGGCTAGAATCGCATTTATATAAGCGTTCAGTCCCAGGGTAAGTAACGGTTCGACTCACTTTCATCATCACAGCTGTCATCTTCTTTATTATCATTACAACCATAAACTAAAACTGAACCATGCAATCCCGCCAAATTTCTACACAAGTGTTATGTTACCACGATGTTCCATATCCCTGAAACATTGCACAAGGCTGCCCATATGTTATACTCTTGACCCGCCAAACGTTACCATTTAATGTGACATTGCAACTGCCACACAATACAACGTAACCGCCAGCTAACCGCGCACCCAATGCAATAAGCATTTGATGTTACCATTTTAACTGTGTGGGCTCTGCCACAATGTCGTAGCATGTAACTGAGCTCCACAACATCGCAGCAAACATCGCAGTATCGCAGCATCCACAACGTCACAGTATTGCAGCATCCACAACTTCGCAACATCGCAACATCCACAACGTCGCAGCATCGCAGCATCCACAAACGTCGCAACATATGTAACCGCATAGGCTTTTCATTAACTAGGCGATGTTCCACTTGACAGTGCGCAAGCTGGGCGGCCCATACTATAGTTGCACGGGCTATTCTACAACTGCGCGGCTATAACTGCGCGATGTTTAGCATATGAGTTAAAAACATATGTTATGTTCTTTGAACCATAGATTAATAACCATTGTACCATATTGGATCAGTGTAATTTTTGAAGATGAATAATCCACCGGATCATTCCTCCCCATTGGAGAGCTTTTGGACCTCCAAAATCCTGAATCACTCTACAAGTAAGTGAGGGTACAGCTCCCTCACTTTTTCAATCTCCATCCATCTTGCTTTGCTAGGATGCATGCCTTTAAGCCCCACTCGAAGGTACTCAGCATTCCCCCTTTGTGAAGTCCTTACATTTTTGTCAAGAATAACATCATCCTGCAACTCTTCCATGTATTCAGGTTCCATATCATCAACTGAAGGAATCTGTATGTTAGTTTCCTCATCCGTGATCATAGGAGGCTCATACAATTTAAGATTCTCAACATTCACAACTGAATAAATTTGCATGTATGGAGGTAGATTCAAGCAAAAAGCATTAGTACTGATCTTTTCCAAGATCTCAAAAGGACCATACCTGATAGGTTTAAGCTTTTTACCTTCACCTTTCATTCTTTCTTTGGTGATATGTAACCAAAATCTGTCACCAGCCTGAAATTGATGATCAACTCGATGCTTGTCATGCCTGGATTGGTACTTTGCCTGGCTGTTCTCCAACTATTCTTGAACTGCGTACTGCACCGCTTGGATTCTCTGAATGAATCTTAGAGCTTTATTTGCATCATGATGTCCATCCACTGTATCTTTTCCAAAAGAGAAGTCCATCGGTGTTTTTTGGCAGATAACCAAAACAAGTTTCAAAAGGAGATCTTTTTGTGGAAGAATGAATTGCATGATTGTAAGCATGTTGTATATACTGCAATTGCTCATCCCAAAGTTTAGGATGTTTACTACAATATCCTCGGAGCAGCTGAACCACTGTTCTATTTACTACCTCTGTTTTCCCATTGGTCTGTGGATGAAAAGCTATACTTTTCTTAAGTTTAGTATCCATAAGCCCCCATAAAGTTGACCAGAATTCTCCCAAGAACCGGGAATCGCGATCAGATACAATAGACATGGGTAGCCCAAAATGTACCCAAACATTCTAAAAGAATAGATGAGTTGTTTGTTCAACAGTGATCTATTTGTTACATGGCATTAAGATACACATTTTTCTGAATCTGTCCACAACAACATATAGGTAATCATGCCCTTTTCTAGACATAGGTAGTCCTCCTACAAAGTCCATAGAAATGCTTTCCCAGGGACGAGAAGAAACTGGAAGAGGTGTGTACAAACCCAATTTCCTATTTCTAGGCTTACTCATTACACACATAACACATCCTCGTATATATTTAGCTACAGTTTCTTGCATCTGAGGCCAAAAACAGTGATTCTACAATAATGACAGTGTTTTACTTACACCAAAATGTCCTGCAATCAATGAACTATGTGCTTCTCGGAGCACATGCACTCTCTCTTTCTCTGGAATACAGAGTTTACCAAGATGACACAAGAGTTGATTATGCACATAATAGTTCTCTTCTTGTTTACCATGTAGTAGTGATGCATATATGTTCTTAAAATCTTTATCTTCTGCATACTGTTCAATATAAATTTCATGTGTTAATGAACTGTTTTGAAGAATGATTGAAGCATTTGTAGGAGGCCTTGATAACATGTCTGCTACCTTATTATGAATTCCCTTTTTGTATTTAATTACAAGATGAAACTATTGCAAGAATCCCATCCATCTTAAATGCCTACTTTGTTGTACTTTAGTTTGAGATTGCAGATATTGAAGTGGCTGATGATCAGTATGTATGACTGTTTCTTTTCCCATGATATAATGTTTCCACTTCTTCAAACTCTATACTAAAGCATACAAATCTTTGTCATAAGTTGGATAGTTACTTACCGCAGTAGAGAACGTTTCTGAATGGTAACAGACTGGCTTCCTTCCTTGCATCAAAACGGCTCCCATGGCAAACCCGCTGGCACCTGTGTCGATCTCAAATGGCTGCTGCAAATATGGCAACGTCAAAACTGGTGCTATGCTAATCCTTTCCTTCAAAGTGTCGAAGGCTCTCTGATGTTTTCCTCCCCACTAGAAAATTTCTTTAACACTTGTCAACGCATGTAATGGAGCAGCAATGGAAGAAAACCCAGAAATGAATTTCCTCCAATACTGAACCGCACCCAAAAAACTTTTGATTTCAGTAACGGTGTTAGGTCGTGGCCAGTTTACAATGAGAGAAACCTTGGCTAGGTCCACTCGTAGGTGGCCTCCACCAATAATATGGCCCGGATATACTAAAGAAGTTTTAGCAAACTCACATTTAGACATTTTTACATAAAGCTTCTCCTTCCTCAGTACATCTAAAACTTTCTTCACATGTACAATGTGTTCCTCCCAGGTTTTGCTAAACACTAGGATATCATCCAGATATACAATTGCAAAATCATCAATGAATGGATGAAAGACATCATTCATGACCAGCATGAAAGTATCAGGTGCGTTACAGAGCCTAAAAGGCATCACAATCCATTCATACAAACCCTATTTTGTTTTAAACACTGTTTTCCAAACATCATTTTCAGAAATACGGATTTGATCATACCCACTACGCAGATCCAATTTTGTAAAGTAAGTTTCATGTTTCAACTGATCAAGCAAATCATCAATACAAGGAAGAGGATACTTGTTTTTAATGGTGATTTTGTTAAGGGCCCTATAGTCGATGCACATCCTCCAAGACCCATCCTTCTTTGGAACCAAGACTATAGGAGAGCCACAAGGAGAAGTGCTTGGCCAGATGACCCCCTTCTCAATCAGCTCCTGAACCTGCTTCTTGATTTCCTCATTCTGCATTACAGACATCCGGTACATAGCGATGTTCAGGAGTGGCACATCTTGCTGCAAATGTATCTCATGCTGAATCTCTCTCTTTGGTGGTAACCCTTTCAGATCTTGAAACAAATCATCATACTCAGAAATGATTTCAATCAGTTCAGATTTATGTTTTGGGTCACACCCTTCAAAAGATTTAGAGATCTCATCATTTTTCACCTTAACCATCATTAACACAAAATTCTTACTAGCATTTACCAGCCTCTTTATTTGTCCTGCAGAAACTATTGCTAGGTTTGTTTTTGTCTTATGTGCTCATACAATATACTCTACACCATCTTTAAAAATATGATACTTGTTTTGCTCTCTATAAAAGACTACTTTCCGGTCATACAAATATGGACTCCCAAGTACAATTCCACAAATTTCAAGTGGTACTACATCTAGTTCTACCTCATCCATAAACTTTTCAGTGATTGCAAATTTCAAAACACATTTCTTTGTAACTTGCAATTGTGTATCATTACTAACCCAACCAAGAGGATAGGGTTTTTTATGAGGCATAGTGACTAAATGCAATTTCTTAACCACTTCTTCTGATATCATATTTACTTGTGAACCACTATCAAACAATGTATCAATCTTTGTGTGTTTTGTAATGACACGAACATGAAACAGTGCACTTCTATTTTTATCATTTGAATTAGAAGTAGATGGCAGATTTGTACTTGCACTAGAACTTGATTTTGCATCAATGGGAAGTGAGATACTTTTATTCTTACCTTGGATGCCGACAGTTGTAACCTTTGTTTCATCACCTGAGTCAGATCCCAAGTCTTGAATAACTGTTGCAGTAGCTTTTGCTTTGCCTTTATCTTTGTTTCCTCCATACTTCTTTGGCCTTAACTCCGGATGAAGTTCCAACACTTAGAGACATCATGTCCCTTCTGACAATGCGAACATGTAGGCTTTTCACCTTCTTTCTTAACAGTAGCCATCTTCTTTTCCCCCTTATCTTTACCTTTTGATTTTCTGTCAAATTTAAAGGATTTCTTCACAAAAGTATCATTAGCATGCTTCCCCCTAGCTTCTAAATGTGTAGCTTGAACACATACATCATCCAAATTACTGGGGTTAAACATCAACAAAGTATGTCTTAAATAAGAATGCATGCCGCCAATGTACTTAAGAAGATTTTCCTGTGTATCTAATGAAACATTCAATGCAATAGCCCTCTTTCTGAATTCATGAGTATAATATTGAATGCTTTGTCCTTTAGCTTGTCTAAACATTTTCCAACTCATGGTTAATTGTTGAATATGTCCTAAAGGATAAAATTGCTTCCTTAATACTTCAATGAATTCATTCCAAACTGAAATAATTTTACCATTCTTTCGAAGATCTTGTTGAATCTTGCTCTCCCACCAAGTAAGAGCCATACCACTCATTCTCAAAGTGGCCAATTGAATCCTGGAAGGGTCATCATTAATGCCCTGCACCCTACAATATACTTCAAGTTGCTTGATCCAATTGTCTAACTTTTCAGCATCTAAATCCCCATTATAAATTGGCAATTCAAATTTCACATCCAATTTGAAATAAGGCATATTAGGACTTGCATTATTTGAATCAGAAGTATGAGAAGAAGAGAAAGTTTGATTAGTTTCAGAAGGATTACCATCACCTCCTACTCCTTTACCCTTTTCTTCCTTCTTCACTTCTGCATCTTTGGATGAAGATCCTTCTTCTTTCTTCTTCCTTTCTACTCGCTCATCGAGTAGAATTTCCATCATGGCTTTCATGCTGATAAAAGCCTCCAAAAACTCAGTTTCGGAAATAACAAATTTTTCCTGTTCTGTATGTCCTTCTTCTTCCCCTCGTGGAGAAGACATGGTTCTTGAGAATGTTCTCCTTGAGCCAATCTCGGGATCTCCTTCAATTAATTCTCCTTCACCAAGATTTAACCTGGACCTGGTAAGCATTCACAAACTTGCACAAGCAGTTAACCTGCTCTGATACCATAACATGATCCGTCGGATCTCAATTTGTGTGCATTAAAAGTTTATAAAGAATGCGTTCATCAGTTTGCTTACTGCATAAAATAGCATTAACAGAAATTACGTGCTTAAAACAGAAGTGAAATGCAAACTGCAATAAAACCAAGCTGAAACAGAAAGAGAATAGTAGAATGAAGATGAGAGTCACCGGGTCCCTCTCCAATGGGTACCAATCCAATTAATGGTTCTAAAATGGTACAAAATGGTTCTGGAATCTCTGAACATCAACTTCAGTAGTTACAGAACAGAATACTAAACAAGCCTTCAAGACCTCTTCTCTGGAATTTACAAATTGGCTTTCAACAACAAAGAAAATCCAAACAGAGAAACAGTCGACTTTTTACGATCACAGCATCTGGACATTAACAGTAAAGTCTTCAAGACCTCCTCACTGAAAGTTACAAACTGGACTTCAACAGGCAAAAGAAGCCAAGTTATAACTGAGAATAGTCGACTTCAAAAGGAACAGCATATGGATGATTTTACAGCCAAAACAGAACCACGATGCTCTGGGCTCTAAAATAACCTCTCTGAATCCCCCCTTCGATGTGGCCAAAATCACGTTTATATAAGCATTCAGTCCCAGGGTAAGTAACGGTTCGACTCGCTTTCATCATCACAGCTGTCATCTTCTTTATTATCGTTACAACCATAAACTAAAACTAAACCATGCAATCCCGCCAAATCGCTGCACAAGCATTATGTTACCACAACGTTCCATATCCCTGAAAAGTTGCACAAGGCTACCCATATGTTATACTCTTGACCCACCAAACGTTACCATTTAATGTGACATTGCAACTGCCACACAATAAAACGTAACCTCCAGCTAACCGCGAACACAATGCAATAAGCACTTGATGTTACCATTTTAACTGCGCGGGCTCTGCCACAATGTCGCAGCATGTAACTGAGCTCCAAAACATCGTAGCAAACGTCGCAACATCCTCAAACATCGCAGCATACAACGTCGCAGTATCGCAGTATCCACAACGCCGCAGCATTGCAGCATCCACAACGTCGCAGCATCCACAACATCGCAGCATCGCAACATCCACAAACGTCGCAGCATATGTAACCGCATGGGATTTTCATGAACTAGGCAATGTTCCACTTGACAGTGCGCAAGCTACACGGCCCATACTATAGTTGTGCGGGCTATGCTACAACTGCACGGCTATAACTATGCGGGCTATAACTGCGCGATGTTTAGCATATGAGTTAAAAACATATGTTATGTTCTTTGAACCATAGATTAATAACCATTGTACCATATTGGATCAGTGTAATTTTGAAGATGAATAATCCACCTGATCATTTGGCCTTGTTTCCTTAAATACTACTTTGAAAAAAAAATATTTACAATTTCTTGTAGGATGGCCTTCCTCACATATGCCCCAAATCTCTAAATTATTGAGTGGGAACACCCTAAGAGGGTAGTTTTGCCTGCATTTAGAGCAAAAGATGGACATCACTTTTTCCAATTTGCTTGTTTTTTTTACCTGCACTGTATCCAATTGAGATGCCATTAAATTTAAACTATCCAGCAAGTTACCTAGTTCCCCGTGTGTGACAGTTGTGGTTGAGCTCATGGCTTTGGGTACATGTCTTCTTGAATCCTTTTCCCTTCTTTTATTGTTCCTCTTGAATAACTCTACAGAGTTCACATATTTCATCATAATCATCTTTTGAAAAATCTCCTTTCCCCATAAGGTTTAGGATGTCAACATACTCCTCTCTCAAACCACTAATCAAAATTGTTCTTAAGGATTCTTTATCCAAGTTGTTGTGTGAGGATCTCGGTAGATTGTTTGAAATCTTTTGACATAATCCTCTAGATTTTCCTCTTCTCTTTGAGTCATTTTGAATATATTTTTGTGAATATCCTTAGCCCTGCAATAATCTTGGTACTTTTGAAGGAATGATTCCTTCATGTCAACCCATGTAAGTATGGTTTTCCCTCCAAGTTCCATAAACCATCATAGTGTTGCACTCTTTAGTGTGGCAGGGAACAACTTCAGCTTTTGTGTACTATATAGTCATATCTATGACACGATACATAAAATTCGAAGAAGATGGTATCGGAAAGGCTTAGTGGACAATCCACAAAAACTTGGCAAGGTTGAGAGAGGAACGTTAATCTTTGGTGCCTCTCCTATGATTTCCCCAGTTCAGAATTCAAAAGTTTCATTGGATCTAGTTCCTTCGTTCTCTACCATAGTTCCTCCTGAGGTTTCAAAATTTCCAAAATGTTCCTAGAAGAACGGATTCCTACTAGCCCTTGAATATTGTGAAGAAACAAAGTTTGTTGGTTCATAAATAGGATTATTTGGTACTTCAAGAACTGAGTCTTGTTATCCACTAATTAGTTCATTTGTGTACCCTTGACCTTATATATAAGGATATCAATTTTCTTTAGTTGATGCAGATAATTTGACTTTTACAAGACCTTCCAAAACTCCTAGTGAGGGAATTCTTCATCCTTGAGTATTCAATCTTCCACCCTGTCCTCTTCTACCTACAAAGTGGTTAGTTTCTGAGTGGTTCTTCTTGTACCGCATTGTCATGTCCCACATTATGACCACCAAATGTGTGGACCTTGCTAAACACCTAGGGGGACAAAAAGGAATTAATTAATTATCCTAGGGAAATTTTGCTAAATAATTATTATTAAGGGATGTACTTGACTTTAATTATTTCCATTAATTAATTATTGTGCAAATAACATGTGGAATTGAGCTTGCCATGTCAGGAGGGCGCAACTGGCAAGCCAACTTGCCAAGGAGGAAAAGTGGAAACTCTATGACAAAAGCAAGTCAGAGAAAAGGAAAAGTGCCCAAAATCTATGACAAAAGCAGTTAGATACAAAAGAGGAAAAAATTGATAAAGGAGGGCGTAGTTTCCTTTTGGAGACTAAGAAAAGCTGCCATAGGAAAAGTAGGAAACTTTTGACAAAGGAGGGAAAGCAGAAAAATTGTCATAGGTAAAAGCAACAAATATTGGCCTAAGGAGGGCGCAGTTGATAAGTTTGATGAATGAAATGGATAGGGAAACAACTCACAAGGGTCCCTACTTTCTAATTACTCAAGGAGGGCACATATGTATATTGGCTAGGGTTAGGGTTCTATGAGGATGAATTGCTCTCACAGGTAACCTACCTTCTCAACAAGTCACCAGAAGATTATAAAAAGACAAGTGGAGCTCATTTACTCGGTTATCTTATTATTGATTCATGTTTATGTGAAGCATTGCTTCATCTAAGTGTTGTCCCTTAGTCATTGGGAGATGTGCCCTAATTCCTTCCTTCCTCATTCTTCCTCCTCCCATTCTTTTCTCATTGCAAGTGTGGAGTGCATGACGGTCAGCTCATAATGATCAGATAAATCACTTATTGCAGCCATCATATTCATTAAATTTGAGCTCTAGTAAATCCCAAAATTCACCTATGCTCTCATCCCTTCTGCTGTCAAGTTTTGGGCCTCCTACCCACCAATTTGAGTCCTCTTATGGAGTGGTTAGAAATTTTCCTGAGTGTCTGCAAGTGTCATACAAAAATTTTAATTAAGTTTGCAAATATATTAGTGATCTGATCTATATATCAAACTTCGGATCATTACACGCATATCCTAAAATGTCTCCTACAACTCATACAAACTATATGGCCCACACATAGTGGATTAGCAACTCGCTTTCATCACTTTGAAGCAAATACACAGGTTCTTACCTCTTGACTTACTACTCCATTTTCCTCGTGTTTAGGATACTCTACTTTTCTTATGCAAATGCTAATACTAAACAATGTTAAATGTACAGTTGCACCTTTAATAATTCTTAAGCAACAACACCAAAATGTTGGTGAATTTAATTACTCTTTTACAAACAGTCAATTTACCAAACTATTAATTATCAACCAAGGGATCAATGGTTATTTCATGTAGTTCTGAAAAATATATGCATGATACAAGATCCCTTTCAACATTGGCTATCTAATTACGAAATGCAATACAATAAAATAAATCTTAAAATCAAAGCTTTCTAGAAATCTAATCTCACCAAATTACATAAATTAACAAGAAATGGCAAGGCTAAACTTAAAGTTATATTGTATTTGCAATCTGCTAGATTTTGATGAATGTTAGTAACAACAGATGATCAGTAATAAAAAATTAATTTCAATTCATGAACACACAACTAAACTTAATAAAATGAAATATTTTAGCATCGATTGCAGAAGAGTGGTCCCTCCTCCTTGAAATAAGTAGCTTCAAGAAAACTCAGAACACTAGCTCACACAAGATTGAAAAATCAACTCCAAATTTTCATTAATAAAATTGTATCGAAAGTTTTTGCACAATTATTTACAAACTTTAATTGATCAAATTATAGCTCTCCCTCTCAAGAAAGGCTTTGATTTTATACATAACATGGATGTCCAAAAATAAGACAAAGATATATGAGCAACCTTGGGGAATCTATTGGTTCTCACATTGTTTGAACGAAATAGCTATTCAAAGAAAATACACACAGCTCTCATCCCCAAATTATAACATAATACATTCATAAATTGTTTTGAACAACCATATTCTTTTTTAAATGAGAATGGATAAGGTATTTATATTAAAAGTTGAGATTAATCAACGCCAAAAGAAGGATTAAAAATTTTCAGTTCAAAAGCAAGAGTTTTGTAGTCTTTGTAGCTGAAAATTACTTTAGTTACAATCATCCAAAATAATACCAACATTGTACTGTAGATACTTACATTAATGCTACTATAAATTCTTATACATTGTCCTAAAACAAAAATGCGAAATAAAAACACATTTAAAACAAATAATTAAAGAAACATTGTGCAGCCTTCATACTGAATCCTAATCAACATCTTCAGCATTTCCTTTAGGTTCTCCTTCAACATTGTCATTTCCTAAAGAACTTGGAATATTGATGGTTTGAGAAGGATGACAAGCATTCAATCTATTAGATTCCCTATGACCCAAACTAATCCAAATTTCTTGACGGTTGCACTCCAAGGAGAAGTGCATTCTTTCCCATATTCCCCTATATTTTTTCATGTTGTTCTTTCTAATCTTGCACATTATCCTCAATGACATCCAAACGAACATCCAAGCATGAAATCTATGAAGCATTCTAATGCACCAAATTATCCATATCCTCCACTTTTTCAACCTTAAGAGACATTTCTTGAAGATGAGAACTAGTATTACGGTTATTTTCTTCCACTCCATCTGCATGACCATCCAGACATGACATAAAGGATGAGAGTTGATGCAGACCACTTTCCACATATAGTAGACAAGGCTTAAGGCCTTTATTTAAAATTCGGTGGGCATCATTCATCAAATGATCAATCTTTAGGTTCACCAAATTCAACTGAATACGAATATCAGTGATAGAATCTTGATTACCAACTGAGTCTTCGTAGGTATCTTGCAACAACTCTTCCATATCCATAGTAAACTAGGAATCCGCTTGAACTAAGAAATTACTAACACGATAGTTTACAAACAAGACATGGAGATTTACCACCTAAACATAAGAACTAGCAGGCTTACTACCTTTCCTTTTCATTGAGAGAGAGCCACCAAACAAGCCCTCTATTCCATGATCTACAAAAAACAAGGGAGGATGACAACCCCATCCCCCACTTGCACTTCATAGATTACTTAAACAAGCAACTTGAGGGACGGGATATTTGCAAAAACACAACCAACATCTAAGAGCCAATCCCTTGAGAAGTAGGGGTGGCCATCAAAAAACCCAAAAATATTAAGTAGCATTCCAAGACGAAAACAAAACCTCCACTTCTTGAAGCAACTCCTTCCATAATGTAGAGAAAATGCAAGAAAATTATGATTAATACCACACACTGAGGTGAGGCACAAACTGGGAGGAACTTAAAGAATATGGTGTACCAGCTACTTGGAAACCATTTGTAGAATTAATGAACTCCATTGCCTCCAAATTTGAATACACGATTCCATCCATGCAAGTTTGTTAGAAAACAGGATTGCAGAGCAATAACAAATATACAATTAAATCATTAAACAAGATGCAAAACACATTAAACACATTACAAAGAGACACAGATATAACGTGGTTCACCCAAACGATGGGCTACGTCCACAAATAAATTGCCAGTCCTTTTATTACAATCCAGAAAGATGAAGGGATACAACTTGCAGCAAAATCGCTACACTTCTTCTTCACGCTCTCACGGTCTCTCTCACACAATCACAGAGCTTGTTTACAATGCTATAACACCATACACAGCCGTGTTACAAAGCTTTATTTTATAGGGGGGAAATACCATGGGAAAATACTACGAAATGAGTGTATAGTACACCTGGGGTAAAAACACGACTGAATAATATCTTTGGATCTGGAAGATCGGGTTCCACAACCAACAAAGTTGACATCTAGGGAATCCTTTCAAGGTCTCAATACTCCCAACTACACCAAAAATTAATCAGGATCATAATGCATCGCATATAACACATTAGAAAAAGCATTAGGGTAACTAATATTTGTTGTGATGCCTTGATTAACTTTGTCACTCCCACATGGGAGTTGGGAAGCAAGATTTGCAAGAATATATGCTTGCTTATTATTTTCGTGATAAACATGAAAGAACTAAACTTTTGTGAATTGGTGAAGAATTCATGAAATGCTCATTTGTAATCAGCCAAAATATTTGTTCATAGAGTTGGTGTGGAATATATATTGATATACAATCAATAGAGAATCCCTGACCATAACTATAGACCGGGTGCCAAGATAAATTGCATGTCCCATACTCAAAAGAAGATCATATCTCCTTGATTGGTTGTTAGTGGCTATTCCCATTCCACATGATAGAGTTGAAACTGTGTTTCCTCAAGGATCATAAATGATCCCTCTTGCACTTGCCTACCCAGTATTTCCTTTCAAAGCTCCATCAAAAGAAAGAACATGGATATTTTGATTATATAGCCAAATTTTCATTTCCTCCATATTCAAATCCATAATACATGAGGGAATAGGAGAGCTCAACCCAATGGAGGGAAACTGATTCAAAATAGAATTCATAATAAAGTCTTGACCCCACTCTTATGATCGTTCCGATGTTTAGAAATTTAAGTTGGTATTTTCCAAAATCACCTCTCTCAACAAAGATTTGGCCTGAATCATTATGCTTATTGCTAGAGTAGATTTCCCTTAAAAAAAATCTTTATTTCTGGCTGCCCAGATCGTCCAAAACACATACTTTGGAAGAGTAGCCCAAATTCTCTTTATAATAGGCTTTCCCTTAATTAGTCCTTGATATAAATCATTCCAATGAAGGAAATACCTGCTCCAATTGGATGGAAGTGTTAAAACTAAATCAAGCTTATGCACAATAGATCTCCAAACTTGATTATTGTACTAACAAGTGAAAAACATATGCTTTATTGACTCATCATTTTTCTTACACAGAACACAGTAATATGATAATTTTCCTCTTTCTTATATTTTCTTATGTAAGAATTTTGTGGTGCGCTAAAACCCAATAAAAAACATTAACCTTTGGAAATCCATCTTGATTCTACATTTATTTCCATAATCTTGAAAATGGGGCATCGTTCTGCTAAAGATAAAGCGTTTCATACCCTTCTTTTACTGTATATATTGCAGTTTTTCCCCATCATCTTCTATCTCTATTTTCAACGTTGATTGGGGCCACCTCATGGAGTGCACTTAACATATCACCATAAATCTTTTTAAAAGGATCAAGGATGTTTAAATTTTTCCAACTATTCCAGTTACCAGATATGTCCCATTTCAATAGATCATAAATATTTTGAATCTCTGCTTCACTTAACCAATATTTGATAGGAATAAGTTACACATTCTGGATAAAGGGATTATTTCTCAATATATTTTCTTTCCAAACATTTATTTTCTTCCCGTTACCTGGGATCCAATATATACCATTTAGTTTAAGCTTTCCAGTTGATTTTCAAGGTCTCCAAATATCCAAACCATCCCCTTCCCATTTATAGGTGTCTATACATCATAATCTAGGTCAATGGAAGTATTTCTTCAGGAGAATTTATTTCCACCATGTACTTTCTCCATTAACTATATTCCAGATCAATTTAGGTCCCATTGCTAAATTCATAAGTTTTGGATCATGCAAACTAAGCACCCCATTGCCTTTTGAAGCCTTGTCTACATCCCAATTTACCAAATGGAATCTTTATCATTTGATTCCCACACTTTCCAAAGGAAACTTTGATATGTTTTTTTATTGTTCATAACCCCAACAAGAGAAAGAAAAGAAGAAAATTGAAACAAGGGAAAGGATGAAAGAACTAAATTGATAAAGATGATGTTGCTAGTTGGGCTTAGCCATCGCATACCCCAAATTTGAATTTTGTCCTTTATTTTCTATAAGATAAGTTCCCATTCCACAACCTTGATCCTTTTGAGAGAGATCAAAATACCAAGATACTTGAAGGAGTTCCAGACAATAGTACCTAGGAAACCAAGAATCCAATAGATACTTTGAATAATAGTTGAAGGGACATTCCAACCAAAGATTTTGATTTTCCCTTTGTTGACTTCACCACCAGAGGCTTCTAAAAAAAAGTCCAAAGAGGATTTGCAATTGTAGGCATTGTTAATTTAATCTCCCCCCAACATGATAGTGTCATATGAAAACTGAGCATTATTGATTATCGTAGCCCCCATGGAAATCGTAATACCCCACAATCTTCCTTCCTCTCTTTCTTTCTCTAATTTTCTCCCAAAACTTTCAACCATGAGAATGTACAGGAACAAAGGAGGGGACATATTTTACTTAATCATCATGAGGCTTGAAATAATTATGTTGGTATATTGGACAACCATATTCTAACCCCTGAAGATTTTATGGGAATCGACTAAATATTTGAATACTATGATTAGAGAACAAAGGATCATGATGCCTGGTTGTTGGAGTAGTAGCTTGTTGTTGGACGTGAAGAGCAGCAATGGTGTAACAACATGGTGATATACTCTTCCTTGTTGGAGTAATAAAAATCTTGAAAGTCAAAGTAACAACATGATTGAAATTCAAAGTAACAACATGCTTGAGATTCAGCGTAACATGACATTTATTCAACTAAAAATAGCATTCCTACAATAACTTTTCCAGACAACATATTTTCGAATGCACTTGATTTTCATAAGTAGGCATATAATGGGAATTTTCCTTTAAGCACTTAACATAATTGATTAAATCAACATAGGGTATGGAAATAGCATACCTTAAATTAAGTACATCGTGATAAATGATAAAGAGACCAAAATGAATCATTAGGCATGGCCAAAAGACTAAAAGGTAAGGGAATGGTGTGTAGAAGACAAAAAAATACAAAGCCCAACAACATGTTTAGTTGTTTTTTAGTAACAAATTTGTGATTTTGTACGAGTGGCAAGACTTAACTAAGCCCAACAACATGTTTAGTTGTTTTTTAGTAACAAGTTTGTCATTTTGTACTAGTGGCAAGACTTAACTATATTGTTATTGGAAATGAATTTTTAGTTGTAGTACATACCATTAACAAATTTCAACATTATATTACTAGATACTCTCTTCCATATATATAAATATTTTTGTTATTCAATATAATTAAAAAACCTAATTTAAATGATCAAATTAGTAGATGGTTTATTTTACTTCAATAATCAAATATAACCATACTTTACAAGATAGGCCAAGAAAATGTTGTTGTAAGTTTATGTTTCAATTTCCTAACATGTCCAATGAAGAACCTATGGATGATATATTTCCAAATGAGCATGTGTTAATGTTCTAGTGGAAACCCCTTGGTTTGAATACATGGAAAATCACCTTGAGACAAAGAGGTTTCCATGATATTTTTCCTATGAAGAGTGTTGTAGAATCATTAATCATGGAGTCTGATACACGTGAATCCAAGGGAATTTATTCAAAATTGGACCTGATATTGTGTTGTGATGTTGCATAAGTGAAGATGAGGTTTGTGGTGTTATGCATCTATTGTGATAAACCATGTGAGGGTCATTTTTATGCTAAAATGAAAACCAAAGATATTATTCATGCTAGGTACTATTGACCTACTTTACATAAGGATGATAGGGAGCATGTGTCCCAATGCAATGAGTGTCAAGCATGGATAGGGATACTCAAGTTTATGTCTTTGAAACCACAAGTATCAATGGAAACCTTTTAAAAGTGGTGCATATACTTTGTCAAACCAATATACTCTACCCTTGAATTAGAATGAATACATTTTTGTTTGTACATATCTTTGGATATGTGTTTAATTTTTTGTAGGTAGACTTAGTCATAGTAGGGATTTTTGGGTTGGCTCCCGAATCAAGTGGGTATTGAGGGATGCCCCCTTTGATTGAGGGGCTTTGGGGGGTATCAGGCCCCCCATTCAGGGGTTTGAGGGTGAAGTCCTCGAAGATTTTTTTTAATGGTACATTATGTATTATTTCGACCAAAGGTTTTGATACATTGTAAACTAATCATGGTTAAGGAATTAGGGTTCTAATCTAATATTGGATAATGGATTAGGGTTTTCATTGATCTGAATATTGTATTGTAAACAAACAAGATAATACAATGAAATACAATAGGGAGAAACTCTCAATTATATTGGCCTTCCTTGTCAAAGGTTTCCAAGGTAAATCTCTGCATAATATATGTGTTTGTGTGTGCCATAGTTAATTCTTGTGTTTTAGATTTGGTTAGTATACTTTTCTTGCATTAGTTTATCAAATTCTTCATTTAGGATTAAATCAATTCTATTGGATTCAAGAGGATTCCTTTGTTGTTAGAGTTTAGCTCATTCCATGGAGAGCAAGTTTATCTTGTGTCTACGATAAACCTATGTCTAAGCGGGAGATTTGTGCAGTCATTCTTGTGTAAAGACAATATTGAACAATTCAAATTTAGAAATAGAGAAGTTTAACTATCAAATATTTGAGGTACGGAAATCGAAGATGGAAGATTTTATTGGATATATAGAATAGTTGGTTGTTGTGGATCCAATTGCAAATCTATTCGTATGTCAAAAGACAATTGGTGAAAATGGGAAAGAAAAGTGAGAAGCATGATTCAGTAATGCCTCTTAGATTCAATGTTATTGAACATCTTTAGAGAAGACAATGCAAAGTCAAAGTTGTGGAATAAGTTGGGTAATTTGTATTAATCAAAGTCCTTGTTAAACAAGTTATTTCTTTGAAATAAGTTGTATCTGGATGCATTTAATACTTGGTGATTGAGCATTTAAATGCATATAATACTTAGTGACAAATAATCTAAATACCTTCAATGCTCCGATAAAACAACTTGTATCTATTTATATTAAGATGGAGGAAGAAGATAAGTGTATTACCTTGTTATGTTCTTTCCTAGACTCTTGGGAAAATTGGTAGCACCACTTAAGCCACATGATTAAAGTATGAGGATGTTCTTGCATCCTTGTTATTAGAGGAAATGAGGAGAAAATTCATGAAGGGTGTGATAAATGATGTTTTATCTGTGAGAAACCATCTCTAAGAGAGGGAAAATAATTCTATGGGGTCATATCTAAATCCATAGGTGGATTTAACTCTCTAGGACAATCTACAACAAATGTTAGAATTTTAGTAAAGTTGGTCATTATAAGAAGGATTGCATATCCAAGAATTTCGATAAAAGTAAGGGATTTGATGATGCCCCTTCCATTGAAATGAAAACCTACATCGAAAAAGGAGGTGATGTTTACTTAGCATCTACAAATACACATGCAGATCATGATCTATGGTTGATTGACTTGGGTTCTTCATTTTACATGATTCCTCATATGGAGTGGTTTTGCAAATATGAAAAGTACGATGGACTCTGGAGGTCATTTTTTCTTGGGATATGACTTGACAAGTAAAATCATAAGACGTGGAAGGGTCAATTTATGCTCAAATATGGAAGGATTATAACTCTCGTCGAGGTTCTACACATTCGATAGGTGATGTAGGTGTGAGTATTGTATTTGAAAAAGACACATGCAAGATGGTACAAGGAGCAATGGTGTTGATGAAGGGAATTCAAATTGGAGCTCTATATAATTTTTTGGAAAGAACTTCTAATAATGGGTGTGATATTTTGTTGTTCCTGAGGATGGAAATGAAGAAGACATGACCCTTACTATCTCTGGAAAGAAGACAATGCTATGGAACCAAAGGTTATGAAATATTAGAGACAAGGGTATTTCCAACATTACATGGTAAAGGCATGGTTGAATATAGATCGGATTACTTGTTAGATTTCAATTTATGTGAACATAGTATAATGGTAAACAAAATTATATGAGATTCCCATCTAGGGATACAAGAGAAAATAGAGTATTGGAGTTAATACGCATTGATGTGTTTGGACTTGTTCTTCTTCCGTCACTAAGCAAATATGTGTATTTTGTTTCACTCATAGATTATTTCTCAAGGAACACTTGGGTCTATTTCCTTCATAAAAAACTATAAGTTTTCTAGTAAATTTAAAGAGTTTAAGGCTCTTATGGAAAAGCAAAGATAGATGGAAATAAAGGTGTTGAGGACAAATAATGGTGGAGAGTTCCATGGAAATGAGTTTGAGGAATTCTATAAGAAGTGTGGAATAGTAAGGAAAAATGCTACTCTATACACACTTAACCAAAATGGAGTAGAATAAATAATGAAAGGATGTTATGGAAAGAACAAGAAGTATGCCCAATGGTGTAGGATTATCATAAGAATTTTTGCAAAGGCGGTTGATATTGCATTTTACTTGGTAAATTGATCGCCTATAGCAACACTAGTTGAAAAAATATATACATGAGGCATATAATAGTAAAGAAAACCTCTCTTAAACATCTAAGAGTTTTTTGTTGTGATGCTTATTTGCATGTTCCAAAGGAAAATGGGAGCAATTTGGATACTAAAGGTGAAAATTGTATCTTTATTGGCTATAAATATTGTATTAAAGGTTATAAATTTTTTAATCGGATAACTAATAAAGATATTTCTAGTCCAGATGTTCTATTTAGAGGGGTTAAAGTTGTTCCGAAATAGGAATTCCAACCAAGAGAAGAAGAACCATAGAGAATAAACTTTGAGTTCGAGGGCATTTGATCCAGTAGAAGAAGATGAACTAAGAGAGGAGGAATCTTAGAATCCAATTTTGAGTTGATCGGTTTAAGAAATATGGCAAATGAAAATGTATAGTCTGCTTCATTTTCATTATAGTTTTTCTCTATCTATTACTAATGATGATACTATAACTGTTAGGGAGGTAGTGGACTCCAAGGCTAGTAAATTTGAATGAAGGCCATTATGATAAGATGGATGTCTTGGATAAAAATGAGACTTGGGATATAGTTCAGTTTCCATATTGAAGAAAACCTATTGGTAGCAAATCATTGTTTAAGAATAAGTTGAACAAAAAAGGTAAGGCAGAGAAGCACAAATCTCGCCCAGTAGAAAAATGATATTCCCAGGTGGAGGGAATTAATTTTAACAAGATCGTTTCTCTTATTGCTAAATTGACTTCTATTATTGTTGTGATTTTGTGGATTAAATTATGTTTCATTTTAGGAACATCCCAACATTTTGAGTAGACACTCCACCCATAAGTGGGATTTATATCAAAGATCATTGAAAGAGTTATTTTGTCTATTGTTGGTTCTTTTCATCTTGAAGTAGAGTAGATGCACATGAAGATGACATTCCTACATGGTGATTTTGAAGAAGAAGTATACATGAAACAACCATAAGGTTTTGCAATGAAGGGAAAAAAGGAGCTTATTTGCATGCTAGAGGATTCCCTGTAAGGACTCAAACAATCACAAAGAATGTGGTATCAAAAGTTCAATATTTATATATTCGGACTTGGTTTCTTATAAAGAAAAGTTTATCGCTCTATGTATAAGCAATTATGTCACCATTTTATTTAAGGTCTTATATGTTGATGATACATTGCTAATTGGAAACAATGAGGAAATAATAAAATATCTTGGTGCTACAAATTTTAGTTAAAGCATGAGAATTAAGAGGGTTCGAGCAAATAGGAAACTATGGTTGAATCAAAGGAAATATGTTTAGATAACAGTGCCTAGGTTTAATATGTAGGTATGTAAATCTATAAAGGTTTGTATTGCTATAGGTATAAAGTTATATGTAGGATAGTATCCCAAGACTTAAGAAGAGGAAGAAGACATGTCTCATGTTACCTATGTCAGTCTTGTTGGAAGTTTGATGTATTCTATGGTTTTCACTAGAATAGGCATTACCCATTCAATGGGACTTTTGGCCCAGGTATATGTCAAAACTAGGGAAGGAGCACTAGATAGTTGTGAAGAAGTTCTTCAGATATTTGTGTGGCATTTCATATAATGCAATTTGCTACCAACAAATACCTGGACCTCACAAGGAGATAGATACACATGCTTTTGTTGATGTTGACTAGGCTAGATAACTTAACCATGAAATGTCTAATAGTGGTTATGTTTTTAATTTATTTGGTGGAGCAATCAGTAATGAGTAAGGGGAAATTTGTAGTTACATTATCAATTAAAAAAGTTGAGTATATGGCAACATGGAAATATCTCATGGAATTAAGGAAGTTAAGAATGGTTGCAAAGATTGTGTTAGGTATTGGTTTTTTTCATAAAGTAGTGATGATAGATTGTGACAACTCAAATGAGATTTTTTTGAAAAAGAACCTAGCTTATCATTCCAAGGCATTTAACATATTGATGTGCAGTTCCATTTTGTTATAGGCATGGTTGAAAATAATAAAATGTTGTTGGGGAAGGTTGGTGCCATAAAGAATGTTTTTGATTCATTGACAAAGCATGTTAGTACTGAAAAATTCTCTTGGTGTAAAGAATCAATGGGCATTTTTTTCCCGTAGTAGCTAACTAGATGAATGTATTCCCTTTGTCCCCAATTTCTATAAAGTTTTCAAAAAGTAAGAGAAAGTTTAATGTGTGTTATATTCTTTATAAATAGACTTAGTCACATTTTGATGGGCCCCCCATTTAATGGTTAAAGGAAAAAAACATCGAGGAAAATTTTCTCAATTCATTATGTTATTATTTTAGCTAACGGTTTCAACCCATTGTAAAGTAATCTTAGTTTAAGGAAAAAATATTGTAATCTAATCCAAGTTAATATATTAGGGTTTTGGATGCTATGAATATTGAATTGTAAATTATGAAGATAATACAATGAGATAGAGAGAGGAGCCAATCTTAGCCGGACTAGTTTTCTCAGTTAAGAATTTCTAGGGTAAATCTCTATGTATTGTGTGTGTGCCCTTGATATTTCTTGTGTTTTAGATTTTATTGATATTGCATTTTTTCAACATGTTTATGGAACTCTTTAGTGATTCCTCGCTAAATGGGTGGGAGAAAAATCACTTCAGTCTACAAAAGAGGACAATGTAACTAAAATTTTGCACAGTGATATCTTCACTAGATTTAGGGTTCCTTGGGGATAATGACCAATCAAGGTCCTCAACTCACTTCAAAACTGATTAAAGGGTCGGTTGGGTTGTTTAAAAATCTTCATCGAAATTCCACTCCATATCACTCATAGGTCAATGTTCAAGTATAGGTCACTAATAGGAAACTTGAAAATATTTTTAACAAAAATTATGTAGATTCACATAAGAGAGAAAGAAAGAAATGATAAAAACCCCTTTGAGATGTCATAATATAGGAGAATTTTTGTAAAAACAATTTGCATGTGAATTCTCCTCTACTAAATAAATACTTTCTTTTGAAAACACCCTTTAGGGTGCTCCAAGGCGATGACTAACTTGATTACCAATTTCATGCTTGAAACACAAATTAATGAACAAATGCTACTACCTTTAGTAGTTTGTGTATTGACATACTGTTGCAGCTGCAACTTTTCTCCCCAAATTTCTTAAATTTTGGGCCCCTCCTTATCATTTAAAGTTGTTTGATCTCGTGAGGTCTTGCTTTAACTTTGGTCGATTCTGGATATTAGATTGCGGCTTGTTTGTGTTTGATTTTCGTGTTGGATCGAGGGTGTGAATTTGGAGAAGTCAAATCTTTGTCCTTTAAGGCCGCCATTTCGCAGAAAGAACGACTTTAGCTGTTGCTGATCCTTAACTGTTCAAAACACTTAATTTTTATTGAATCGGGTGTCTTTTTATGTTGAATCGGAAGCTCCAATCCTTCTCCCTTCCGCTGTTGCGGCTACCAAAACGGTTTGGCGTCCGAAGTATAAATTGCTCTAACTGCCGACGTGCATTGATCTTTATTCGCTTTCCACTGTTGCGGCTAGGAAATCCATTTGACCTCCGATGTCCAAACCGTGCCGACTTTCGATTGAAGCGTTTCCCGCCTGCGTCGAGTATCTTTAGCCTTCTCTTGTCCGTCGTTGCGGCCAGGAAAGTCTTTCCACGTCTGATGCCAAAGCTTGTTGACTACCGATTTATAACCTTCTCGCCCAAGGCTTAATCGAGACTCTGTCCGGATGCACCTGGCTATTTTCTTGTGGATTGATCATTCCGAGCAGATAATTTTAATGTTTAAAATCCCATTCCAACGAATGATGCACCATAATTGTTTGCAGGAGGAATTCGATGGACTGTTGAAGCGACCCAGAGTGAAGACATAGCTTGGTCAAATCGAAACTGACCAGATCACTAAAAGGGCTTTCGAAGCAGAAGACAAAGTCAATAACACTAAAGGCACGAACCTAACTGTCAGTCCGTTACTAAAAGAATCATGAGTGCATACAGACAACTCAGAAAAATATGAAACGCTGGGGAGACCGAAAGGTCATGCGTGGGGGAAACCCAAACGATTTACTGTTTGTTTAAATGCTGGAAGGAGGGAAGTTACAGGGGCTTTTTCCCTGAAAAAATTTGTAAACTCTTTTGCTTGTAAAAGTAACTACTTCGTTTTACAGTCAGAAAGTGCAACTTTTGCCGCTGGAGAGAGCAAAATGTGGAATGTATCAATGCGACTAAATGAATAATGTTGAAGATGAACTATTTCATTTTCAGTTGTGTTTCATTTACTGTGAGAGTATTTAACTTCCTGAACCTATGTTCTTGTTGAGTGTTCTTCAGTATTTTTTGGGATGTCCTCCACTGTGAGTAATAAATGTTGTTCCTAAAATAATCGGCTACCTGGTTGTTTAAATATCTGTAATTGTTCATGTGTCTTGAATGAAGTATCAGCTATCTGTAACTCTTCATAATGCACGTACAAAATGTATTACTCACCAATGAATGATAACTCTGCTCCTTAGGGATAGTTTAGGTAGTTAGTTTATTTTGTGTGTTGTACATGTTTGGATGCTTGTGAACCTTAAGACGAGAGGTAAGAACCTGCGCATCACATTGTGATTGTTTCGTGCATCTTTAGCACTCTGCATTTTTATTTAGGCACTTGCACATCATACATTAAGTTAAAAAATACAAAATTCACGGTGGACCGGGCCGCAACTGGTAAAGCCTTTGTTTTGTTACTTGACCTACAGTAGCCGGACCGCAAACCGGACGGATTCCCTATACCAAACAGTCAACGGGCTAGTTGGGAACGTTGATTGGGGAGAATCCCTTACTGTTGTCTCCCACAAATTTCCAGGCCCCAACAGTTTTGGTGCTAAGAGGAGGGTCGCCAGTGCATGGTTGGCCGAGGAAACCCGTTTTCCCAAGAATATTCCACCAGCAACAGTTCTGAAAGCAGTGGGTTCCGTAATCCAATTCCGGAAGAAAGAGAACATCTATATTCTATTGATAATGAAATTGTTAATGATCTGAGAAGACACACCAGGGCATATGTAAAGAAGATTGGAGGATTTCCAATCATCCCTGAACTGCCTAGAAGAGAGTATAAAAGGAAGGATCGTCCTGAAGCAGAAGGCTCAGTGCTGGTTGGAGACTGGGAAGAGCTTGTAGAAACAGCCTTACAAGAGGTTGTACTACCTCTGAACCAAGAAGGCCCTGAAACCCCTCATAGTTCTCCTGCTAATACTCCAGTTGGTTCACCTCCTCACTCCCCACCCAGACTCATGGCAGGAGTAAATGCTAATCCACCACCTAACCCACCTAATCCACCACCCGCATGGAGAGCCAGATCACCATTAAACCTTACCCCTCCTTTACATGACCTACCTCAAGCCTTTGACAAGATGTTGCCCAAGTTTGATCCCAATGAGAAAATACTAGTAGATGATCACCTACAAAGCTTTTACTTGGCAATTGAGGGATTAAGGGTCGGGGAACATGAAGACATGGTATGCAGACTGTTCTTGCATACCCTCAAAGGAGCCGCAGCGTCATGGTACTTTGGATTGTCGGCTAACTCTATCCCTGATTGGGATACCTTCGAAAGAATGTTCAGAAGTAAGTATGCAACTCAGAAAACTCATGCAGCTCTCATGAAAGGGCTGTGCGCGTTGAAGAAAGAAAGAAAATAAAAAGTGCACAGTTTCACGCAAAGGTTTGCAGCATATCTAAAGAACTTCTCTGAAACAGATAAGCCTTCAGACAAAGTTCTTATTGAATACTATACTTCAGCTTTAGGCCCTGATTTGGCCATGTTTGCCAAAGGTAGGGCCAAGCCTACTCTGACAAAAACCTATGAAGAGGCAGAAGTGGTGGAAGCTGAAAGAGAGAGCATTGAAGACTATCCAGAACAATCTGGAGAGAAAGGTACAGGAAGAAAAACCTTATTGTTTACCAAGCCTAAGGAAGAAAAGTCTCCAGATTTGGAAAATATGGCCAAAATGATGCAGAAGCTTTCCAATAAAATCATAGATATGGAGAAAGAAAAGGAAGCACAAAAGTTTTATAAGCCATATTATAAGAAAAGAGAGGATAACCACCAGTATCAACCTCCTCCTCACAATACTGCATCTCTGAACTTAACAGAGGTAGGCTTGGATAACTTTTGCACATTCCACCAACAGCCACATTCTGAGAAGAATTGTCCGCAGTGGATAAATTCGATGACGTTGGTCATGAATCAGTTGTTAGATTCTAGATTGACAGAAGAAGGAAATGAAGAAGGAAAGGAAAATTCTACATCTACGTCTACTAAAGAACAGGAAGAGGAAACCATGGCTTTATGGAATTCTGTCTCACTATTTGATGCTGAAGAAGAAAAGACTCAGGGGTATAAAGACGTTATGAAAACCAACGTAGCCACGAGGAGCCAAGGGACGGTTAAAGAAGACAGTCTTGTACTTCCGAAGATTAAGAGGCTGCAGAGAAATGTTAAGAAGAGATTTCAAGACAAATCTTTGGCTGATACAACTCCAGAATTCACTATTACCGGCCAAAGTCCTAGACAGAATGATACAACGGCCAGGCCAAATGAAGGTAAGGAGAGTGCTGATAGGCCTCATCCGATGGAACAGCAGATGGATTATGACATTGTGGAGGATTTATAGAAGATAAAGGCAAATGTTCCACTATTCGAGATGTGCAAAGTGCCGCAGCAAAAAGAAAGGCTGTTGAGAGCCCTTGAAACATCAGATGAGAAGACGCCCACTAACAATCAACCAGAAGAAGAAGAAGAGATTGGAGAGAACATCAGTGGAGGTAAGTCCAAGCACAAGCATCCACCTTTCCTCCTTACTTTTAAAATCTTTAACTACAATGTGCATAATTGCTTGGTAGATTCAGGGGCAAATGTTAATGTCATGCCAATATCTGTCTATAAAAGAATCAATGGGTAGCCCAAACCATCCCCATGGAGAGTAGTTCAGTTGGACAGGACAAATGTGAAGGTAATTGGTGAGATGGAAGATGTCCTAGTCCGTCTGGCTTCAAATGATAAAGTATGCCATGTCATTAATATCGTGGTGGCTGATATACCAGATGCATACGGCCTTATCCTGAGCAGAGATTGGTCGGCAAAACTTAATGGATATTTCGCTTCTGATTGGTCACATCTGTGGTTTCCATACAAAGGAAGTCCAAACCAGATCAAGATTTTAAGAGAGCCTCACATGAAGTACAATGTTACCCGACTTGAAGAGAAGAATGAACCTGTGGATTCTATCTTGGGAAACTATTTTATTGAGTTGGAACTAGGTAATTACCAAGCAGAAGAAGACAGCAACACATCTGATACCCGGCCTGATCTCCTTCGATTCTCACAGGCTGATGAGATTGACTGTAAAATAGTAGACTTAGCAGTAGGAATAGATTCGTTTTCAGTAGTTAATGATTTTTGGACTTTATTTTTCGATGGCTCTAAGACATGAGAAGGGTCAGGGGCCAGCTGTGTCCTGATCGACCCACAAAAGAATAAACATTTCCTTTCATGTAGATTAGAGTTTGAATGTACTAATAATACTGTTGAGTACGAAGCACTAGTGCAAGGACTAAAGAAGGCAATTGAATTAAAGGTAAGTAATCTAAAAGTCTTTGGGGATTCTGAAATTATTGTAAAACAAATTTGGAATCAGATACATTGTATCTCCCCTCACTTAAAGGCTTACCAGAATGAGGTATGGGATTTACTGAAATATTTTAATGCATTTAACATTATTTCAATTCCAAGAATTAAAAATGCAGCTGCTGATCTGTTGGCCACATCAGCCGCTAGACTCGTAGCCACTAATAATCGATGTTCTATCGAACTGCTTTTCAGGCCCTCTGTACCTAATATGATTACGAACCTACGAGTGTTTGATGATGACCAGCAGATCATAGAATGTTTAACGAATGATGAGGTGTTCAAAGGAGCGATCATAGACGATGAAGAGCATCAGGCTGATATGAAATACGATAATTTCATTCCTAAAGGAGTCAGAACGTTGGAAAAAATGTTCGATTTAAATGAAAAATTCAGAAGACTACCCAACGTGAAGACCCATAGCTCATCTCTGCAGTCTGAGTTGATTAATTTAGGGACTGAAACAAATCCTAAGTTCGTGAATCTTGGCAAATGTTGTTCACCAACAGAAAGAGAAAAATTCATCAGTCTATTTAAGCAATATAAAGATGTTTTCGCATGGACGTACGAAGATTTGAAAACGTATGACACCGGCATCATCAAGCATGTCGTCCCCATTAAAGCAGGCGTCAATCCATATCAGCAATCTTTGAGGAAAATGCATATGAAATTGGAACCGCTGATTCAAAGTGAAGTGAAGAAGTTATTGGACGCAAGAATCATCTTCAAAGTCAGACACTCTGAGTGGGTATCGAATCTGGTACCAGTAAGGAAAAATTCTGGAGAAATTAGACTCTGCGTGGATTTCAGGAACTTAAACCGTGCATCAGACAAAGATAACTATCCCGTGCCACCCATGGAGTAGCTGCTACAAATGGTTTCGGGTTCTGAATTATTTTCGTTATTAGATGCCTTCTCTGGCTACAATCAAGTGCTGGTAGCCGAAGAGGATAGATTAAAGACAACGTTCAGAACCAAGTGGGGAACCTTTGCCTACAGAAGGAATCCCTTTGGGCTTATTAATCCTGGAGCGACATTTTAGAGGGCTATGGACATAGCTTTCCACGGATTGATTGGACGAAGTGCTGTAGTGTACCTTGACGACATTACAATATTCTCAAAGAAAAGAGAAGAGCATGCATTTCACTTAAGGCAAATTTTCGAACGCTGTCAAAAATATGGCATCTCCCTCAATCCTAAGAAGTGTGTATTCGCTGTCATGGAAGGAAATTTGTTGGGCCACATAGTTTCAAAACAAGGGATCTCCATTGACCCAGAAAGAATCAAGGCCATTGAACAAATCCCCTTGCCCCATAATAAAAAGGGGATGCAATCCTTCATGGGAACCATAAATTTTATACGAAGGTTTGTGCCTGATTTCGCCCAGACGGTTAAGCCACTGCAGCAGATGGTCAAGAAGAATGCACAATTCAAGTGGACTGAGCTTGAGAAGAATGCTTTCATCAAAATTAAAACTGCGGTTGCACACACACCTTCCTTGAAAAGTCCAGATTTCGATAAAGACTTTATTTTATATACTTTTGCATCCGATGATTCGCTAGCAACTGTGCTCACCCAAAAGGAAGAAGGGGGGGATGAATTCCCAATCTCCTTTATGAGTACTGGCCTACAAGGGGCTGAATTAAAATACCCAGCCATTGACAAGCAAGCTTACGCAGTATTTAAGGCAGTGAAGCAATTCAGGCCTTATATATTAAAAAATCGAACCAAAGTAATAGTCCCATACCCAGCTGTAAGATCCCTTCTCATACAGAAAGAGTTAGGAGAAAGAAGGGGCAACTAGGTAACGGCTCTTCAAGAATATGATCTTGAATTCAAACTAGCCTCTATAGTGAAAGGACAAGGATTGTGCAAGCTTATGGCTGAAAGTGGGAACAATGAAGAGCAAGCATGGGAGGATGAGGCCGAATTACATGTAATGGATGTATGTCCTTTGTTTACAGCTCTCGAGTCTTGGTATAGAGACCTTGTGCATTACCTGCAGTCAGGGTTGTTACCAGAACATTGGAATTCCAAGCAAAGAAGAGTGTTGCGTCTTAAATCGGGCTCCTATCAACTTGTTGAAGGAGTATTATTCAGAAAGAATTATGACAGGGTTCTCCTTAGATGTTTAGAAAAAGAAGATGCGAAGAGAGTAATGTCAGAATTACATGACGGTCCCACTAGGGGACATTATTCAGGAGACACTACAACCCATAAAATCCTCAGATCCGGTTACTATTGGCCTACACTCTTCAAGGATGAACATGCACATGTGAGGAAATGTGATATTTGCCAAAGATGTGGTGGGAAACAGCCTAAAGCAGCAGCACCTCTGAAGCCTGTGATGATTACAGAACCATTCGAGCAATGGGGACTGGATATTATTGGAGAAATAAAACCGAATTCCTCCCTGCAGCACAAGTACATTCTTACTGCGACTGATTATTTCACTCGCTGGGTCGAAGCTATTCCGCTGTGCAAGATAAATGAAGATGAAGTCATCAGCTTCTTACAAGACCACATCATGACCCGGTTTGGAGTTCCAGTTTCGTTAGTTTTTTATAATGCCAAATACTTTTCATCAATTAAATTGACTGCTTTTGCTCATGATAAAGGGATAAAATTGCATTATTCTACTAATTACTATCCACAAGGAAATGTCCTGGCTGAATCCTCTAATAAAAATCTGATTAGAATCCTAAAGAAGACTGTGGTAGAAAACCAGAGGAGTTGGCACTCAGCATTACCAAATGCCCTTTGGGCCGATAGAGTCATCCCCCAAGTCTGCAATTGGAGTGTCTCCATATACCCTTGTCTATGGTAAAGAAGCCATCCTTCCTCCCAATATCATGTTGCCATCTTCCATACTAGCTCAAGAGTCTAGGGGGTCTGATGATGAAGTCTTACAAATAAGAATATATAATCTCCTGAAAGCAGAGGAGGCTAGATCTAAAGCCAAAGAATGCTTTAAGCTACAGCAAGAGTCAGTCAAGAGATGGTTTGACAAGCATAAAGCTGGGACAAGAGACTTTGAAGTAGGAGACTTAGTCCTCAAATGGGACCACCCCCATGATGAGAAAGGAAAGCATACCAAATTCCAGCAATTGTGGGTAGGCCCTTTTCAGATTGCAGCCAAGGTTGGTCCTTCTACTTACAAGTTGCAAGATCTGCAAGGGTGGGAGGAGAGCCTACCGGTAAATGGTTTGGTTCTCAAGCCTTATTTTTCCTGAGTTGTTTGATTTCAATTGTCTTGTATATAAGTAATCCGTCTGGTAGTCTATTGAGTCATGTTTTCAGTTTGCTTTAGTTTGATTTTTTCTTGTTTTCAATAAAGGGGACGAACCTGCGGTTGCATGGGGAACATCATAATTTTTGGGAGTGATAAACAATTTAGTGATCAGACTGAGGGTTGTTGTTTATATTAAAGAGTTTCTTCCAGCTTAGCCATTTTCTTGAATAATTCTGTGTGCATTGAAGTCATGCTTAATCCCTGTGTAATAAACCGGATTCAGAGAGTCTGGAACACTATGTTGGGGCTCCATCCACGTCACACTTGAAGTGTCCTAAGGAATGACAGTCGAGGACCCATGGAAAGGAGCAAGGTGAGCAGTATATTAAATATAAATGATCTCATGCCAAGAAACGAATGCCAAAAGTCCAACAAGAATCAAGGAACTCCTATGAAAAGCATCATACACCAAGGCAGATGCTGAATCATAAATACTAAATTGCCGAAAGATCCTCTCCGTCCGTGAGCGTAAATTTGAAGTACACCACTCACACAAAAGGACACTATGGGATAGAGGATCCTGAATTAGAATTCAGTAAGAAAGGCATGTAAGCAAACTCATATGAAAAGGGACAAAAGTCCAAAAGCACAAAAAATGCTAAAATGGCATGGGAATGAGGAACAAATGAATATTTTTGTTTACCATATGCTACAATCCTGTGGTGTCCAAAGCTATCAGCCACCTGAGGACAAAGGTAATAATGACACTCATCCTCTGGCCTCAGCATGGTTATCTAGATTTAACGATTTTGGTTTCCACTCTCCCTAATTGGACTGTCATCAATGATTAAGGGTACACAATTCGGTCATTTGAGAAATTCATATTGCTGGAAGAATTCAATACGATTGTTTTGCTGTTAAACAGTCTGTCACTCAAAGATTAATCGCCCAGAGATCTAGGTTCACCAAGTAATTGCCATTTGTTGCAGCTGCAACTTTTCTCCCCAAAATTCTTAAATTTTGGGCCCCTCCTTATCATTTAAAGTTGTTTGATCTCGTGAGGTCTTGCTTTAACTTTGGTCGATTCTGGATATTAGATTGCGGCTTGTTTGTGTTTGATTTTCGTGTTGGATCGAGGGTGTGAATTTGGAGAAGTCAAATCTTTGTCCTTTAAGGCTGCCATTTCGCAGAAAGAACGACTTTAGCTGTTGCTGATCCTTAACTGTTCAAAACACTTAATTTTTCTTGAATCGGGCATCTTTTTATGTTGAATCGGAAGCTCCAATCCTTCTCCCTTCCGCTGTTGCAGCTACCAAAATGGTTTGGCGTCTGAATTATAAATTTCTCCCACTGCCGACGCGCATTGATCTTTATTCGCTTTTCGTTGTTGCGGCTAGGAAATCCATTTGACCTCTGATGTCCAAACCGTGCCGACTTTCGATTGAAGCGTTTCCCAGCTGCGTCGAGTATCTTTAGCCTTCTCTTGTCCGTCATTGTGGCCAGGAAAGTCTTTCCACGTCTGATGCCAAAGCTTGCCGACTACCGATTTATAACCTTCCCGGCCAAGGTTTAATCGAGACTCTGTCCGGATGCACCTGGCTATTTTCTTGTGGATTGATCATTCTGAGCAGATAATTTTAATGTTTAAAATCCCATTCCAATGAATGATGCACCGTAATTGTTTGCAGGAGGAATTTGATGGACTGTTGAAGCGACCCGGAGTGAAGACTTAGCTTGGTCAAATCGAAACTGACCAGATCACTGAAAGGGCTTTCGAAGCGGAAGACAAAGTCAATAACACTAAAGGCACGAACCTAGCTACCAGTCCGTTACTAAAAGAATCATGAGTGCATACAGACAACTCAAAAAAATACAAAACACTGGGGTGACCAAAATTTCATGCGTGGGGGAAACCCAAACAATTTACTGTTTGTTTAAATGCTGGAAGGAGGGAAGTTACAGGGGATTTTTCCCTGAAAAAATTTGTAAACTCTTTTGCTTGTAAAAGGAACTACTTCATTTTACAGTCAGAAAGTGCAACTTTTGCCGCTGGAGAGAGCGAAATGTGGAATGTATCAATGCGACTAAATGAATAATGTTGAAGAGGAACTATTTCGTTTTCAGCTGTGTTTCATTTACTGTGAGAGTATTTAACTTGCTGAACCTATGTTCTTGTTGAGTGTTCTTCAGTATTTTTTGGGATGTCCTCCACTGTGACTAATAAATGTTTTTCCTAAAATAATCGGCTACCTGGTTGTTTAAATATTTGTAATTGTTCATGTGTCTTGAATGAAGTATCAGCTATCTGTAACTCTTCATAATGCACTTACAAAATGTATTACTCACCAATGAATGATAACTCTGCTCCCTAGGGATAGTTTAGGTAGTTAGTTTATTTTGTGTGTTATACGTGTTTGGATGCTTGTGAACCTTAAGACGAGAGGTAAGAACATGTGCATCACATTGTGATTGTTCTGTGCATCTTTAGCACTCTGCATTTTTAGCTAGGCACTTGCACATCATACATTAAGTTAAAAAATACAAAATTCACGGTGGACCGGGCCGCAACCGGTAAAGCCTTTGTTTTGTTACTTGACCTACAGTAGCCGGACCGCAAACCGGACGGATTCCCTATACCAAACTGTCAACGGGCTAGTTGGGAACGTTGATTGGGGAGAATCCCTTACTGTTTTCGCCTATGAATTTCCAGGCCCCAACACATACTTCAATAGTGTGTCTTCTTCCAACAAAATCCACCAACTCAATACTCAATGATATGGTAGTTCCTATTTTTATTGGTATATACATGCTAGTCGCGTAGTTTATTTGTGTTCTAGTTTCTTGCATGGATGTGTATGTTGCTACACTTATATCTCTTCATTATGGAATTTCACAAATAAATCGGGCTTCTTTGTCACCTTTTTCCATGTGCTTTTGTTTTCCGGTTTTTTTTTCAATTTTTTTCTCAATTGATTATATTCCCACTCTATGCTTTTAATCCATACCCATAGAATGCAAAGAGAAGGTTCAAAGAAATGGAGAGGTATCACGATGAGCAAATTACTATTAAATCGATGGTTGAGTCAAAAGATCATAGACCAGACAGAGTATGGACTATCTTTGTCCAAACAGTTGTAAACCGTGAGCTATTGCTTTTGATGGAGAAACAACAAAAGGAAGCACTATAATAATACAACACCAACAGTAAGACACTACCAATAATAATGCCATAGTGCTTGCGAAAGAGATGAGATGAAATACTACATGAAATGAAGAGGGTCGAGTCTTGTTCCTTTTTTGGTATTAGGGAAACCTTATATAGAGCACAATTATGTGTGATGATCGTTGGAAGGATAGGACTTGATAGGTTGGGTATTTGTTCCTTTTTGGACCTAATTACAAACAAAAAATAGTTAGGTGAAGTTGATGAAGCTAAAGAGAGAGAAATAAATGAAGAGATAGTATAATGCTCAAGCTACTACAAAAAGAGATGGGAAAACTCACTTTATAACCTATGGCCTTAGAAAAAATTACATGGAGAGGAGAAACCAACAACTCAAGTTATCATAGAGGAGATGAGAAAACTTGTTCTATATAGTTCATCGTACACCAATGTTTAGGAGGTTATCAATCTTTTGTATTTTTGTTGCATATGGACATGCAATCCTCTATTTAGGGGATATGATGATGCCTATAATTTTTTTTTGCTCATCAATTTTCTCTTGATTTAGCCACTTTAAACCCAAACATATCCACTTTTTGAACTATATCCAATACAAATTTATCATAAATATAATCATGCCAACATATATAGTTATTACATGTAAATTAATGTGTTTTGGTAGATTTATAAGGAATAGTGACAAACAATTTGGCTTATATGTGTACCTAGTTTGAATGTGTTAAGAAATTATGTTGTAATTGGGTTACCAATGTTGGTATTTGATTTTATGCTAATTTATGCTTGTTATATAAGGATTCCTTGTGATTGCTTCATAATTACCTTTACATAGTTATTGGGAAGAATAGTTAAAACCTTGGTAAGATAATGATCACTTTAAATTAGTTTAGGTTGTGGAGTTTTCTGAAACTAAATATCCCAAGAAATAAAGAATAAACCAATTCAAATTCCATCATGCAATACCACAAATTTTATAAAACACCAAAAGAACATTATCAGTAGGAGCAATCAAGAAACAAGGGTAATGGAGCTCAAAGATCAACTAACCAACAATTGCTTGGAACTTCTTGAACTCACTAGAAGACATATCATGGATATTGAAGGGAAACCATTTGAAATATTTCATGAAATTAATTTAGACCGATTATAAGGAATCCAAGAACTCCCTATCATATATATGTTTCTCGGTATATTGATGGATATGGCTAGTTGATACATTTATTTTGTTTTTCATCTATCAAGCTTGCATGGCAAGAGTATCATTGTAGTTCAATTTTTTTGTTAATGAAATAAAATTTTACAATAGATTTTGATTTGGGGTTTTTAATGTAGGGATTCATCAACCCTCTTTGGGAAAGGGCCTACTTAAGGGGGTGAAATTATGAATGTACATATTGTACATACATTTCCATGGTTTCATTTTCCAACGTTGTGAATTACGACCTTGTTTACTTTTGGTAGCATCTGATTTCCTTCATGTTATGTTAGTTTCATACCATTAATCCTATCGATATTTAGTTTCAAGCATTGTCAAATTAATAGTCAAGGTTTTAATGTGTTGTTGCTTTGAATGGATTGTAGTATAATAGGTCTTTAAACCAGTGTACAATGAATAATTATGTTAGTCTTATTGGTATTTGCTTCAAATAGTTGCATCTTAGATTACACAGCATTCAATTAATGAGTTAAATTAAACACATTGTTGTAGCCAAACACCTTGTAGTTGCATATAAAATGCACAACACCTCAAAGATAATGCATCAAGAATGATAAAATTAAGTTTTAGATAGGATTCACCAACATCTATATTGTTGTAATTTTTGGCCCCTAAAATTGCATGAAGTGGTGCATATACATGGATAGGTCTCCCTAAGAATGGTGCTCTAGAACATACCTTAGTGTGTTGATTATCATAATCAATATGTGTGCCAACAATTTTCAAATACTCAATGTTCTTAGTATGGTATTGAGAATCACATATAGTGTGGTTTGTAAATGCAGCGCACAAGAAAATCACAAGCCTCACTATTGACATTTATTTCCAAAATTTGAAAGAAAGAAAAAATTTACCTGTTAAAATGGAAAATTAAAACTGTGAAAATGTAAATCAAGCTAACAAAGAAATTTCCCAGTCTTGTTTCCATTGTGGAACCATGGTTTCCATGAAAATCACAAACTAAATCCATGGGGTTTTGGAAAATGTATAAATGAAAAGAAATCTATTGTGGACAATAATCGGTGACGAAATCCAATAATTCATAAGTAGGAAGTACTGGTGGATGGTAAATTTCATACTGTGTTGATGCAGTTATTGGTTTAGTATGAAACACAAAGTAGTTTTTTTAATAACATGTTTTACAAAAAATTCAATGTAGTTTATACTATTTTTTTCATTTAACCCAACAACAATATACACCGATGCATATGTATATAGGTGCATTGAGGAGGTGATGAGTTTAGTGTGAACTATAGATAAATAAATTAATTAATTAATAAATACCCTCTTTTTATAGGTAAATTAGCCCAAGGAAAATGCCTAAGCACTTCCCCTCATTTCGAGGATAATACCTAGGGTAAACCCTAGATTCCTCAATGCAAAAGGCCAAGTAACCAATATTACTTGAAGCCATTACAACAATATACCCATTACGAGCTCAACATATTACTTTCAAGAATAGAACTTGGGTGGAGAGGCCAACACTTGTTGAAGAATGTAACTTCAGAAGATATTATTATTGTACTTTTATTGTGTTATTGTTGTACCTCCTTCGGGAGATGTTATATATGTACTTAGTCATGTAAATGTACTTGAAAGAATCAATGTAACCCTTTTGTTGTAAGTCGGGTCAATAGAACCCACAAGAATATTATATAAATGTAGTTTTGAGTCTCCCTAGGAAAGTCATCCCGGTTAGGTTATTTGGTCACTCGCTTGAGAAGTATAAATAGAGAGGGTGCTCATCTCATTTGACACACTTCTCACTCAAGCAAGTGCACATGAGAGAGAAGAAGAGGCTCATTGGAGAAGAGAAGAAGCTTATATTTTATTTTAGGTCATCTTATCTTGGTTGGAATTGCACTTAGTGACAGAATCTATACTAAAGAATTTGTTGGGTTTTCTCCCTTGTGGTTTCCCAGGATAAATATCTCTGTTCTTTTTATGTTGTTGTGCTTATCTTTCTTTCAGTGATCCTATTGCATATGGTTATGATTTTATGATGCTAAATGTTTTAATATATTGTATAACAAATAAAATTATATCATGGTATCAGATCTACGCTCAAATAATTCTTTGTGTATCCATATCACTACTACTACTGCAACTGTTAGAGATTAGGGATTCATGCTTGAAACCCTATAAGGAAAAATCTACTCATATGGGAACTTTTGCTACAACCTTTTTTTGGTAAATATACAGATGCTAAAACTTGGACATGTCAAAGATGAAATGTTGATGAATCTTGAGTACGAGTTTAAGCCTCAAATTCGGTTTATTTTATCAGATATGATCCTTACAAAACAAGGTTCCATCATCTTCTAGAATTCAGTTTTAAACAAGTGACCTAGCGGGAAATGATATATATTCTACTAGAAATATTCAAATAGATTTTTGTAAGATGTTCTAGAAAGAGAACAGAATTTATTTTTGTTGGTGTGAGTATTAAAACCCAAAGTTGAAACAGTGACACGTGGAAGGTCGTACAAGTTCTCGATACTTAACCAATCCATAAATAGGTCACCTTGGGAAACTTAGCATAAGTTCCACTTGGTAAATCAAATATTTATATAACCTATGGGGTTGGATAGAGGACATATAGGACTACCTCAAGACAAATTTTTAGACCTTCAGGAGCAAAAATTTTGGAGATACATCAAAGTCAATGCCGGACAATTCAACAAAAGAAATTGGAGAAACTAGGGCAATAGATATTTTGTAGTTCTATCCACGGATTTGGGAAAAGGAGTATACTACTCAACTAACATTGAGGAGGTGCATCTTTCTATACAAATATATTTTCAAGTCACCAACGTTGAAAATTTAGGGTTTCTATATCAAAACCCTACGTCCACTAGAAGCATTTTTCCAGAAAAGCTTTGGAATAAGCATCCAGTTGAAGCACTCTCATTAGTGAATTCTATTCTCTCTATTTTCATTTGAGGTTCTCACTTTTATCAAGATGAAAAACAATACCAACCTTGAGGACAAGCTTGAAGGATATGAGAACTTCTAAGCATGAAAGCATAGAGTGCTTCTCATACTAGAAGAGCATGACCTGGAGAACTATGTCAAAGAAGAAGTTACAAATACAGAGGGAGATGAGGACAAAGCTAAGAATAAGAAGAAATTATTCAAAGCCAAGAGGATCATTACATACTCTATAAATGACCATTATATCCCTCATGTATCATCTATGAAGACTCCTAAGGAGATGTTTGATGCTTTGACCAGCTTGTATGAAGGAAAGAATATCAAAAGGAAGATGACCTTGAGGACTCAACACAAGGGTGTGAATATGTAGATGCCATAAAGCATTCAATCCTAATTTTAAAGGGTCTACCAAATCAAGGAACAACTAGAAGCTATTGGAGACAATGTTGAGGAAGTTGAAGTGGTGATGACCACCTTAAATGGTCTCCCAAGATCATGGGAATCTTTCATCCATGGAATTTGTTTTAGGAGGAGGCTCGCCAAATTCAGTAGGTTATGGGAGGAATACACACAAGAAGAGGTCTTATTAGTAGCAAGAGAACAAAAGTTCAGAGATGAGGACAATCAAGCTCTAACAGCCCATTCCAAGAAGGGAACAAACAAACACTCTTACAAGAAGAAAAATATTTCTGAAGAAGAACCTCTCACAGCTCACATGTTTCACTTGTGACAAGAAGGGACATTTTTTGAAATATTTCCCCAAAGGTAAACACCATGCAAAGAAAGGAAAGAAGAAGAGACACCATCCTCCCATTATAGAAGATGATCAACCAGTTAGGAAGAGAGCACGGGAAGATTCTCAAGTGATGAGGAATATGTATTTTAATCTAGAAGGATTCAACCCATGAATATGGAAGAACCACTTATCCATTTCAGAATTGGATAAGAGGGATATAGTCATGAATGAAGATGAAGGGACACACATATTCAACACCAATACACAGTTTCATGTGATCTATGGTGTAGAAGACTTGCTCAGCATTGTCGATCATGAGCAAGATAGGAACAGGTCCTTAGAATCAGATAATGGAATAGAGCACACTCTAGGAGACAAGGATCAAAAGGGATCATACCAAACAAACAAATATAAGTATTTGAATTATCATTTCTTGTATATATATTTGCTTAAATGATATTGTTCAGTTGTGTACATATTTATGTCTATATATTTAGGAAGTGTATTATGCCTGTTAGAATGTTTGCCTTCGTGAACAATATAATACTAATATACATGTGATGGGTAAGTGGCCTATGGTGTCGTACAACATTCCATTGCTACTTCTCTAGAATGAAACCTCTTTTATGACATATTGGGAGTAGTGCATGCTCTTAATAATGTTTTGGTAGAGATGGAAGGCATATAGAAAGTTATCGTATGTATACATGATATGGATGAATGTTGTGTTAAATCATTGGCTAAGATAGTTGCATGATTATGTGATTTATGTATTTATGGATAAGAATTTGTCATTATTAATATGTTTTGAAAATCATGAAATTTTTCTAATCATGCAACTAAATTTGACTTGTAGGAAAGATCGTGCACAATCTCCTACAATAGAAGAATGATGAAGAACAAGTGACAATGGTTTAACCAAAACACTCGAAGCAAATTTACTTCGATGAAGCACATAAAGAAGAACCTGCAACTCCCATAGTCTGAGGTACAGTTATATGACCATGATGACCATGATATGACCGAGCCACAAAGACATGAAAATCCACCCCGAGAGGCAAACACAAAGGATAAGACAATATTGGGCATGATAGATCATACAAGACATAGAGAAGTATGGTGCTCTAGACAAGACTTCCAAAGAAATGAAGAGGCCTTGAACACACTCCAATTATGTTGCACTGTAGTGTGACATCATTGATGCAAACCCTTCCAGCTATAAAGAAGCAGTCGAGAAGAAAGAGTGGAACGATGATATGAAGGATGGTGTTTGGGATGTGGTTCTAAGAACTGAAGGAAAGTATGTAGTGACTTCCAAGTGGATCTACAAGATCAAACATGTAGCAAATGGCAGCATCAAGAAATACGAAGCAAGGCTCATGGTTTCTCTCAGACAGAGGGAGTTGATTTGTTAAAAAATCGGGATCGTAGAACAATAACAACAAACAAGATGCAAATTTTAAACACATTACAAGAGAGACACCAATATAACGTGGTTCACCCAAGATGGGCTACATCAACACGAAAATTTCCAGTCCTTTATTATTATATCGTCTAGAAAAATGAAGGGATACAACCTACAACACACTTATTGCACTTCCTCTTCACTCTCTCACAGTCTCTCTCACACAATCACACAGATCATTTTACAAATCTCCAATACAATACACATTTGTATTACAATTCCTTCCTTTAATAAAGGGATACCATGGCAAAATACCATGGGTTTCCCAAAACCATGGGCCCATAAATCACCCATTATTGACAAAGTCATGACTTTGAAATTACAGTCGCCAGCCCCCTGGACCCCCCATGACGACTCTAATGAGGGGAAATCTTGCTGCACTCGTCATCATGGTACTGGGATGCAAAAACAGTTGAAACACAAACTATAGAATCGGGAAGATCAGGCTCCACAACCAACAATATCCCACTTGGAGACTGATCAAAACAACTCCTTCGCTGCTACACTTGCTAGACTATGCTCTAAACCTTGGACCTGGAAAATTTCTCATCTTCACCTTCATGCTTGAAGGCCAACAGAAACCCAGTAGGAACTCGGTTTCTCTCTAGTTACTACCTTTGTCAACACATCTATAGGATTTTGGCTACTATGTATCTTTTCCAACTTTAACAATTCATCTTCCATAACAGATCTTATGAAATGGTACTTGAGTTGTATATGTTTAGTCTTGTAATGGAAGGTTGGGTTCTTTGCAATATGAATGGAACTTTGTATATCATTGTACTACCTATTATTCTTCTGCTTCTCACCTAATTCCTCCATGAACCTCTGTAACCAAATCATCTCTTTACTATCCTCTGAAGTAGCAACATACTCTACTTCCATTGTTGAAAGTGCAACAACCTTTTGTGGTTTCAAAATCTAACTCATTTTTGTTCCACCTATAGTAAAAACATACCCTGTGGTACTCATCCTACTATCTTTATCACCTACCATACCTGCATCAACATATCCTTGTAGAATAGTGTCAGAACCTCTAAAACATAATGCATGAAAAGTGGTACCTCTTAAATACCTGAGATTCCATTGTACTGCCCTCCAATGCTCTTCACCTTGATTGTTCATATGCCTTCTCACCACTCCCATTGCATGTGCAATATCTGGTCTTGTGCACACCATGGCATACATCAAGCTTCCAATTACTGATGAGTAGGGAACCTTGGACATGTATTTTATCTCCTCCTATGTCTTGGGACACATCTCCTTACTTAGTTTGAAATGGATGGCCAAAGTTGTACTAACTAGTTTTTTGTTCTGCATTCCAAACCTCTCCAACACATTTTCTATGTACTCACCCTGAGATAATATCAATTTGCAATTTTTCCTAACTCTTGTTATTCGCATACCAAGGATTTGCTTTGCAACACCCAAATCCTTCATCGCAAATAATTTATCTAGTTTTCTCTTGAACACATTTATATATTGCATGTTAGACCTTGCAACAAGCATGTCATCCACATACAATAACAAGATACTATATCTTCCATGAACCAGGATTTTGAAATAAACATAGTGGTCAGAATGACATCTACTATAACCTTATTATGTCATAAACTTATCAAATTTAAAATATCATTATATTGGAGCTTGTTCAGGCCATACAAGATCTTCTTCAACTTGCAAACCAGATTATCCTTCCCTTTGACCTCATACCCCCCTAGTTGCTGCTATAAATGTCTTCCTCGGTATCTCCATGGAGAAAGGTTGTTTTTACATCTAACTGTTTAAGATGCAAATCTTCTACCACCACTATACTTAAAATAGTCCTAATTGAAGTCATTTTAACAACATGAGAAAATATTTCGTCAAATTCTATACCTTTCTTTTGTGCAAACCCCTTTGCAACAAGTCTATCCTTGTACCACTTCTTGCCTCCATCTTATTTCTTCAACCTGTAAACCCATTTATTATGCAATGCTCCTTTACCTCCAGGTAACTCAACCATATCCCAAGCATAGTTTCTTACCAATGAGTCCATATCATCATTCATTCCTTGCTCCCACTTTTTTCTACTTTCCACCTGCATTGCCTCTTCATAACATTGTGGCTCCCTAGAATCCACCATCAATAAATAATATAGTGAAGGAGAGAATCATTCAAGGGGTATACTTAACTTGGTATATCTTCGTGCACTTTCAGGAGTTTGAGGTACCTGCTATTGTTCTTGATTTTCTGGCACCTTTGGAACTTCATTTTATTTTATTTCATCAAGCACTATGTACTATGTGTTTTCATTTTACTCTTTCTTTCCTAGCAACCGATCTTTGTAAATAACATTTGTATTTAATACTACATATTTACTCCTAATGATTTTGTGATTTTCATAATCCCATAAGCGATAACCAAAATCATCAACATCATATCTAATAAAGGTGCATTTCTTGGATTTAGCCTCAAGCTTTGTTCTATTTTCTTTATCAATATGGACAAATGCCTCACAGCCTTATAAATGAGTAGTTTACTTTTTTACTTGTCCATGCCTCCTATGGAATTCCACCATAAAAAGTGCTTGAAGGCCCTCTATTTATTAAATAAATAGGAGTATCTACAGCATCAACCCAAAACTGTAAGGGAAACCCTACATGCAATCCCATACACCTTTCACGCTCCATGATCGTCTTATTCATCCTTTCTAACATACCATTTCATTGTTGTGTTCCTAGGTTTGTCTTCTCTCTACGAATCACATGATATGAACAATAACTATCAAACTCCTTGTTACAGTATTCACCTCCATTATTAGATCCAAGACACTTCATTGTTTTCTCTATCTCATTCTCAACCAAAGCTTTCCACTTCTTAAAGTATAAAACACATCAGATTTTTTTCTAATGCAATAAAGCCAAGTTTTTCTAGTTGCATCATCAATAAAAGTAACATAATAACGAGAGCCACCGGGATATTGCACCTGAGATGGTCCCCATGCATATGTATGCACAAGCTCTAACTTTTCACTCTTATTTTGTTTCCCAACCCTGAGAAATATAACTCTCTTATGTTTTTCATAAACATAGCTCTCACATAATCCTAAACTTACATGCTTCATATCTTGAAGCAATTTCCTCGAGTGGAGATTTTGCATCCCCTTCTCACTCATGTGGCCAAGCCTATGATGCCACAACACTACACTTTATAGAAGCTATAGAGATTGAATAATTAGTATTATGAGGACATAAATATTGCGTACCTATCATATCTCCTTTTGCTATTACCAGTGCTCCTTTAGTGATATTCCACCACATTTTTCCAAATGTAAACAAACAACCGCCATCTCCCAACTGCCCTATTGAGATCATATTTATTTTCATAACAGGAATATACCTTACATACTTTATAATCCATTCATTTCCATTATTTAACTTAATCTATAACTTACCCATTTCAACAATTTTACATGGTTCATCATCACCCAATAAAACATGTCCAAAATCACCTTCAACGTAATCATGAAAAAAAATTCTATGGGGTGTAGCATGTCATGAACCCCTTGAATCTACTACCCAGTAATCACTAGTATTATATAATGCAAGAATCAAATAATCTTGTAACACATCACCCGCTGCATTAGCTTTATGAGTAGTCTCTTGCTACCCATTTCTTTGGAGCTCTGCAGTATTTCTTCAGATGTCCTCTCTTACCACAGTTCCAGCACTATATCTTTTCGACTCTAGACTTGGATCTACCATTTTAGATTTGTTACGATTACCTGGGCTCTTTCCTCTCTCCCTTTGTCTTCCTTTGATTTCCATGGTCAACACATTACCTAATGTATCACCTATGCTTTTCCTTCGCATTTCCTCGCCAAGAATAACACCAAAAAGATCATTAAATCTAAGAGTGACTAAACCAGAGATGGAATTACTTACAGCCATGACCAAGCCATTGCATCTTTCTAACAATTAGTAAAATATTAGAAGAGGCCTAACCCCATCTTCAAAGTTCACTTTTACAACTTATCTGACTAGTAATCATATTGAACTCATTTAAATGATCAACAACAGATCCACCTTCTAACATCTTCATATTAAATAAACAACTCATTAAAAATACCTTGTTGGAAGCCAAGGGTTTTTCATAGAACTTAGCCAATCCATTCATCACACCCTCTATTGTCTTTTCTTTTGAAATATTTAAATCCACCTGTAATGGGGATTTCTCCCCTACTACGTGCAAAAGCACTAACCTTAGCTCGTCCAGAGCATAAGGTAGAGTTCAATGATAACAAAAAGAAACGAGACAATGAAAACAAATATTTTTTAGGGTTTTTTCAAATATATAAAACTAATTAATGTATAACAAGAACAAAAATACCTTTTCTGAAAGTGGGCCACCGTAGCCGTCCTTGGAAGTGGTTTCGCGGCTCCATGGTTTGGGTCTCCAGTCTCTTCCACAAATAGTTTTCAAATGGGGGAATGAATCCAAATGGGTACGGAGTGAACTCAACGTACACCGTGGGAAATAGCGTGGCAAAATATGGGAATAATGGCAGAAAACGTATATGGTGTGACTGAGAGCAAATGGCAAAAAGTGTTTTGGGGGATTCCTTCACAATGTATTTATATGATGGTCTTAGGGTTTTTTACCCATGGTATTTTATTATCCATGGTTTTTATCTATGGTTTTTTTACTCATTCTCATTTTTAGGGTTTTTTAGCCTTTTTTGGAGAGAGTGGGGATAAATCGCAATAAATGCTCTTCTTCCCTTCATTTATGGGAAAGGAATAATGATGTTTTGGACCATATTTAGTTGAAATACAATTGTGAAGGTCAAAACAGAGTAAATAATGGTGGGAATATGATGTATGATTATGGTTTAGACCATAGAGAGTTAGGTAAACAATTTTTTTTTGTTAACACCACCAACAAATCCAAACACAACCGTATTGTTCCACGTGGATTTCTATCAAGAACCTCCCATTCTTCGTCCTTCATAATCACTGGTTGTTTTGTATTTCCACCCAACTATAGGAACATATCCTTTTGGTATAGATAGTCCTCCATTTGCATCTTCCATAACTTGTAGTTTGGGTTGTTAAATTTCTTGACCCTAGCTCTCCTTCTTCTACCATATTCCCACTCGAATTAGGAGCCCTTCTTTCCTACGAGATTACCAGCCAAATAGACCTTTGGCTCTGATACAAATTGTTAGAAAAGCGGGATTGCAAATCAATAATAATAAACAATATGCAAATATTAAACACATAAACACATTACAAGAGAGACATCAATATAACATGGTTCACCCGAGATGGGCTACATCCACACAGAAATTGCCACTCCTTTATTATTATATCATCAAGCAAAATGAAGGGATACAACCTGCAACACACCCGGTGCACTTCCTCTTCACTCTCTTATGGTGTCTCTCACAGAATCACAAAGATAATTTTACAATGATACAATACAATACACAGTTCTATTACAATGCCTTCCTTTTATAAAGGGAATACCATGGGAAAATACCATGGGTTGCCAAAAACCATGGGCTCGTAAATCATCCATTATTGACCAAGTCATTACTCTGAAATTATAGTCGTCTACCCCCCTAGACCCCACATGGCGACTTTAGTGGGGAGCAATACCCCCTCCCCCTCATCATGGTACTGGGATACAAACATCGCTGAAACACGAACTCTAGAATCATGAAGATTAGGTTCCACAACCAACGTGATTATGGCGAGACGTTTTCTCCATTGACCAAACACAACTTTTCAGTGAAGTAGAAGCACATATAGAGTAACCTCTAGGACTTGAGACTCTGTATAGAGAACCACATGTGCGTAGAAGGCTTTGTACAGGCTCAGAATGCACGCATAATATAGCACATACAGTTACATGAGGAGCTTGAGGATCACCTAGAGTGATGGAGATCTCAATATTTGCTATAAGGCTTAATATGGAATCCTACATAGGACGAGAAGCTCATATATGGGTGCAAGAGGAACTTGTAACAAAGCTCAAGATGGAGGATCTTGGTATCCAATGACCTTGAGAGATGACATAAATGGATACGCGGAAGATCAATAGTAGAGGAGGCTACTAATCACTCCAGTGTAGAATTTCCCAATGTAGAGAGTACAAGATGCAGAGGTAGGATAGTGCTCCGCTTCAAAGGGAGTGACTACAGCAGATATTAGAGTTCGAGAATCTTTACATGATTCTTGGGATTAGAGGTGTAGGAAAATCTAGAGGAGATTTTCCTTATCCAAGGAAAATATGCAGTTTAGATCCTGAAGAGGTTCGAGATGATGGATAGGAAGGCTATAGCTGCACTGATGGAATCAAACTTGAAGTTACCATGTGATCATACTTTATAGACAGTTTATGCCACAATTCACAGGCATATGATTGGTTCGTAGATGTACTCGATGAACACAAGGCTAGATATATGCTTTGCAGCGAGTACTTTGATCCAATACATGGTGGAGTTGAGACATGTTCACATGGTTGCGGTAAAGAACATGTTGAAGTATATGAAGGATATGATTGAGTATGTACTTATATATGCAACAGGTAAGAGGATATTCCTGCAGGGATATGTTTACACTGATTGGGATGGTAGTGCTACATATAGGAAGAGCACTATAGGGTGTTGTTTTAGCTTAGGGTCTAGCATGATTTCTTTGTTCAAAAAGAAGCAGATGAGTGTAGCACTAAGTATAGTTGAGGTAGCATATATTGTAGCTTGTTTAGCAAATTGTGAGGTAATGTGGCTTCAGAAGCTACTTGCAAGATTGTTTGATGTCGAGTTAGAGAGGACTTGTGTGCATTGTGACAACCAAGTTGTGTGAAGTTTTTTGAGAACCGAGTTAGAGAGGACTTGTGTGCACTGTGAAAACCAAGTTGTGTGAAGTTGTCCAAGAACTCATTATTCCATATAAATTCGAAGCACATCGAGATTTGATATCACTATATCCAGGATATGGTGCAGAGAGGAGCAGTGAAGCTCTAGTATATTGCGATGGACGATCATATAGCCGATGTATTGACCAAGCCTCTGGAAAGAGTGAAGTTTGAGTACTTTAGGGACAAGCTTGGAGTTGTCCAAATCAGTGTCCATCGCAAGAGGGAGTGATGAGTGCCAATGGTCCTCACATACAGCATGAAAAGGGGCTTCCTCTGTGGAGGACGAGTGGTCTTAACATCGAACATGAAAAAGGGTTGGATTTGTAAAAGATGTATGAGAGTTGTACCTAGTATGAAAATTGATTGGTCACTGCACATGTACACCCAGTATGAAAAAGGATTGGTCACTATACAGGATGATCCCAACTTGGTTGGTTGAATCTCTAGAGTTATTGATCATATCTTTGAGGGTAAATCCAAAAATGGTTGGTGGTATCACCAACGAAGATCTCAATGTTGCATATAGGTTCCCTATTGGACTGGATTGAATGGGTGCATGTTGGTACATGTAGGTTCCATGATGGAATGGTTTGAACTGGTGCATGTTGACTCCTCGATGGACTGGTGTGAGAGAGGATGTTAGTTGTATCTCCAAGGGTAGATCCTAACATGTTTGGTGGCATCACCGAGGGTAGATCCCAATGTGGCTGGTTATATCTCCAAGGGCTAATCCTAGTATGACTAGTCGTATCACCAAGGGAGGATCCCAACATGGTAATCCTAGGGTTGATGACCATTCTCTAAGAGAATGGAGGATCTAGTTAGTTACCCAAGAGGCAACTTGTCAGTTACCATGAATATTGATTCAGTCAAGGACTAAAGATAAGCCTAAGGATGAGATCAATTCTTAGAGAATGGAGGCATATGTTCAGTTACCAAGAGGCACCTGGTCAATTACCAATAGGCACCTAGTCAGTCACCAATAAGTTAATTCAGACTAGGGCTTTAGCTCTTCTTAGGGATGAGATCAATTCTTGGAGAATGGAGGTGCTTGTTTAGTTACTAAGAGGCACCCGTTCAGTTACCATGAAGTTGATTCAGTATGGGACTAAAGCTTATCCCAAGGCTGAGAGTCATTATTTGAGAATGGAGGCACTTGGTTAGTTACCAAGATGAGGATTATATCCAGCATGAAAAAGGGATAGCTCGGTAGAAATTCTGATGATGCATAGATTCCAGAGATGTGACAAGTCAATGGCCCGAGTACTAAGTTGCAACAGCAGTGATGAGATCCATTGATGGTGTCCTGAGTTGATATCCAATGATTATGTCTAGAGTTGATATCCAATGATGATGTCTAGTTTCAAGAGATGAGAACCAGTGATGATGTCCCAGGATGATGACCACGATAGAAGAATACCTTCCTTATTAAGGAGTGTTGAAGAATGTAACTTCAGAAGATATTCTTATTGTAATTTTATTGTATTATTGTTGTACCTCCTTCGGGAGATGCTATAGATGTACTTGGTCAAGTAAATGTACTTGAAAGAGTCAATGTAACCCTTCTATTGTAAGTCAAGTCAGTAGTACCCACAAGAATGTTATATAAATGTTATTTTGAGTCTCCCTAGGTAAGTCAACTATGTGTGGAGCAACAGGTCGGGACAATTAGGATATTTGGTCACTTACTTAATGAGTATAAATAGAGAGGGAGCTACTCTCATTTGGTCACACTTCTCACTCAAGCAGCTGCGCATGAAGAGAAGAAGAGGCTCGTTGGAGAAGAGAAGAAGATGTTGTTGTATTTGGGGTCTATCTTGTCTTGGCTGGCATTGCACTTGGTGACAAAATCTATACTAAATATTTTTTTGAGTTTTCTCCCTTGTGGTTTCCCAAGATAAATCTCTACATTCTTTTTGTGTTGTTATGATTGTATTTCTTTCATTGATCCTATTTCTTATGGTTATGATGTTATGATGATAAAAAATTTAAGATCTTGTATAACCATTAAAATTCTAAAAACACTCAATCCCACAACCACTCAAGCTAGACCCAATTGACCCAAAAATAGCTCATTTATTGAAATTCAAGTGTAGTTTGGTAGATATGTTTTGGTTAATTCCCATAATGGTGCACCTTGTATTCATGCACAATGGTGCATATATATGGAGGCACTGTGGATGTAGGTTTACTGTGCAACTTAAACCAAATTTTTTTTACATAAATGAGTAAGTATATTTTTTATTAAATCGACCAAGGAAATCCTTAACAACCCAAGTTTCAAAATTGAATTAAAAGCAAAATATCTTACCCATGGAAAATAGATCCCTCCAAAATTCCTTTAATATAATAGGTCCACATTACATAGAAAGGATTCAATTTTTATCAAAGTATATTTTTTTTGTAAGTCTACAAATTCTATTAATATGAAAATTCAAAAGTTATGGGTCGATGAAAAGACTGAGGTGGTCGCAGGTGGTGAAACCACCACTTGAGCCAATAAAAAATACATATTCTTCTAGAGTGACTGAAACAGAGAAAGTTCAGTGGACTTGGGAGACATGGAAACATAAAACTAGCTCTTAATCTACTATTTCTTCCTATTAACAAAATACTAAACAAAAGATGAGATAACAGTTTATAATAAAAAAACTTGACATATCAGTCTAAACCGGAAAGAGTCAAGTCATCGCAGGAGACATGAGCAAAATTAGGGGGGCCTCCTCCAGGATGGGGTAGGCCCATCCCCCTTCGTCATAATTTGTAACAGAGTTGGTGACAGGAATGTTTGTAAGTGGAGGATATGTCTTATTGCTTGGCCCTTCACTATCTTGCAGCACATGTTTTAACAAAGGTTTAATGGTGTCCAGGATGGGAAAGGGCATGCTGGTGGTAGATTCTGGAGCCAGTGTCGATCCTTTATCCACATATATTCCTCTTGTTTAACTTCCACACCCTACCTTTTATCAAATTATATTTCCTTATAAACTACCATAATATTATTATGCAAGTGAAAAACAAAACAAAAAACATGACAAACTGAAGTGAAGAGATGGTCATTGCAACCTTCATCTATCATTTGTTCTATTTGTTTCTATTCCTATGAGCTTGGTCAGTTCTTCCATATGGGAATCGATGTGATTCATAAAATTCTTCGTAAATTCCATATGGTAGTTTATCCTTCTTAAAATCCTCTTGGTATCCCTAATCTCACTAAGAGCTTTGCCAACAGCCATATCCTGGTTTAATGGGTAAGCCATCCCTTTTTCAGTCCTCCATGGGACGGAAAAACTATTCCCTAACCCAACTAAAACAAAGCAATCCACGACAAAGGATGGAAGAGAGGATGAGATGCTCAAGCCTACTCTCTTATATCTTAAGTGTAAGCAAAGACCTGAAACTAAAAAAAGGAAACATCAACGTATTTATAAACTGAGAGCCAATGTTCTAAAACTTACTACTTATGATAGCTTGTCGAAATTGACAAGACCAAATTGTCAAACCTTTGTGTTGTCATTGATGTAAAAGGATGAATAGTGTTGAACCTTCATGATGAACCAACAAGATTTGATGAAAAAATATAAAGATGTCAAAGGATGAATAATCAAGCTTGACAAAATGTCAAAGAATGAACATCGTTGAGAATTTTTATTACCAACAAGTTTTTAAAGACAAAAAAAATACAAGTCTATGAATCTATCAGACCAAGCTTCTCTATGTCCAAATCCATATTGAAGAAATAAATAAAGAAGAAAAGTGGAAGAATAGTAATTGCGCAGATCCCAATCAGGCATGGGACATGTGTGTGCAGATAGTCAGTTCGAAGAAATACATAAAGAAAAGTGGAAGGACAAGAAGTGCACAAATCCCACAAAGGCATGGGACATGTGTGCACAAATACCACAAGTCAATGGGCATAAGCACACAAAATCCCACAAGGATGAACCAATGAAGGGTGCACGCCAACTCAATACAAAACATGGTGGATAGCTAGCCCATTAAGTGAGAAAGTTGGAATGTCAATGAGTAAAAAGAATTTGAACTTGCAGACATATCCCTTGAACTACAAAAAGTATAAATAAGCAAGAGGTGGAAGCATTATTGTAAGTTTTTGGTTTGAAGACTAAAGATAATATGCTTTGGGAAAGCTTCTAAATATTGGGGTATCAATGGATCCCTGATGAGAGAAGAAGTTTATACAATAGAGTCGAATTGTGCATATTAACATAATATGAACAACAAGAAGAGCGCAAAGTAGAAGGATACCTGGAGTCAGGATGTGCAAAGGTTTTACTCGGTAAATGATGAAAACCCCAAAATTGTAGAAGTGACATAAGTTGTCGAATCCCAGACATTCAAAGATTGTAAATCGTAGAAGCCATAAGAAAACACTATTGCACATTGTAGATTGTTGTGACACATATAAAAGAAGCCTAAGACACAGATTAGAGAATTTACAACAGTCGCAGATCAGAAAGATGCACATCATAGTAAAGGTAATTGCTTAGTTCAATTTCCATCTGATACACAAACACTTACTTATCAAGGATGAAGAAAGGGGTAAGGAAAGGGAGTCATAGCTTCCTTCTAGTTGGAGCTGGTAAAACAATCAAGGAATCGTAGATTCCTTCCAGTTGGAGCTGGTAAAAAAATTAGGGAGTCGCACCTTCCTCCCATTTGAAGCTGCTAAAACAATTAGGGAGTCCGAGTTTCTTTCCAATTTGAGTTGGTAAAACAATTAGGGAGTCACATTATAAGATGTTATATGTGCGACAGATTTGGACATAAGGCTCGAAATTGCTCGAAGAAAGTGAGGCAACCAAGAATAATTGTTTTGTGTTACACTAACAAGAAAGCATGGAGAGAACAAGGAAGAAATATTGTATAAAGTCAAAGGCAATCTGCACACATAAAAAAATGGGTCAAGAAAATGACATCTTCGAGCACTGTGGAAGCAGCAAGTGATTTCTAACCATCAAAAGGTTAAGCAAGATCCTTGGATTAAATGTGAGCTCATTAGAAATTCAAGGACTAAGTGGAATATTGCATATAGAAAGAATTTGAAGTTGGTTTTCTTATTAATGTGATATGCATGTGTTAATTTATGTGTGAAGTATCTATTGAAATTGTCATACATAAAGAAAACAATGTTTGTTGCTTGAAAACACACGAGGATTGCAAAGAAACAAAACTCATATTTGTATTGTATTCAAGTGTGATTACAAAATACAAAATGGAGCTTCAAAAGTCATATTGAAGGAAGCCACAAATGGCATACAAAGGGAAATTACAAAACATATTTTGAATCAAAACTTGTCTGTTGAAATTTGCTTAGCCAATTGCTTGGTGCACATAATTGAAGTTGATAGAAGCTTAAGGATAAAATTGATCCAAATTTGATTTAGAGCCGCAATTCAAGATCCAAACCTGCATCATCATCAACAAATTGTTGTGAAAAGTGAATCTCTAGATCTATTGAAACCGGTTGGATGAACTCTGTGGACTACATAAATAGTTGCAGAATTGAAGATGACAGATTAGCAGGAGATTTCTTTTCCCAAATATGATTTAGAAGTTCAAAAGTTTGTTGTTGCTACCACTCCAGGGGATCAACCCTCTTGCTCAAATTGGACAGCATCTCTGTCGCATTTTGGTTAACTTGTGACTGTTGGTACCAATGCATGAAATTGGACTCCTGTATCTAGTTTTACCAGACTCCATATCTACTCTCATCCTTCCAAAGTATACTTGTTGCAACTGAACTACTCAACAAGACTGTAAATATAGCTATTAAATCTTTGAAATTAAGAATACATGGTGACTAAAGAAGGAAAAATCAAAGTCACAAAAACCAGAACAAGCTTGACAAAGAATGAATCAGGAAAATACGCAACTAACTTACAGAATTGGAAGGTAGTTATCCACGTGCTCGAAGAGTAAATTAAAGAGACATTGAAGTGAATGAAATTCATGCTCATGTGATTCGTAATAGTTATGGAGACGTCGGGAATTAATTGCATGAATTAATTCCATGAATTAATGTTTTTGAAAAAAGAGGAAATTGAATTCATTGATCCATGCAAATAAAATAATCTTACCTCAAACGTTTGAATATGAAAGTGACACGTCAAATTTCAGCACGAGCTATTGATCACGTCATCTCATTTCCATGCAACTTTATGGATAAAACCATGTGTGAATTCCCATGAAAAAATTATATGCATATCACACTAATTAAGACACAAACAACATTAATGTCAATGAAAGGTAACATGTATGAATAGAAGGTTGCAGTGCAATCAAATGTGGAAAGGGAAGATCTGTGAAATTGGAGTATATCTAGCAAGAAATGTGAATCATAATGATAAGGGGAATTAATTCCTAAGACACCCATTTGAAAGGAAATCAACGAATTCAGGAGAATAAAAGAAATTGAATAATTGGAAATGCAGAAGGATCTACACAGAAATAATAGAACAAGTGTCAAAAGGTGTGAACACAAGGGGAGCTTTTTGCGCATAGTAGAAGGGCTAAGTTTCAAGGGGAGCTCATTGTAAGTTGGTGTTGACATCAATGCCAAAGGGGGATATTGTTGAACTTTTGTGTTTTCATTGATGTCAAAGGATGAAAAGTGTTAAACCTTCATGATGAACCAACAAGATGTAATGACAAAATAAAAAGATGTCAAAGGATGAATCAACAAGCTTGAAAATATATCAAAGAATAAGCATTGTTGAACCTTTTTGTTGTCAACAAGTTTTTGAACCCAAAATAAATACAAGCGCGTGAATCTATCATATCAAGCTTCTATCTGTACAAAGCTAGTTTGAAGAAATACATAAAGAAAAAAAAGTGGAAGCATAGGAAGTGCACAAATCCCACTCATGCATGGGACATGTGTGCACCGATATCCAGTTTGAACAAATGCATAAAGAAGAAAAGTGGAAGGATAAGAAGTGTGCAAATCCAATAAAGGTATGGGACATGTGTGCACAAATACAACAAGTTAGTGGGTGTAAGCACGTAAAATACCATAAGGATGAATCAACAAAGGGTGCACGTCGACATAATACAAAACACAGTGGATAGCTTGACCAATAAGTAAGAAAGTTGGGGTTTCATTGAGTAAAAGGAATTTCAACTTGTGGACACATTTATTGAACTACAAAAAGTATAAATAAGCAAGATATTGAAGCATTATTGTTATACACCTGAATGGCACCTCTTCGTCCGAGTGCCGACATCCCTCATGTTGGCACACAAAAGGACACTTATGGATAGAGGTTTGCCCAAAACACTATAGCTTGGCTTGTCATGAAATACATTCTTTCACCATCCACCTAGTTACTTTGTCATTTACCTATGTTGAGATGTATCCACAACTATCCTTATATACAACTCGCACATCACTCGCGAGTCTCCTTTACAGCAAGTCACGAATCCATGTATTCGCGGGTTGCGCTTATACATAGTCGTGAATCATTCGCGGGTTGCTCTACTACAGACCCGCGAATGTGTCTCAACATTAAAACATAAAAACACTCGCACTAATGGGAGATTAGTTAAGTCATTTAACTTAATTTCCTTAACTGTTGTAACCTCCCTAACCTTCGAGAACTGCCTTATTTCACCCATATGAATACAGGGCTTGGGAGGGTGTTGATTACTTACACTTGGAGAGCAAAGTTATGCTGGTGGAGTTTATACAGAAGTCTTTGGAGCAGTGGAACTCAAAATCCTTTGGCTGCAGAGGAGTCCTTGTCTCAGACGCTGGGTTGTATCTTAACTCTTTCCATTATTGATAATAAAGAGATTACTTCTTCCATATGTGTTTCATGTGTATTGGTTTGATAAATGTTTATGCTTATGCATCTTATATGTGATTTATCTAACCTGCTTATACATATATGAATCATCTTGTATCTGGAAAAGTGTGTCTTGACAGGTGAAAGAGGAGCAATCTTGAAGACTCTGGAACTGGAATAGAGAGGAAGAAGATTAGTGAGGATCGACCTTCGTTTAACAAGTAAGTCCCTTTAATCTTCCTATTTCTTATTCTGTACTTTAGAAGTCAATTGTCTGCAAGTAATTGAGTATGTTGGTAACCCCAGACCTTAGGTTATTAGGTGCATAATCCTGTACAACAGAACTGGTGACTCCGTTGGGGAGCCTGGACTACTGTAGGTTGTTTTCTGTCCTCCTAACCAGTTTTGCTTGTGAGTCTGTTTATGATTTGTTATCCTGTTTCAATACTTGCTTCAGCATTTGAAAGTCTTGGGTTTTTCTTGATTTTTTGAGAAAAATTTTATACCCATTCGCGGGTTGTCTTTATAGACAGTCGCGAATACTACTGTGCATTCGCGGGTTGTTATACTAGACAGTCGTGAGTCACTCACGAGTTGCTCTTAGTGACAGTCGCGAATACTCCTGGAAGTGGGGATTTTTTAAGATAAGTTTTGCTTGTTCTTTTCTTTGTATGGTCCCTGTTTCTGAGTGGTCTTTCTTTAAGAATGTTGTGTAGTGGGTCTGAATACTGTTGGTGATCACATTTCTTTGCTTTTTCGGAAGCTCTTGAGTATTTTTGCTTGGTTTGTTTACTGCTTGCATACTGAAGTGTTTTGGCCTGTTTGGGTTGTGGGTTAAAGTGTCTTAGTCCAGATCAGTGATCAGGGTCTTGGGCTCTGTTTTTCCAGTCTGTCTTCTGACAGTGGCTGGTTATCACTTGCCTTTGTAAGTCTGCAGTGATTCTTTGTCATTGGTAGCACCCGAGCTAGGGTTCCTAGCCTCCCTTTGTTGGTGGTCTTTTGGGTCCTGACAGCCTGTTTGTTTCAGTTTGTTACTTTTATACAGTTTATAAGTGTCAAGTTTGCTCAAGCATAGTGCATTGTAGATGCATAGTAGAGTTTTGATTATTTTTAAAAGTGAAAAGAAAACATAGTTAAAGCTTTTGCATTGTGATTTTTGCATAAGTAGTGTTTATTTCAATTTAAAAATATTATATCAAAAACAACAAAAACATAGGCTTAGTTTCTTTCATCGTAGCTTTCATTTCATCAATACATATTTGAAAAAATTAAAAAGAAGTTTGTTTTTATAATGGCAATTTTGCTTTGAATACACCTTTACTTTCATTTATTTCTTGTTTGAGTCAAAACATCATACAGTATACCATTCCATTTCCTCTTGAGTAAAGAACAACCCTTTAAAATGAACGCATAAATTAAAATTTACTAGTAAGTTTTTATTTTTAGGGGCCTTTCACCTACTAGCTTAGGCTAGACTTGTGGGCTAGGAAGTGTAAACTTCCCACAAGTTATAAAATCAGACGTAGTGGACCTTTCTTTAGGGAAATCCTTGACTGTATCACTGTATCTGGGAAGCTCCTCTCAAACGGGAGTTAAGCACTAGGCCGCGTGGAGGCTTGGACAGAGGAGATAACCCTCTAAATCCTTATCAAAACGTAACCCAGGACTTTTACGCATCTGGGGATTCTGTCCTAGATAGAGTTTCGGGCTCAGCTACCCTGCCCATGCGTACGAGTTCGGCTGACGACTGTCCCCCCAGACAGGTGGTATTGCCAAGGTAGCCTTTAGTCTCTTGTCTTTTAGGGTTCATACCTAGGTAAATCGGGAGGTTATTTCTGGTTCACCTTGAACAGGCTTGGAAGGTAACCCTTGTGGAAAGTGTAGGAGGGCGGTGGGTGATTCCTCCACTTGTGCCTAAGAACCACCTCAAGGATGCCAAGTAATCATTCATCAGCTTTCTTCGGGAAAGTATATCTTTTACCCTGGTTTGATTACTTGAGACTCTAGGAACTTTTTAGTGTATGCTCTGTGGTTTTTCCTGTGTTTAGTTGGCCTTAGGGTGTGATTTGTCAAATTTTTAATTCTGGAGGACCAACCTGTTAAAAGGTCAAGAAGGTTGAGAAACCTTCCTCCTATCACTGCATTGGAGCCTCCACCTTTACCTCAAAGGCGAAGATTAGACACAGAGGGTTCATTTGAACCTGTAGGAATAAGTGAAGTTCTTGGTGAACCAGAACTCATTGCTAACCGCTTTAATCTTGATAGAGTCGAGATAGAAGAATTGCAGACTGACGAGTTTGCAAGAAATTTTAACTCCCCCTTGACTGATTTGAACGATCCTGTGATCGTGCAGGTTAGACCATTTGATTCACCAGTGCTAGTTGTCCCTGTGAGTAGAGTCATGTCTTCTGTGGAAGAAAGTTCTTTTGTGTTTACCTCAACCGTTCCGGTTGAAGGGGTACTACCTCCCCCGGTTAGTGCCCCTAGATCTAGTTTGCCTTCTACACCTTTGACTCCAGCGAGCTGGGTGATTCAACCACCGGTTCACTCCAACATAGGAGGTACTTCTGGTAACACAGTTGCTAGGATCCCCAGTATACCTACCATTCCTTCTTCCTTTCCTTACACTACTCAGAGTGGTCCGGTAGGATCCTCGGCTTATGTCCAAGGATTTCCTTGGAATGGGGGGCGCATTCCCCCATCCAGTCCATACGTAGGTCCATCTCCTTCATATGTAGCAGTGCAGTTTGGGAGCAACACCTCTTACGGGCAGAGCTTCCAAACCCCTATTTCGATCCCATACACGAGCTCTCCCTTCTCGTTGTTTAGCGGAGGGATACCTGTTCCAGTCTTTCAGACCCCTGCTTCTATGGGGACAGCCCGAACCACTTACACTGCACCTCCCACACAAAATCCTGTGGCTTACGGATGGAATCCGTTTCAAAGCAACCTTCCCACTTCACAACCGGTGGCTGGGGGAAACCCCACTTTTACCCATGGGCATTCGGGGGCAGGTCCCTCGAATCCCCAAGTTGGCACATTTACTACCCCGGTTAGGCCCAAACTTCCTTTCCTGGAAACTTTAAACTTGCCAGACTTGTCAAAATTGATGAATGACCCGGTGAGGCATGACCCCTTGTGGCCACCTGTTCCCACCAAATTTCCATCGGACATCCCTAAGTTCGAAGGTAAATCTGGTGAAGATCCTGGGGCACATGCCACCACTTTTCACTTATAGTGTTCTTCTAATTCATTGAATGAGGACTCAATTATATTGAGGCTATTCTAGAGGACCTTGACAGGTACGACGGCTAAGTGGTATATTGAATTGCCTTCTACTGCCTTTAGTAGTTTCTGGGATTTGGCTTGTACTTTCCTTAGCCACTTTTAGCTTCCGGTTCGATACGATTTCAGAACGGACTTGTTGTCTACTTTTAGAAAAAATAAGGCTACCCACATCTCGAATCATATCCAAGAGTGGAGGAGGCGAAAGAGCCTTATCAAAGCCACCATTCCTTCTGAGTTTCTATTATAATGGTTCCTTAAATCACCTTTTCCATACATATCTAAGGATGTTTCCACATCAGGAGTCACGAATGAAGAAGAAGCCATACTCAGGGCCCAGCAGTTAGACTTGATTTATTCACAGTCTAGGATCTTGTATGAGATCATCCCTGAGGCACCGAGGCCTTCGCATGAGGCGGAGAAGCCTAATCCTGGACCCCATGCTGATGGTGTGGTTGGGTCTGTCAATTCTCCCACCGTAGAGTCTTTGACTAAGCAACTTCACCAGTTGTCTGTCAAACAGTCTACGGCGGAGGCAAAAAAGGCTGCCCCCTCTCCCCAGAATGCAAATGTCTTTGCTCAAACCTCTCAGAAGGGCAATCAGCAGCTCGGTGGGAAGAAAAAGAAAGGTAAGAAAGGAGAGGGAAACCAAAACAAGCCAAAGCCCGCGAACAAAGCTGATGGGGGGAAAAAAGACAAGAAGAAGGTTAAGTTCCCTTGTAAGTTGTGCCAAGAGGACCACCTTACTCACCTTTGTCCCCTTATGGATCAAGCCCAGAAGCTGCTTAAAGCTCAACAACCGACTGTCCTGAAGGACCCGTTTCCCCAAGGACAGAATTCTGCTTCAGCTTCTAATGTAGCAGAGGGCACTCAAACTGCCCCTGACCCTAATTATATCAACATGGTTCGAACTTCGGCTTTGTTGCAAACCAGGAACAAAAACTATGAAACTGAGACTTCTGAGAAGGGTAAAGTTGTAGGTGAACCTTCCAACCCTCTCATAATTGAGAAACCTGCCGAGACTATGCCGAAGATACCGAAAGGTGTTTTCAAGAAGACCTTGCATAACCCCAATGCTAGGGATGCTTCAAACTAATCAGTGGTTGAAGATTTAGCTCAAACCCCATGTGCAATGTCAGCTTTAGAGGTGTTACAGAGTTGTCCTTCCCAGCGGGATGCGCTCTTAGCAGCTTTAGGTAGCTTGGATTCTTCGAGTCTCATGGAGAAATTCAATTTGTCTGATGTCAAAATTCGCCTGCCTTACCATGTAGCCCTATCAATAGATGTCGCCCATGGTGGTAAGACCATTGGAAGGGAAGTTGTTGATGAGGGAGCCTCTACATGTGTTATGTCCCTGGCCTGCTGGAAAGCTCTTGGATCCCTAGAGCTGGTCCCATCAAACACTTTACTTACTGCTTTCGATGGAAGATCCTTCCATCCTCATGGTATCCTGCCAGCTTTTGAGATTAAGTTAGCAGGCAAAGCAGTGTCTGTTGAAGTTGAAGTGATCGATGCTCCCTTGGACTACAATTTGCTTCTGGGAAGGAATTGGACTTATGCAATGTCTATTGTTGCATCGGCTGTTCTTTGTGTCATGGTTTTTCCACATGAGGGCAAGTTGGTTACTGTTGACCAACTTGATCTTACCCGAAAAGGTCATTTAGAGTCTAAGGAATCCACTGTGCCATTGGTTGATCAGGCCAAACCTGTTGCACAGAGCTTGGGAGCTGGAATGTACACATCATTGATGGGCACATTTGACCTTCCAGCCCCGGTGAATTACATTGGTTCTACTACTGTGGGGAAGTCCATCGCTACGGTTGGTGATAGGACTGATCCTTGGGTCCTCCCAACTCCCCATGAACCAGAAGTGCCCTTATCGGTAGTAGAAGTAGCTTATCAAGCCATCACTAAAGTTGCTGCTGATCCCATTCCAGATCCTCTATCAGTCTCAGATGATCTGGAAGAAGTCTATTTGCCCGCATGGGCAGAAAACTCTTAGATTGCTTAGATACCGTTTTACCTTCTGATGAAGCTATTCTGGAAGCTATGAGTGGACGTGATAAGATTTGTGAGGATCTTCATCATCGATCCTATTTTCTTCCAGATCTGAGCAAGATAGAAAACCAAGAGTTTAAAGTGAGACTGTCAGATGATATTGAGGTACCTATCAACCCTTTTCCTAAGGAAGGGGTGTTTGCTGAGGGGAATATGGCAAACATTTCCGCCACTATACCCATCAATATCTCTGTAAACCTAGATGTCGTGGAAAACATCTATCATAGGTGCAAACTGCTCTCCAGAGGAGATTGCCATCTACACTGCCCTTTTCAAGGAATTTCGCGATATCTTTGCCTGGTCATATGAGGAGATGCCAGGCATTGATCCATCTATTGTTCAACATGAAATCTGAACCTATCCTGATGCCAAGCCGGTTAGACAGAAATTAAGGCCTGTGAACCCACGTAAAGCGGCGGCTGTGAAGGCAGAAGTTCAAAAGCTCTTGAAAGCTGGTTTTATATATCCCATAGCTTTGACTGAATGGGTATCCAACCCTGTTCCTATTGATAAAAAGAAAGGGACTATTCGCGTTTGTACGGACTTTAGAGATCTAAATAAAGCCTGTCCTAAGGACAATTACCCCACACCATTCATTGATCATATCATAGATGCATGTGCGGGGAGTGAGGTGTTCTCGTTTATGGATGGTTTCTCCGGCTATAATCAAATCCAAATCAAACCGGAAGACCAACATAAAACTACTTTCATTTGCCCTTGGGGTACATTTGTGTATAGAAAAATGCCCTTTGGATTGAAAAATGTTGGGGCTACCTTTCAACGAGCTATGAACTTTGCTTTTCACGACATAAAATCCATTCTCGAACCGTACCTTAATGATCTGCCTGCACATTCTCGCAAGAGGGTCCAACATCCGGATCATTTGAGGTTAATATTTGAAAGATGCAGATACTATAAAATTCACTTGAATCCCCACAAGTGTGTTTTCTGTGTCGAGTCAGGAAGATTACTCGGATTCATCGTATCTAGTAGGGGCATCCAGGTGGATCCATTAAAAGTTGAGGCCATTGTAAATCTGCCTCCTCCTCGTTCTCTCAGGCAACTTCAAATCCTGCAAGGAAAGTCCAACTTTCTTCGACATTTTATCGTTAATTATGCCAAGATCACTAAAGGTTTCATGCGCTTGCTCAAACAAGATACTCCTTTTGTATGGGATGAAACCGCACAACTTGCGTTCGAGGCATTGAAAAAAGCTTTGCTGTCGGCTCCTTTATTACGTCCACTAGATTATTCTAGGGATTTTATATTATATCTAGCCGCGTCGGAGTCGACCATTGGGGTAGTGCTAGTCCAGGAGGACGATAAGCTCGTTGAGCATGTCGTTTATTATCTTAGTCATGCTTTGGCCGGACCTGAGCTTAGATACTCCCACGTCGAGAAGTTAGCCTTAGCAGCTGTTTATGCTGTGCAGAGGTTGCGCCATTACATTTTACTGAGGACCACCACAGTAGTGGCGGATGTAAATCCATTCCAATATGTTTTATCCCGACGGATTGTTGGGGGGGAATTTAACAAGTGGATAGTCATTCTTCAGGAGTTTGACTTGGATTTTCAATCCCCTAAGTCCAAAAAGCCCTTAGTTTTTGATGAGCTAATAGCAGAATTTCCCACTGAAGAAAATGTAGAGGTTGAGGATGACTCATTCCCAGATGAGCACATCTTCTTGATATCCACCTCTGATCCTTGGTATGGGGATATTCTTATATATCTCCAGACTTTGAAGTACCCTGTCGCTTACTCTAGGGAGGAACAACGTAAGTTACGCCTTCATGCCAAGAACTACCTCATTATAGGAGATACATTATATCAACGAGGGGTAGATTCCGTCTTGCGTCGATGCCTTACTCATGAGGAAGCGGAGATTGTCCTAAATGATTCTCATAGTGGACCATGTGGGGGTCATTTATCTTGGTTAGCAATGACCCAGAAGATATTGTGTGCTGGTTATTTCTGGCCCACGATCTTTAAAGATTGTGTGGAAGCCGTGAAGCGCTGTCATCCATGTCAGCTTTACACCAGAAAAATGCGGTCGCATCCTGCTCCGTTATTTCCTGTTGTCTCAGTAGGACCCTTCATGAAATGGGGGATCGACTACATGACATGCAACCTAGTCTCGGCTGGGGGGCACAAATATATCATTGTCGTTGTTGACTATTTTATGAAATGGGCAGAGGCAATGCCTACTTTCAAAGACAACGGGGAAACAGCAGCTTTCTTTGTTTTCAATCAAATTATTGCAAGGTTTGGTATTCCCAAAGTGATTGTCACTGACCATGGCAGTCATTTTCAAAATAACATGATGACGGAACTGACTACAATGCTCGGATTTGGACAAGAACACTCTTCTCCATACTATCCGCAAGCAAATGGTCAAGTTGAGGCTGTAAACAAGACTTTAAAAACTATCCTTAAACGAACAATTGATACAGCCCATTCTAATTGGCACATCATGTTATATCCTGCTCTTTGGGCTTACAGAACTAATGTTAAGACTGCCACGGGTTATTCACCTTTCCAACTCGTTCACGGGGGGGAAGCAGTTACTCCGATTGAATGTGAAATCCCGTCCTTGCAGATAGCCATTCATGTGTTACCTGATACGACTGAGCTTGAAGAACGTCTAGTAAATCTAGAACACCTTGATGAGCAACGTAGAGATGCGCTGACTACCAATCAGGCTCATAAAAATAGGGTTAAATCTCAATATGATAAAACGGTCAAACCTAGGGTTTTCTCTGAAGGGGAACTTGTCTTGCTTTGGGACCAAGATAAAGAACCCTTGGGGGCAGGAAAATTCAAGGCTATGTGGTTAGGACCCTATGTCATGTCGAAAGTATTGAGTAAAGGCGCATATGAATTAGTGGATTATGATGGGAATAAACTGCCTGAGCCTAGAAATGGGCTCTACCTGAAGAAGTACTATGCTTAGGCTTAGCACTTTTTCTTGTATTTTTATTGTATGTATTTTATGTACAATAGGTTGTCAGTTTTGTTTTTTATATATGATCTGCTGGTTGTTGCAGATGTCTTCCGAAATGTATGTAGGTTTCACTGATGGCGCCAGCCGTCACACTTGTAACCTGGCTTCAGCAGCATGGGTTATCTATTCTCCCACAGGACAGCTTATTGCCGCGGGTGGTGCTTGTCTTGGTCCTGCTTCTAATAATGTTGTTGAGTATAGGGCTGTTAATGAGCTCCTATGGGATGCTTTGTCACGTGGCATTATCCAGCTTGAAGTCCGTTTGGACTCTCAGTTGGTAGTTTCCCAGCTCAATAGAGCTTATCAGGTATGAAATCCTATCTTGTTACGTCAGTTTATGCAAATTCATTTACTGGAAAGACAGTTTGAAGTTATTACTTTCAATCATATTCCACGTAATCAAAATTCATTGACTGATGCATATGCTAATTATATTTTGGATTGGAATCTCACACACATTTCATAAAATATACAGCAAACATGTAAAGAACACTTGTAAATAAGCCGACAACCAATATATATATATATATATGTAAAATATCTGTCTGTAGATAGATCGAGTCTGATCCGTAGATCCCGTCATATACTAAATATACAAAAATGTGGATCATCATCCATCAAAATTCCCTAGAACTAAGCCTGACCACCCTGGCCACTGGGACCACCTTGGTCCCCATGATCTCTAGGCACCCTAGCTTCCTCAGCCTCCTCAGCCTCGGCAGCCTCCACCGCATCTCTGTATACAAGTATTTCTCTAGCTACTCGCCTGAACAGAAGTAGCCAAACCGGTGGAACTCCTACTACAAAATCCTGCATGGCTGTAGGTATATGCTCAATTCGTATCATAGGTACTCGTTGGGTCATCCTTGCCAGCTTCCCCTCTAGTACCCGAACCAATCTTGGGTATCCTCCTACAACCGGACGCATGAACAGACGTGGGTGCCCTTCAAGGCGGACTGGTCCAATATCTGTGTTTTGAAGCATGAATAGGATTAAGACTTGTACATATGTATATCACTATCATTTGAAAAATTCATAAAAATTTGAAAATGATAAAAAATTTAAAAAAATCACTTTTCCTCCTCGAGGGAGGACAAGGTCGGGATCACCTCGGAAATCCATCCCAGCGTATGGAAACTGTTCCAATGCCGGCAGCTGTCGTTCCCACCATATATAAAAGTCATCATCGTAGACGCTATGTACTATGTCTCCTCCTCCTTAACGAAGGAAGATGTCTCCCCACCGGCTCAGCCTCGGCTGACGTGGATGTCTGACCTGTAGTGGTATCGCAGGGCTCATAGCTGGTACTCTCGAAGAAGAAGAACGCTACTAATATGCTGGCATAGCCAAAAAAATTGTGTCTTCCTCTCCTACAGTCGGATAGTTGCCTCTTCATGATGGGGAGCACTCCCGAGCACCAATCATAGAGGGCACCTCTAAAGCAATCAACTGCCACCCTCATTTGATTCCTGGTGGCCATGTGTAACCCTGATGATCCTGAAAGTCTCACAATAGTACTAGCTAGTACCTGGAGTGTGAAATCCTGGATGTCTGCAACTATAACACTGCTGCCCTTCTTTTGTGTACCTGGTGTACAGAACATGTCAACGTAGTTTTGGACACTCAAGGGGTATCCGCCCCTACCAGTGCCCTCCAAGTTCACTGGTGCCCCCCATTGTGATAACCCGGTTATGAAATATATATCCTCTACGGTAAGCTCTAAAGTCTCACCTTGAAGATTGAACATCCCCATGTCATGATCCCAGTAATTGACCATGAATTCCAGTAAGCGGACATTTGCCCTCATGGGTGATGTACAGAAGAACTTCAGCAGCCCATAAGTCCTCAAAGCTTGTATTGTGGGCGCGCTTTGGAGTGCCGCATGATCCATCATTTCATGCTCTCTTTCCCTCCACTCCAGCACCATATTTTTCCTGGCAAATAGACATTATTTGGTTCAGTATTTCATCTTTAAAAATCAAAAATTGTGCATCAATTTTGAGTTTTCTCCCATTGCGCAGTATTCGCGACTGTCTAATTAGGCAGGCCGCGAGTCATTCACGACTGCCTAGTTAGGAAACTCGTGATTAAAACGCGTATTCGCGACTTTTACTCCTTGCAACCCGTGAATGCGCCATGATGTAATTTGGGATGATGTAAAATACTGAATTAACCATTAATTTTGATATTTGTTCGGATCAAATTGACAAGTTCAGGGTGTAGAATTACCTGAAGCTGACGGATTTCAATTCTGACGGTCCAATTGTCCACAGTGATCGATCAAAGGTAGAGGGTAAGCTTTCCTTTTTGGTTCAAAAAGTGTAAATGGTGAGAAATGTTTTAATTTTCAAGCTATTTATAGAAATAATATTTCGTAAAGTGGGTCTTTTTATATAGTTTGAAATGTCAATTGACTAATATCACCCTCTTTGTGCCTTGGAACAGGTTTACCAACTTTTACAAAGTGTTGATGCTTCTATAGGGTGGTTTTGCTATCTCCAACACATGTCGGCATCTTATCACTCCACATTAACCTTAGTATTCAACGTTTTTTGCCACGGACTATGGTATTCTAAGCCATTAGTCCCTTGTCTCTACCATTGTTCTTCCGTGGCTAGGGTCCTTATTTCACGAGTATCATCTTTTTATGCCCTTGACATCCTTTGGTACTCATACCGTCACTGTTTCAAGCCCAGGGGTTTCCTCATAGCTATTTTTCACGCCAAATAGAGCTTCTTCAGAATCTCTTTTTACAAGCTATCCCTTTATAGGACTCCCCGACCTTATGGAGTTTCTTTAGGCCCAGGTCTGACTCCTTCAAAACAGACTTGACTGCCGAGTTATCTCGTCCATTCAAGCTCGTTAAGAATATGTGAACGGGCATCCGCATTGGTGGTAGGTTATCTCTTTCTCAGACCATGCGGAATAATACGATAAAGGATCACTCTCTTTTCTGTTGAATTGAGAAGAGTATTCTCAGGTATAGGTTTATCACTTTTCCGGATGTGAGGGACTAAATTTACGGAAAAGGAACACCCGGTTTGAGCTTAGTTTTCTCTTTTTCGTGCTCTGGACCCAAACATGAAAAAGATTCCGAGTGTACTTTGTGTCTTTGTCATGCTCGTTAAACACTAAAGAACAAAGCAACGAGTTTATTGTTGTAAGCCCCATTTCTTGTCACCAAATGGATCTTTCTGAGTGATCTTGCTTTCCTTCATACTCGTAAAACTCAAGCTATCTTATGTTGTTCTGGAAGGAGCGTTGGGTAGGTGGTAATTTAACCTTTTTCGGACCTCCCTGACTAAGTACGAAAAAGGTGCACCTTTTCTTCTTCAAAAGTTGAGAGAGTTCTTCTGTGGTTTGTTTTATACTTTTTCGGCCTCAGGAGACTAAATTGGACGAAAAAGGACCCCCCCTTATGAGTCGCCAGTTCTGTTGTACAGGATTATGCACCTAATAACCTAAGGTCTGGGGTTACCAACATACTCAATTACTTGCAGACAATTGACTTCTAAAGTATAGAATAAGAAATAGGAAGATTAAATGGACTTACTTGTTAAACGAAGGTCGATCCTCACTAATCTTCTTCTTCTCTGTTCCACTTCCAAAGTCTTCAAGATTGCTCCTCTTTCACCTGTCAAGAAACACTTTTCCAGATACAAGATGATTCATATATGTATAAGCAGGTTAGATAAATCACATATAAGATGCATAAGCATAAACATTTATCAAACCAATACACATGAAACACATATGGAAGAAGTAATCTCTTTATTATCAATAATGGAAAGAGTTAAGATACAACCCAGCGTCTGAGACAAGAACTCCTCTGCAGCCAAAGGATTCTGAATTCCACTGCTCCAAAGACTTCTGTATAAACTCCACCAGCATAACTTTGCTCTCCAAGTGTAAGTAATCAACACCCTCCCCAAGGCCTGTATTTATATGGGTGAAATAAGGCAGTTCTCGAAGGTTAGGGAGCTTACAACAGTTAAGGAAATTAAGTTAAATGACTTAACTAATCTCCCATTAGCACGAGTATTTTTATGTTTTAATGTTGAGACACATTCGCGGGTCTGTAGTAGAGCAACCCGTGAATGATTTGCGACTATGTATAAGCGCAACCCGCGAATACATGGATTCGCGACTTGCTATAAAGGAGACTCACGAGTGATGCGCGAGTTGTATATAAGGATAGTCGCAGATACATCTCAACATAGGTAAATGACAAAGTAACTAGGTGGATGGTGAAAGAATGCATTTCATGACAAGCCAAGCTAAACTTATGGTGTGAAGACTAAAGATAATTTTTTTTAGGCAACCTTCTAATTCTTGGGGTATCAATGGCTCATTGATCATAGAAGAATTTTATATAACATAGCTGAATTGCACATATCAGTAGAAGAAGAACAGTAAGAAGAGTGAAAAGTAGAAGGATACCTGGAATCGGGATGTGCAAAGGTTTTACTCAATAAATGATGCCGATCCCAAAATCGTAGAAGTGACAGAAGTTGTAGAATTGTAAACATTCAGAGATTCTTAATCGCAGAAGCCGTAAGAAAACATTGTCATAGATCGCACACTATTGTGATGAAGATAAAAGAAGTTTGAGTCCCATATCAAAGAAGCTACAATGGTCCTAGATCAGAAAGACACGCATCATAGTAAAGGTAAATACTATGTTTAGTTTTCATTTAATACACAAACACTTACTTATCATGGAGGCAGGAAAGGGTAAGGAAACAGAGTCATAGATTCCTTCCAGTTGGTGCTGGTAAAACTCATAAGGGAGGCAATAAGGGGCAAGGAAAGGGAGTTGTATATTCCTTCCAATTAGAGCTGTTAAAATCATCAAGGAGTCACATCTTCCCTCCAGATGGAGCTTGTAAAACAATCAAGGAGTCACAACTTCCCTCCAATTGGATTTGGTAAAACAATCGAGGAGTCACGGCTTCCTTCTTGTTGAAGTTGGTAAAACAATCAGGGAGTTGCAACTTCCTTTCAGTCACAGTTGTAAAAAAATCAAGGGGTTGCATCCTCCTTCTAGTTGGTGCTGGTAAATATAATTGGGAGGCATTGCTTCCATTCAGTTGCGGATGAAGAAACGAAGATCTCATTCTTCTACGAGTTGGTGCCTAAATACTACAAGTTGAATCTTTCACAAAAGGGATAGACATATGTTCATGTTGGTGCCTGAAGTTAAGCAAGTCAATGCTTGCACAGATAGAAGTCTTTGCAGGTCGATGCATGTAATCAACAGGTTCATACTTGCACATCAGGTTGGAACTTGAGAGAGTTGGTGCTCGTAATTGAATATTATTGTCTTCCACTGTTGTACTCTTATATATATGGATATGCATATTCATTTATAGATTTTGTACGTAACTATGTCTATTGTTATTTATGCAAAAAAAAAATTAATAGTGTAATTTCGTTAAGTGCTAAAATTGTAATAATATGCAATATATTGATTCACCCTCACGCAGTACATAATAATTCCAACACAAATCACAATATCCTATACTTTATTGTCTTAAACATACACATCCAAACCCAAAGCATCAACAGATATCCCACTTGTGCAACTGTTTCCAACATAGACAACCATAATACAAAAATCAAGAATAAAGGAAGATAAGGAGCAAAGGAGTCAAGGGAACACAAGAGAGAAAGGGCTTTCTTGTTGGAGTTGAATTTTATATGACTCATTAAACAATGCTTCATACTTCACTGCCATTTGGAGGGCATGCTTAGCTTTCCTCCAAAATCTAAGTAATATAAAAAATAAATAAACATACTATAATTTCATACTTGACCTCCATGTTTTTAAGGGATCCATATTCATTCTAGAGGGCCACTATTACGCACCATGACTTTATTATCGAGCTTGACTACCTCATCTGCTAAATGGTTCACAATACAATTGGTGTGACTCCTTATATTCAAAGATTTTACTTCCTTTACACCTTTAAGGTTACAAGATATTACGTCATAGATCTTTCCCTAAAAAAATTCCTATTTTGCAACTTAATGATATGAAGAGAGTCTACAAAGATTAGAACATGTTGCAATTAGAGGCCTTTCAGAACTTCATACACTAAGAATAGAGCATGCACTTCCACATGGTTAGTGGTCATTAAATCCAATCCCTAATAAAACTTTAGTTCTTCTTTTACATTGGGCCCGATAAGAACCCTACCCCCCCCCCTCCCCCACACCTATCACCCCAATGTTTCCTTTGGAAACCCCATTGAAAAATAATGTGTAATCTTGTTGAATAATTAAGAGAAAATTTTAGAATTCCTCCTTCTCAAGTTCTATTCGCCACGGAGGATGAACAAGAGATAGGGAATACTTGGACTTGAGGGTACTCCATGAAAGAAAATATCTCACTTAATCAATTTCACTAGAGGCCTTTCATAAATTCATACACTAAGAATAGATCATACACCTACACATGGTTATTGGTCATTAAATCCAATCCCTAATAAAAATTTAGTTCTTATTTTCCATCGGGACCAATAAGAACCCTACTCCCCTCCCCCACCCCTATCACCCCAAAGTTTCCTATGGAATCCCCATTGAAAAATAATGTGTAAGCTTGTTAGAGAATTGAGAGAAAAATTTTGAATTCCTCCTTCTCAATTTCTATTCACCACGGAGGATGAACAAGAGATAGGAGATACCTGGACTCGAGGAAACTCCATGAGAGAAAATCTCTCACTTAATCAATTTCACTGATAGAAAGAGGTTCATGTTAAAGGCATTTTGTAAGATTTAAACCTGTGTAAAGAATTAAAACATACAATCTTTGTAACCAAAACCGAGATTACGCAACAAGATTCATGCATAATACACTAATATTTACCCTGGAAACCCTTCACCGGGAAAACCAGCAAAACTTAGAGCCATAAATCTTTTTTTTCTCATTCTCATTATGAACCACTCACATACAAAATATAGGTGTTCTGCAACATCCAAAAACCTAATACGTCAACCTGAATTAGAAATAGACCCCAATCCCTTAACCCAAATTAGAAATAGACCTCAATCCCTTAACCAGAATTAGAAATAAACTCCAATCCCTTAACCCGAATTAGAAATAGACCCCAATCCCTTAACCAAGATTAAATTACATATTTTTAGAAAAAACCCATAAATAGATCGAAAATAGCCCAAATTTTTTTGAGATGGTGGGGATCGTTAGGCATGTCACTAACATATGCCCCCCCCCCCCCCAAAACCCACACACACACACATGCAAAGAATATAACACATATCATAACACATTCGACTCCTTTGGACAAAATTGCTTCTAAATTATGTGATTTTCTCCATATATCTATTCTAATAGTAAGCAAGAGTTTAGAATTGAATGTACCTTTGTTTATTGCTATACATATCTCTTGACACACATATTTTGGAGCTTCCATCCCATTTAAGCTTAGAACCGGTTTATGTTTTAAGGATCCGAGGAAGAAAGACTTTCAATGAAGAAACAAAACACTACAATGGGCAAGCAATATAATTTCACTTTCCAATTCAAAAACAAATAATTTCCATACTTATTTGGAATACATACACTCCAAAAAAAATGCTTCCTTTGTCCTCCTCGCTTTGGTACATAACACATCTCGAAGGCACTTAAATTTTCCTTCTCCTTAAGTTTTTTTTCTATATGGATTCTCCCATGCACTAAGACCAAACATAATGCATTGATTTTAGGAAATCCATCAACATGCCACATTTCATGTCACCTAGGAGAGGGGGGGGGAGGGAAAGGCTTCGAAGAAGGGAGCAATATACCTCTCTAGTAGAGTAAAGTCCAAAAGCCCCCGATCCTCTTCTATCTTTTGAATGAATACATTAAGGGGTCACTCCCTAAAGTAGAGTTAGCATCATGTTTAGAGGTAATTTAAATTATTATGGGATATTTAGTTGTTTCCAACTATGTCACCTCCCATCACCATCCTATTTGGATATATCCTATAAGGATTTGAAAACATTTAAGCTCATCCAATTTTTAAGATCCAGATTTTATCTCTAGAGGGGGTTGTCTAATAATTTTGTCCTCCCAAAGGTTGGTTTTTTTTCCATTCCTTTTAATATAATGCAAACCTTATTGAAATGATCTCCCTTCTAATTTACATAATTGCCAAATGTGTGATCTCGTTCCTTCCTAATTACAACGATCTAAGCACTGCAATCTTGTTTCTTGACAGTATTTCTTCTTGAGCATTATACATCCACAATTTAATTTTTCCTGAGACCATTCTCTATAGTATTTTAGCACCAACAACTACTTCAACCTCTTTGTCTCTCTTATACCTGTCCCTCCATGCAAAACTGGATCTTTAATTGTATCTTGATTTAAAAGACAAAATTTTCTTTGATTAGACTTTACTCCCTGCCACAAATAACCTTTAGGTCTCCTTTCTAATATTGGACATGACATATTATGGAGCAAGGATTTAAGAGCACTAAAATATATGCAAAGAGGTGACAACATGTTTTAACTGAGTGATCTTACCACTTGAATTAAGCCAATGCACCCCCTAGGCTTGAATTTCCGCTTTCGTCTTATAAAGAGTATGATCCTAATTTGTAACCTTTGGAAAAGAAAGAGTTATAGAGGTACCAAGATATGTGAAAGAAGATCATTTGAGTTTTCCTATGAATCAAATAATGAAGGAAGTATGTTGAAGGAGATTCGGGGTAATGCTCCTTTTGTAGATATTTTGTTTCCTTGTGTTTATTAAGCAACCAGATGCTTCTATATAAAGATCAAGGACAACTTTAAAACACTAAGCATTAGTTATTAATTTTATAAAAATGGTGCCATCTACAAACTAAATGGCGCACTCTACAAACTATCTATGATTATGCCTTTAACTCCTATAGTTATTAGGACCGAATGTTCCTGATCTCTCTCTCTCTCTCTCTCTCTCTCTCTCTCTCTCTCTCTCTCTCTCTCTCTCTGTGTGTGTGTGTGTGTGTGTGTGTGTGTGTGTGTGTGTGTGTGTGTGTGTGTGTTGTTAAAATATAAAGAAAAAGGAAAAGGAGAAAGAGTTTCATTTCCCCATTTTGGTGACATATGGATCATCCTATTAGATATTTACTCCTTGTGGTTTTAGAAGGAAAATCCATTAAGTTCTTGGGATTAAATTTTGAAAACCAGGAAAATAATTAGTTAGAAGTAAATATTTATCCTAATGTTTGAAATGCACTCAAGTTAAATTTATTTTCCATGAATAAATTTGATTGTTGATAAAATAAATGAGGATAATGGACCATAAGGATGCATAAGAGGTGAATATTTTACCAAAGGAACCTTGCAAAATAAGAAATAAAAGAGAAAGCATTTTATCTTGCAAAAGAAGAAAGAAAGGAGAAAGCACCTTAAATCTGGAAAGTTGGAAAAAATAAGGAAACATGATCAAGCAGTGAAAGCTAGAATAAAGCAAAAAAGCGGGAAAAACAATCAAAAGAAAAAAGCGGGATAGAAAATCAAAATCAAGAAAGCAAAGCAAAAAGAAAAGCTCCTAAAGCAAAAGCTTTCTAATCTAACTCATGAGGGAGAAATTGGTATTGAGAGCAACTTTGGTTCTTTGGCTTGGGAGATGTGCCCCTAGTCCAAGCTGGAAGATGTGCCCATGATATTGAGAGGATGATGACATTAAGACATTATCACTGAGTTTTATTGCAGGTTTTGAAAAATCATAAAGCAAGTTTGAAATCCTAGAAGAAGAAATATCAAGCCACAGTTCGAATCTTCCTATTCTTCTTCTTTTTCTTCTATTCTCTATCATTCTGTGAAGAAGTCAAGCCCCTATTTAAATATGAAGCCTTTATGGAGTCCCATATTAAGTTAATTTAAAATTATAAACCATTTTTATCGGTCCTTAAGTTATTCCAATACAAAATATTACCTTTCTAATGGTATGTCCAAGACCTTGTCTAGATTTGCATAAAAATTGTCTAGTTTTCGGTAATCTTCTTGTAAATGAACTTATACTCCATGAATTCGAATGGTTTTTGTTACTGAAGTTATTTAACATAATAATGAACATCATACATGTATCACTTTGCAAATTTGAAATCCTTTGAGTTCATTTGGGAATCCCTGAATCAAGACTAGCTAAGTTGTCCTATCATTGTCTTAGCTAAAATCTTACTATCAAACTGTGTCAAACTTTATCTAAACCTATAATTTCGACATATTTCAATATCAAGGATCTATTTTTCATATGATGGATTTCCCATGAGCCTGGAAGTAGACTTCATCCTCGCTGATGCTCGAAACCTAAATGGTCCCAGTGTTTTGTGCAAAGGAAACTTGAGAATTGTGCATCTTCTATGCTAACTAAGAATGGATTTTGATATAATGTGTCTCTGATGTATTTTTTAATACCTTTAATTATCTGATTTATGATCTATTACCTGATTCTATATGAGTTTTAGAAGAACCTAACATTGTTTCCTATAAGTCTAGCCAATCCCAATGCATTTCCAACACCTAGTCTCGAGTTTTCTAATTGATTCTTGGTCTTAGAGTTAATATCTCATGATCTCTGATGGGGATATTAAAAGTGGTATCATAACACTTTCCTCTACTACTGTGGAAAGTATGATTTCAAGTTCAGAGTTGTAGCCATGAGATTGGTACCTGTCTCAGTTGAAGAAGGTGATTGTCAACTGTATGAAGGAGATTACAATTTAATAGATGAAGAACCAACATGTAGTACTTCATCACATTTCACATACAAGGATGATGATTAATTCTATGTTTCAACATATGATGAATTCATGAGGCTAAGATCTATTCATGATGGGTTCTCTTGTAGATGGAGGCCAAAGGAACCATTCATTTACCTTACAAACTATTGGTGACTGAGTGATGGACTTCTGAAGGACCTTTATTTTCGAGAGTACTACTCTCTTGAGATGCAGAAGTTGTTCATAGATCTATACTACAAGACAAGCATGAAAATTATTACACATATGGTGGATGAAGTGTGCAATAAAGTGGGGACTAGATGGTTTCCACCTGGAGCCAAAAGAGATGAAGAAGATATGGATGTGCACGTTCAGTCATCTAGAGTCACTGAAAGGAGCCATGAAGAAAAGATATATGAATGGGAGTGAAAGTCATTGCAAGATGTTGCGTGTGTAAAATAAGAGCTAAATATTCGAGACATGGATAGTAGAGAATATACTAATGGATGTTCTAATGAGATACCTATTAATGGGGATCATGGTGATGTTCCTATTGATGGGTGCCTAAGGGTTGATGTACCCATTGATGGGTACCAAGATAGCATGGATACATCTAGTGATGGATGTCCACCTCTCTATGTTGGTGACATAGATATTCCTATTGAGGATATGGTTGCATGTACACATTCCTTTGGGCATAGAGACCTTGCAGCTAAAGAAAAAGACCCAGGATCAACTTCCATTTCACCTTTTGAGCTTCATGAGGTTGATTCTATAGGTGATGAGGAGGAGGTTCACTCTCATCGGCCTTCCTACCTAGTAGGGTCATTGCAGTTAGATGAAAAGAAGATCAAGAAACCCTTACACATTCTCCATGATACTCATGCTTCAATATCATATCTATGTTGGGGAGCTACTTCATTGGAAGATTCATATTTCCTTGAATCCATGGAGAAGATATAGAGAGCAGTGTATGCAATGCAAGGTAATTTTTCATACATGCTTTCGGATAGAGATCACTTGTATGAGCTTGTTCATATGTTGCTTGTAGCATCCTTGAAGGATGAGGAGGAGATTTTCAAGCTCAGCGATGTTAATGGCCACCCAAGATTCTTTGAGAAGCAATCAAAGTGCCCTCTTGGAATCTAATATGGAGATAGAGAAAATTCACCAAGAATTGCAAAGATCACATATTCTCTCCTACACTTCTATCATCCCATCCCATATGGTTGATTGAATTCTTGGATCAAAGGAGGAACCTCATGTGATGGTGGTACATGAGGAACATGATTATTTGCAAATGTTGGAGGATGATCAAGCCATTAAGTTTCCAATTGGAGCAAGTCACACCTTCATGGATGAGGTTGACAAGCACACCACTATTAAACCAACAAGTCGAGGATTTCATGCATCCACTTGCTTGGTGGATGAGAGTAGCAGAATATTGGTTCATAGTTTTTCACCCCACAATTTTATTTCAGCCGCGTCATTTGGGAATGAAGAATGAGTGAAAGGATTCTTTCTCTTGGTGCCACATGAGGAGCAGGAGGATCCCACCTTCTTTGTTGATGATTGTACAAACATACCATGTGATGGGACAAAAGCACTTGTATTGCCTCAAAAGAACATTGAAGGGTCCTTATCTATGGGATATATAAATGAGAACATTCCATTTGAATCAACAAGTAAAGGTGATTATCTATTCAAGGATTTGGTGGATAAATATATCACTGAAATGGAGGATCAAGGATGCACTAAACTTACTTGCATTGGTAGAGAATTGTTTGACATGCATGACTTGAAAGAAAGACCTCATGAGCCGCCTATATGGAATTAATACTTGGTTTTGAAGAAGGTGGTTGATTTTTAAAGAAATGTAACTACGGAAGATATTTTATTTGTATTATTACTGTTCTTACCCCTTCCATAGATGTTGTTCCTCTTATTAGGGATGTCATTGATGTATTTGGTCATGTAAAGACTCGAGGTAAAACTTCTCTTGTAAGCTGGGTCAGTAGTACCCACAAAAGTATTATTAAAATGTATGTTTGATTCTTCCAAGGCAAGTTGGCCCTGACAGCAAAGAGAAGTCATTCCAATTGGGTTATTAGGCCTCTCAGTTGATTAGTATAAAAAAGAGAGGTGCTTCCCTCATTTGGACAAGTAGAGCACTCAAGAAGTTGCACTAGAGAGAGAAGAGACAGTCCATCTGGACAAGAGGAAGAAGTCTAGTCTTATTCTTTGGGTCTTACACTGTACTTGGTTGAAGTCTATATAGAGGAATTTTTGTTGGGTTTTATTCCCCATGAGGGTTTCCGAGGATAAATATTTGTGTTCTATTTTGTTCTGTTGTGCTTGTTATTCTTTTAGAGATCCTTTTGTTTAGGTATAACAACTTTTAAAATCTTAACATTGTATCAGAGTTAACCTGAAAGAAGACATTTTGCAGTAACTCATCATGCAATCAAACAAACTGGGGTTTACTATTCTGAATACCTCTCTCCACAGATCAGCTGGAAAAGAGGGTCCATTCAACTCGCCCTAGGAGGGCGCATATTTCTCTCTAAGTAGTTTTTCATTCCAAGGATTTTCACTTTTTGACCTACCACTGCTGCCAAGAGAAACTAGGGCATCATATTTTTCAAGGTTCTATCCTTAGATTCAAGAAAAGTAAGAAACATCCTAGCTCACCTTGGGGAGGCACATCTTTTCCTCCTCTCATATCTACAAGTGTCACATTTGTAAAACTAGGGTTTCCTAGCCAAACCCTAGGTCATCTTGAAGTTGGTTCCAGAAAAGGTTCTCAAACTGGTAAGTACTATCTCCTATCTTTCCATTTGAGGTTCTCATTCATTGAAGATGACAAACAGTACCAAGCTTGATGAAAATCTTAAGGGAGCAGAGAAATTCAGAGCATGGAAGTATAGAATCATGCTCATCCTTGAAGAACATGACCTAGATGGATTTATCAAAGAAGAGGTTAAGGAACCAAAGAGAGAAGAGGCAAAGGTCAACCACAAAAAGGATATGATCAAAGTAAAAGGGATCATATCTAATTCCATCAAGGATCAATTGATCTCCCATTTATCTTCAAAAAATACTCCAAAATAAATGTTTCATGCACTAACTAATATGTTTGAAGGTAAGAACATCCACAGAAGAATGACCCTGAGAAACCAACTCAAGGGTGTGAAGATACAAGAAGATAGAGACCATACAATCATATTTTTCAAGATTATATCATATTAAAGAATAGTTTTAAGTTATTGGCGATATTATTGAAGAAGAAGAAGTGGTGATGACCACCGTGAATGGTCTCCCTAGAGAATGGGATTCCTTCATTAGAGGAATATGTGCTAGAAGAAAGTTAACCAAGTTCATCAAGCTACGGGAAGAATGTGTACAAGAAGAAGGAAGGATAATAAATAGAGAAGAGAAGCTAAATGATAATGAAGATCAAGCTCTAGCTTCACACACCAAGAATGGAAGAATCAAAAGGAAGAGTCAAAGTTCATCTCCCAGAAGATCACCTGACTTCAATAAGAACAAGAAACCTAGAAGGGATTATTAATCTTTTGAATGTTACTCATGTCATAAGATAAGACATATTGCTAGACATTGTCCTCTTAATAAATATCATCTTACGAAGAAGAACCAGAAGTACCATGCCCATGCAACTGAAGAAAATGAATCAAACAAGGAAAAGGACCACAAAAAATTAAGACTCTAGTGAAGAGTATGTGCTAATTTCAGCTCTCACAGGTTCAATCACTCATGCAAGTGCTCATAAACAGTGGTGATTCCAAAAATATGACAGGACATAAGGAATCACTCTCTTATCTCACCCAAAAATACTACTCACATAAGGTACATCTTGGATATGATTATCAGTACCCCAACACAAGAATGGTTACAGATGAAGAACTGGAAAGTTCATGAAGATGAAAGAAGTCTTATATGTTCCATGTTTAAAGAAGAATATTCTTTTCATCTCAGATCTATATAAGAAATGGTTTAGAGCTTCCTTTGTATATGGTGAAGTCCTTATGTGGCCAAAAGGGAAAACAATATATGATGCCACTGTAATTGGTGTTGAAGAAGAAGGACTCTACAAATTGAAAGGACATGAAAATTCAACTATTACAACCAACACCATCAACTCATGTGAACTATGGCATAAAATAATTGCTCATGTAAACTACAAAGCATTACCAATTGTGAGCAAAATTGTCACGGGTCTACCAAAGATTCAGATCGATCATGAAGGAGTATGTAAAGGATGTGCTCTAGGAAAGAACACCAAGAATTCATTCCCAAGCAATAACAGACCGATGTCAGCCAGTTTATTAAGCGAGTATGTATATTATGTCTCCTTTATTAATGATTACTCTCATAATACTTGGATATACTTCTTAAAAGGCAAAGACGAAGTATTTGGAAATTCAAGGAATTCAAGGTTCTTGTGGAGAATTTATCTAAAAAGAAGATCAAGATCATAAGATCATATAATGGAGGATAATTCACATCAAATGAATTCAAGGACTTCTGTAAGGAAGTTGGGATTAAGAGGGAGCTTACCAAACCCTATAATCCACAACAAAATGGAGTATCACAAAGAAATAATAGGTCCATCATGGAAGTAGTTAGAGCAATGATCCATGATCAAGATCTTCCTATGCACTTATGGGCAGAAGAAGCAAGAACCGCAGTCTATGTCCAGAATAGAATATCTCAAAGTGCTCTTGGAAACAAAACCCAAGAGGAAATGTTCACTGGTGAAAAGCCCGAAGTGAGCCACCTAAAGACATTCGGTTGTCTCGTATACCTACATGTTTTAAGGGAGAAAAGATCAAAGTTTAACCCTTTAGGAAAGAAGGGAATATTTGTTGGATACAGTGAATAATCAAAAGCTTATAGAATCTATATTCCAGGATTTCCACGAGATCAAGATCAGTAGATGCAGCCTTCACCAAATCGAGAAAGATATTTGTAGACAAAGATCATGAAGAAGAGGAGGAGGCTCCTAGAACCATCAAAGGTACCAGACCACCAGTCAAATATATTGAAGAAGATCCTATACAAGAATACCATGACCTAGAAGAACCTGAAGGACTTATGGAAACACCCCAGAAGATGATCTCGACAAAAAGAAGACCATCTTGGGCTCGTCATGTAATCAAACAAGTAGAAAGATATGGTGCACCAGAAGCAAGCAAAAGATGAAGAATCTATTCAAACTATGTGGCATTAATGAGAAACCTTGTTGATGAAGAACCCTCATGTTTTGAAGAAGCTTCGAAGAAGAAGGAATGGATGCAGGCCATGATCGAACAATACCAGTCAATAATAAAGAATGATGTTTGGGATGTGGTGCCAAGACCAAAGGACAAATCAATAGTTTCTTCAAAATGGATTTTCAATAAAAAGCATTCAGCAAATGTCAGAATTGAAAATTTTAAAGCAAGATTTGTCGCACAAGGATTTTCACAAAAGGAAGGAATTGATTATGAAGAAACTTTTGCACCAGTAGCAAGATATACTTCTATCGGAACTACCCTTGCCTTGGCATCCAATATGAAATGGAAGTTACATCAAATAGATGTAAAAACAATCTGCCCAAATGGAGTCATAGAAGAAGAAGAATATATTGAACAACCACCATGATATGAAACCCACTACAAGGAAACATATGTATGCAGATTAAAGAAAGTTTTATATGGGTTGAAACAAGCACCGAGAGCATGGTATGGAATTATTGATGGATTCCTAATGAATTTGGGCTTTACCGAAAGTAAAGTTGATTCCAACCTTTACTATAAGGTTGAAAATGATGGGGTCGTGATATTACTATTGTATGTGGATGACATGTTTTTGATAGGGAAGGAGAAGCTCGTTAATGAATGTAAGAATAAACTTGCAACATAATTTTATATGAAATACCTTGGAAAAATGCATTATTTCCTACATCTTGAAGTATGGCAGTTCCCTGATGAGATTTTCCTAAACCAAGGAAAATACACACTAGAGATTTTGAAGAGATCTAGGATGTTAGATTGCAAAGAAATTAACACTCCAATGGTGACAAACCTGAAGCTATTGAATGATGACTCTTCAGAAAGAGTAGATATCACATTATACATACATATTATTGGATCACTGATGTATTTGAAAAATACATGAGACCGGATATATCTTCTATTGTGAACACCTTGAGTTAGTATATGGTGGAGCCCAGACATGTTCATCTAGTTGCAGCAAAACATGTGATGAGGTACCTTAAAGGTACATTGGACTGTGGCCTCATATATACAGCCGACAATGAGTTCAGATTGTGTGGCTATACTGATTCGGATTGAGCAGGAAGTGTTGAAGATAGAAAGATCACTTCAGGATGTTGTTTCATTTTAGGATCAGGTGTGATCTCCTGGCTTAGCAGAAAGAAAACAAGTGTTTCCCTCAGTATAGCCGAGGCTGAGTACATTGCATCATGTTCAGCCTATAGCGAAGCAGTATGGATTCACAAACTATTGGCAGGATTATTCGATACCGAGATGGATGCAACTGAGATCTATTGTGATAACCAAAGTTGCATCAAGTTAACAGAGAATCCGGCGTTTCATGATAAGTCAAAGCAGAAAGAGATAAAGTATCATTACATCTAGAATATGGTGTAGAGAGGAGCGGTGAAGCTTCAGTATGTTCCTACAGAGGAACAAGTTGCTGATGTGTTGAGTAATCCTATGTCTCGTGTAAATTTGTTGATGTGTGGACTAATCCTCTAGAATGATGTATTATGACTCTCGGTATTAATCTTGCACATTGATCCAGGAACAAAGAATCAATCTCATCAATGAATAATCAACAAATACTCATGAAATAGTGTTAATTGGAACCAAAATTGGTTTCCTCTCTGTATATTTAATAAACAATGAATAGTTACAATACCAATGTCAAGTAATAGCTTGAATCCATGAAGAATTCGAATACCTAAGGAGGAAATTTGAATTCAATGAGTGAGTCTAGCTTAACTGACTCTCAACCATAAGTTCACACTCAGTTAACCACTTGACCAAAACCCTAATTGACTCACCAAACCCTAACTGAAGTCGGAGTGCAATAAATTACTGAATCTCAACTGAAGGAGATCAAACACATGTCATAGCAAGCCAACCATCAAGTGCTAGTGCTCCATGACTTCAATGAACCTCGATGAGGTTAACTGAAGCTGAACTGACCATCAAAAGTTGGTGGAGGCGCCCTGTTGACTCCAGATCATTAAATAATAATAAATAATCATTAAATAATATATCTAATGAGAGGAGGCACCTTAACTGACTGGTTGAACTGATTGTAACCACCAGTTAGCAATTAGGTGCATTAATATCACTCAGATCACCCCCGGAGTGCTCCAGTTAACCTCCTTGACTGTAGGAGAAGGCTAAGTTAGCCTCCTTGACTGTAGGTAGAGGTGGGTGTGACTGGATGATGGCAATGAATGCTCCACTGATGTCAATTAATGTCAATTATACTTAGGATAGTGGTTTAACTAGGCCAATTTGACCAAAAAGAGTGTGTATGATGGTAAATGTCTACAACACCCCCCCTTAAGCTATACTCAGGAAGAGTTAGAAAACATAGATGCATAAAAATGCTAGGGCCATGGTAACTAAGTCCATAGGTCACCCTGTACAATGCTGAAACTGAAACAATGCTCAAAACAAACTAAGTGAGGAAAAGAGGTAAAACCTAATGCGAAAAACCCGCCCTCAAGCTGAACACTGAAAGTAGTCTGGATCACCTTGATGAACTCACCCCCAATAGTGAATGGAGGTAAGTGAACTTCTTTTCTGAAAATCTCTTGGTGAAGATGTCTGCAATCTGCTCATCAGTCGGGCAGTATTGCAGAATGATGGTCCTGTCATGCACTAGCTCCTTGATGTAGTGCATGTGAATCTCTACATGCTTGGTCCTCTGCCTGGTAACTGGATCCATGGATATCTTAATAGCACTTTGGTTGTCACAAAAGAGGACAGTGGACAAAGTACTACCAAGATCAAACTCTGAAAGAATGCCTTGCAACCAAACTGCTTGGATGAAAGCATTCACCGCTCCTCAATACTCGGACTCTACTGAAGATAGTGCTATGGCAGCCTGCTTTTTTCTTGACCAGAAAATAGGGCCACCACCAAACATGAATACATATCTG